>CM060314.1:26313390-26475890 GCA_030674185.1 Monoplex corrugatus
CACACACACACACACACACACACACACACACACACACCACACACACACACACAGACAGAGACAGAGACAGAAAGAGAGAGAGAGAGAGAGAGAAGAAGAAGAACAAGAAGAACAAGAAGAACAAGAACAAGAACAAGAAGAACAAGAAGAACAAGAAGAACAAGAAGAACAAGAAGAAGAAGAAGAAGAAGAAGAAGAAGAAGATGATGATGATGATGATGATGATGATGATGATGATGATGATGATGATGATGATGAGACAACTGTGTAGAAAGAACATTGAGCACAGCAGAGATGTGAACCGTTTCCCCTGCGGGGATGCCAGGTGCTCTATCAGTATAAATGATATCCCTATCTTCTGGAAATTCAGTGCTAGAAATGATGATGATGATGATGATGATGATGATGATGATGATGATGATGATGATGATGATGATGATGATGATGATGATGATGATGATGAAGACGTGTACACATACACGTCGGAAAAAACTTACAAACACCTTAAAACAGGGATTCATACTAACAAACGCACGTACACTGATGCAGGCTTACAAACAAATCGATGAAGACATACACAAATGACATTATCTCACATAACCAATTATGAGAGAGATACGGACAGTAACGCGAAGAGGAACAACAAGTGAAACTACTAGTAATGCTGGACACAGTGTTTGTTTGAAGAGGGAACTTTTTAGAGCTCCGTTAACCCTTTGACTCCTGTATCCTGTCCATCAGCATCCTGCATTGTCAACCATGCCAGCAAAGCAAAAACTTAACCCTTTGACGCCCTCATCCTATCCACCAGCTTCCTGCAGGTTATGTTTTTGCAGTTGGTGGATAAGGTGCGGGAGTCAAAGGATTAAAAAAAAAGGGGGGTGGGGGTGGCCAAGGTTGCAAATGACGAATACCTTAAGGAAACACATTCCATTGTTTAGGTGCATAGAATGAGAATGAACGATGGCCGAAAGTCCGAATCTCTACATGAAGAACACAGAGAATACATTTATCTTATGATGTCAGGAGCTATCCTGGAGGATTGAACAAAGAGAAGAGATGAGAAATATTATGCAGGCTGGTTTCTGAGGACGAAAACAGTCACAGAATGTAAAGAGCTTGAAGTTCCCCTGGGCTTGGGAGCCAATGAAGTCTGTAAAGTGTGACAGTGGACTTAATCATGTGTTAATTAGCCTTTTTTTTTTTTTTGTTAGTGCAGGTACAGTACAGGTGGACATGCATACCTATAAGGTGAGGTCAGAGAGATGAATATACTAGTGGATGGTTCGAACGATTCCACACTATCACGGAAACACACAATGACACTTCAGAGCAAACGATCAGCAAGAAGAGGAACCAACAATTCTCCTATCAGAGATTTTATTATTTGTTGTTTGTTGTGTTGCTTAAACCCAGCAACTGTGCAGAGCCATATTAGTGCTATAGCCATATCAAAACGTACACAACATATCTTTAAAAAAATTGGAAGAGAAAATTAAGTTCATATGTTAATGCGTCCACGCACATAATCTAAGGATATTCTCCTGGCATTGACCTTTCCGCCAAATTTATCACAGGTCGTTTAACAAAAAAAGAAAAAAGAAGAAAAAAAAAAGAAAACACCTGAAATCAAATATAACTAACTAAGGACACTGAAACATACGTTAAAAAATTGGTCTAAATTACCAAAAATTTGTTTCAGCACATCACATTTCCTTTCAGGCAAAATGCACTTAACACATGTACCAAATTATCAGTCCTAAGAAAAAAAAAGTATGTAAGGCTTTATAGAACACGTACAGGGAATGGACCAGCAAGGCAGAAAATTACATGAAGAAATGACCCACAAAAAAAAATAAAATAAATAAAAATAAATAAGAGCAAGGCAGCAAGGCAGCAAGGCAGAAACAAAGAGAGTGAAAGAAAAGAAGAAATTTCTAGCACAAAAGTTCCAGAAGATGGAGATACTATTTCTACTGAGTCCCCGGTACCTCCAAGCGGTACACCCAAGGGGAGTGGGGGGGGGGGCGTTGAACGGGCAGTGAAGGTCAGCCCTAGAAATAAAACAGCTGGAATACAAGGAATTACAACTGAGGCCAGCCTGGCATACAAGGTAATGGGAACCATCTGGTCAATTATGATTTTCCAAAAGGAATAGAATGAAAGAATGTCCCAGAAAATTGACAATATACAATACTGGTGGTACTCATCTAGAAGAAAAAAAGGCAGCAAGCGAGAGTGCAAAATGTATAGTGAATTTTATGTCTGAGCCACTTCAGCAATATGTATGCCAAAGTACTGGAACACAGCGCAAGATACAAAGCAGAACCATTTCTGAATGATGCATAGATGGGATTTAGGAAAGGAAGGGTGCGCGCTGATGTCAACCTTACCTTGAGACAACTGTGTGGAAAGAACATTGAGCACAGCAGAGATGTGAACCGTTTCCCCTGCGGGGATGCCAGGTGCTCTATCAGTATAAATGATATCCCTATCTTCTGGAAATTCAGTGCTAGAAATTTCGTCTTTTCTGTCTGAGCAGGGAAATTGAAATCAGAGTGCAGAAGGTTTTCCCCACTATTGAAACACGCAGGTATGTGAGACCAGCTTTCCCCCACTATTGAAACACCTAAGTATCTGAAACCAGCTTTTCCCCACTATTGAAACACCCAGGTATCTGAGACCAGGTTTTCCCTACTACTGAAACACCAAGGTATCTGAGACCAGCTTTCCCCCACTTTTGAAACACCCAAGTATCTGAGATCAGCTTTCCCCCACTTTTGAAACACCCAAGTATCTGAGACCAGCTTTCCCCCACTATTGAAACACCCAGGTATCTGAGACCAGCTTTTCCCTACTACTGAAACACCAAGGTATCTGAGACCAGCTTTCCCCCACTATTGAAACACCCAAGTATCTGAAACCAGCTTTCCCCCATATAGAAACATCCAGGTATCTGAGACTTGCTTTTCCCTAATATTGAAACACCCAGGTATCTGAGACCAGCTTTCCCCCACTACTGAAACACCCAGGCATCTGAGACCAGCTTTCCTTACCATTGAAACACCCAGGTATCTGAGACCAGCTTTCCCCCGCTACTGAGACACCCTGATATCTGAGACCAGCTTTCCCCCGCTACTGAGACACCCTGATATCTGAGACCAGCTTTCCCCCACTTTTGAATACCCCACTATTGTAATACCAAGGTATCTGAGACCAGCTCCCCCCATATTGAAACACCCAGGTATCTGAGACCAGCTTTCCCCCACTATTGAAACACCCAGGTATCTGAGACCAGCTTCCCCCACTATTGAAACACCCAAGTATCTGAGACCAGCTTCGCCCCACTATTAAACACCCAGGTATCTGAGACCAGCTTCCCCCACTATTGAAACACCCAAGTATCTGAGACCAGCTTTCCCCCACTATTGAAACACCCAGTATCTGAGACCAGCTTTCCCCACTATTGAAACACCCAAGTATCTGAGACCAGCTTTCTCCACTATTGAAACACCCAAGTATCTGAGACCAGCTTCCCCCACTATTGAAACACCCAAGTATCTGAGACCAGCTTTCCCCACTATTGAAACACCCAGATATCTGAGACCAGCTTTCCCTACTATTGAAACACCCAAGTATCTGAGACCAGCTTTCCCTACTATTGAAACACCCAAGTATCTGAGACCAGCTTTCCCCACTATTGAAACACTCAAGTGTCTGAGACCAGCTTTCCCCACTATTGAAACACTCAAGTGTCTGAGACCAGCTTTCCCCACTATTGAAACACCCAGGTATCTAAGACCAGCTTCCCCCACTATTGAAACACCCAAGTGTCTGAGACCAGCTGTCCCTTACTCCTGAAACACCCAGGTATCTGAGACCAAAGCCGAGCTAATCACTTCCATCTTCGTTCCCAACATCACTTGTACATGCGCCAAGCTTGAATCCTGATCAAACCTCTTGAACGAAAAATCACGACCTGCGACACGCGGCTGTCTGAGAAAAGCTGTCAACAACCAAAAAACAAAAAGAAGAAACGAGAAATTATGATCCGTAACCATGTGTCGAGATCAGTAAACAAACAAACAAAAAACAAAAACAAAAACAAAAAACAAAAAAATGGGGACAACAAGCAGTTCAACATTATTACATTCAATAGCAGAGAATCAGATGGTCCGGGCAACCTCGCACGACAACCAAATTATCCCCAGCCCACCGTGCATATCGCATCACAAGGATGCCTGGTTTCAAGGACAGGCGTCGACCAAGGAAGGCGTGGACTGATTGCGTTAAATATCGAGGCTCTGACCCCACATGGCATCCCACCTGTCCAGGTCTTCTAACTTTTAAGCTGCAGGATAAAAGAAAAGAAAAAAACAGGGGAAAAAAAAAAACAAAAAAAAAAGAAAGAAAGAAAGAAGATTAGAAAAAAAAGGGGGGGGGGCGCGGGGTGGGGTGGGGTGGGGGGAGCGAACAATATCAGCGGGTATAATAACGTAATGCAGATGTCCACATATAAGGAAATTCAATGCGGAAAGAGGAAATAAAACCCGTATCGTAAGTAAACAATTCAGTCACGGACATTGGCAGGCCTACGTAAATTAACATCACGTTTATTTTTGAAGGCGGTGGGAAACGAACACATTTTGTGTCTTCTAAACTGCACCACTCAAAGACTGTTCGCTAAGCGTAGCAATATTTGAAAATGTCTCTGTGATTGATTGCGCGAACGAAACTATGAATGAACCCCCACGGCATGTCCAGTGTCGTGTGACACCAGTTGACCCTGAAGCTGACCTCACCTATATATTATGTCAAGGCCGTTACTATTTTAACTCATATTCGCCATTGGATAAATCATCGTCGTCACGGTCCAAGATGGCGGAAAATCCTGTGGGTTGAGCTTGCGATACCACATTGCTGGAGACATTTGAGTGAAACAGTTATTTGCTAGCACCAAATCTTGTTATGTAGCCTTCAGACCATGCTGTTGTGGAAGCAAATTCGTTACAGAGGTTATCTGCCATGAATTACGGCAAAAGAATCGCTCTTTTTCGGCCTCCGTCGACTCGAAGCATTGAAAGGTGAGTCTCTGACACCGCATGCAACATCAAGTGATCAACAACATGTGAAGTGTAGATCTACGCCCTCTGTTTCAATTTGAATGTTATCACAGTTACGGATACCATGAATATTTGCAACATTAGATCAAACGATTCCTTACTTTGTAATTATTGAAATATTTGTGTAATGTACCAGTCTACCAGTGACGTTTTTCTTTGGCTTTGCCTTGAAGCAAATGTAATTATGTGTGGCATTTGTCTGATCTGATCTAATTAGCCAGGTTAATATATAGCAGAGTAACTAGGTAATACAGATATACAAAATAATGAATGGGATGGATAAGCTATCAGTTGAAACATTTTTTTCCTTTCCACAAGCTAGTATAACAAGGAATGCTGAAGGTAAAATATTTGTTAAACACAGAAATACTAACACAAGAGCGTTTTGTTTTTCTAACAGAATTGTTAAATTGTGGAATAAAATTCCTTTTGAAATTAAATTTATACCTTAACAGCATTAACAAATTCAAAAATTTCCTGGACAATGATGCAGAATTCAAAATTTTATTTAAAAAAATAGACTGAAGCAGATTTGCTCAAGTATGAATATTAAGGCATGCTTTTCAGACCCCGAAGAAGAAAGCGTAAAACAAAAAAGATAGGGCGTTAAAAGGCCAGAAGGCCTAGGCTACGAGCCAGCCCTCAGCTACACTACTACTACTACTACTACTACTACTACTACTACTACTAGGTATGTGACAAAAATTGTCATTAAAAAAATGTTCTTAATTAACATAACTAAAAAGAGGGAGGAAAAAGGTTTGCAATGGTATGCAAAGGTTTTCATTTGCTTCTCTGTGACAGAAGTTACAAATCTTTTAAATGAAAAATTGTAGGCTAGGCCTACCTTTTTTTTTATTTTATTGTTTAATGAACTGTAAGAATACAACCTCAGGTTTTAAAAATCCCTATGAATTTAGGTAAGACAGAAGCTTGCACTTCAACATTTCCATTTTATTTGATTCAAGTTTCAGTTGAACTTTGATTGCCACCACCTTCCCGAATCTTGAGACGTGTTCTGGGTGCTAGTCTTTTGGATAAGATGAGAAACAGAGTCCCTTAAATAGTTTGTACTTAGTGTACACAGAAGAACCCATAACACTTGAAGGTGTCCTTGGTAAAATTCTGTAGAAAATTCACTGAGATTGACAAACAAAATTACATGCTTGGTTGTGGAAAAAAAAAAACCATACTGTGGCAGTGTGATTATCCCAGGGACAGCAACCTACATTTTTTGTTGAAAAATTGTGACAAAACTGTCTTTATACAGTACAATTATGTGATATGACACTGTGGTTTACGGAGATGAGTACTCCAAAACAAGTTCTGGAAATGTGAAAATATCTTGCAGAGGATTGAGCACACTAAAAAGCACAGAAAGGCGTTTTCTTTTATTAATCTTTATTTCTTCTTCTTTATTTTTAAACCTTTTTTTTTCAATAAGAAAGCAAACAAACATACAAGCATTTATTTAAGTCCTCAATATTTTCAGATGGATCTTTCTTTTTGCCACTCTTGTTTCTGAAATTGTTGCTTCTTCTCTTTTGTCTTTCAGTTTTTCATGTTTGAGTTTTATCTTCTCTCCAGTAATATTTTTTCTGAGTGTGGCAGTCAGTACGATTACTCCATCAGGACTGAAATATGCCAGATACTTTGTGAACAACTGTGCATACAGCATCAAAACATACACACACACACACACACACACACACACACACACACACACACACACACACACACACACACACACACACACACAAGATAAATACACACACAGTGACACACGCATGTGCGCACACACACACACACACACACACACACACACACACACACACACACACACACGTATGTACACACTCACAAACACATACACATGTAGTGATGTACACACACACAGATAAATACACACACACACATGTATGCATACACTCATACACACACACACACACACACACACACCACACACACAACACTCCTCTCTCTCTCTCTCTCTCTCTCTCTCTCTCTCTCCAATGAACAGGGCCCTTTAATCTTGCTTAATGCATTCGCTCTACCTTGTCAGTATCAGTTGTGACTCAGAAAATCTCAAATCCCCAATTCAAAAAAAGAAAACACTGTAGAACACATTATTACTGGTAAATAAGTAAAGAGAAAATGACTAAACCAGAACTTACATAATAATAATATGCTTACATAAGTGTTTCAGTTTTACCATATGCATGATAATTACCTGTCCTGTATATCTTGATTTTGTTTATGAATCAGATAATCATGTTTTCATTGTTAAAATTAATGTCATGATATGTCAGTAAACAAAGAAACTATGCAGTTAGATGATTTGATAATGATAAAGTGTCAGACTGGGTGAGCTTGTCATATGGGATTCTGATGTGCTGAACACATGAACTTACTATCACTATCAGTTAAATCTACATCTTTATTGGCAGTTTAAAGAAAAACTTTTAAATGGTATTTTAAGCAACAGAAGTAACCATTTATAGAATCGTTAAGTATCAAAATATTTTGCAAAACTTGTTTGAATGTGAGTAACTTTGCTATCAGCAGTGGTTGTAAAGATCAACGAACATTGGTAGCATGAGGCGTCCCATACTACTGCTTAGCAGATCCAGTTTAACTGTTTGCTTCTTGAGATTTCTTCTTTGACTTTAGCATATATCAAGAGAACAGGGGGGTAGTCTGCTTATAACCAATATTCAAGCAAGGATAGTTTTTACCTGCAACGATTGCAGGCTGTGAAAACAAGTGGCCAGACGAAGATCAGTCTTTTTCTAAGTGAACTGTTGAACTGAAAGAATAATGACTCGAGGCAGTGGCACCACTTGTGTATAGCTTCATGACAATCACTGTTTTTAATAACAATTTATGATGAGGGGGATGTTTGTGGATACTTCTTTGACAGAATGCTTCATAACATGTCACACAGTTTTTAGACAAAAGTTCACGACTGCTTGAAGGTGAGGTTTCTCACATTCATACAGTATTAGTACTAGTAGTAGTACTTCCTGTTCCATGACAAGTTCTAGCAATTTAGAGTGATAGTGCAGCAAGCATTCATTACATTTGCTTTTTGATGGTGTGTGGGTGGTTTTGAAGAACAGGGTATGGTTTGTTCATATCAGATTACAATTTACTGATGAAAAAAAATTGACTAACCATGTTAGGGATCAGTTCAAAGATACAATCCAGACATGAGCTGCTGAGTATATATATATGTGTGTGTGTGTGTGTGTGTGTGTTGTGTGTGTGTGTGTGTGTGTGTGTGTGTAGAGGTTAACTTTAGGAGCACATGTTTTTTTCATTCCCAAAGGAGAAAATCCTCATGATCAATCAAATCCATGTTGTCACTTGTTAAAGAAGGGGGAATTGAAAGGGATTTATGTTTTGTGTGCTTTGATGTTCTGATATCATAGTACCTAGGGAAAAGCAAGCTGCATTTCATTTTCTTTGATTCACACTCACACTTAGATTGACAGTTACTTCTGTAGCAGTATCTTCATCCACATTTCAAAGTGATCTAATTGAGGATGGAGTGAGACTCTGAGAGGAAGAGGTGGTTTTATTTTCTTTAAAAAAACAAAAGAGATGATTTACTCATTTAGTTACAAGTATATCAGATGGTATGATAAGCAAAACCATAAATAGCTGAAAGAAATTAGAGAGAGAGAGAGAACCATTGCTACTATAATGCTAGGAAAAAAAATCTACAAAAACATCAGCAACAATAACAGCAAAAATTCTGGTGGTTGAGTATTTTTTTTTTTTTTTATTGACTTTCATTTTACTTTATTTCAACTGTTTACTCATTAATAACTAACAGATGGATAAACAAGCCTTTACCAGTACCGATCACTTATTTGTTATTTTACCTTGTGAAACGTTTAAAATTCCAGCTCAGCCGTTCAACTGGGCATTACTATTTGTGCATGTTTCATGAATGGATGGGGCTTCATCATTTAAGGTTACATCATTTAAGGCTGCATTTCTGATGTTCACTCCTGGATGACTGTAAACAAACTTCAACTCAACCCCATTAAAACTGAACTTAGCCTTATCTCTACCACCACATTGGCTAAGTGTTCTTCCCTTCCTCTGTCTGTCTCTCTGCTTGGATCTGACATTCCACTATCTTCCACTGTCCGCAATCTTGGAGTCACTCTTGATAACACCCTGTCCTTTGAAAAACACGTCCAGAATGTTTGCAGATTATGCTATCTTGAGATACGCAGAATTTCTTCTATTCGCAATATCCTCTCTGTCGAAGCCACCAAAACTCTCCTCTGTGCCTTTGTTCTCTCTCGTCTCGACTACTGCAACTCCCTCCTCTCGGGCTGTCCTTTCTCTCTCATTCAAAAGCTTCAAAAAGTTCAAAACAATGCTGCTAGGCTCATCTTCAGAAAATCTCGTTCCTCTCATGTCACTCCTCTTCTCAAATCTCTTCACTGGTTACCTGTTGAAAAGAGAATTCGCTACAAGATTGCTTTGTTATGTTTTAAGTCTCTCAACGGTCTTGCACCCCCTTACATCTCTGACCTCCTCCATCTGTACACCCCCTCTCGTCAACTTCGTTCCTCGGCTGATACTCGTACCTTCCGCATACCATTCTGTCGCACTAAAACTTATGGTCAACGCTCCTTTTCCTATCAGGCCCCTGTAATCTGGAATCAGCTCCCTGTCTCTGTTCGCCACTCTGCAACTCTCACTTCTTTCAAGTCCTCTCTGAAAACCCATCTCTTCCAGTCCCTCTCATGATACTTATAAAGACTCTACCACCTAACTTCCCCAAATCCCCCCTTGTTGTCTTTTGAGCCTTGAATGTCGGCTGGTGTGTGTGTGCGTGTGTGTGTGTGTGTGTGTGTGTGTGTGTGTGTTTTGGTTGTGTCTGCGTGATACCTGTAAGCGCTTAGGGCTCTTGTTTTCATCAGATTAGGCGCTATATAAATGCTCTTTATTATTATTATTATTATTAAATAAATTTTCGTAAAAAAAAAAAGATTTTCAACTTACAGTGGACATAGTGTTTATATTAGGCTTGAGAAGTTGAGTGATGAGGTAGCATTTATAAATTCTAGGCAACAAGGGGGGATACTCTCTTTTCCAGATCTCAGGTCTTTGGCAATTTTATAATGCATGATTAAACACCATATGTCCTGTGACTGAGCCAACAGGTAGATAAAGGCCACCTAAAGCCTTTGCCCCCTGTGCTGTCAGGGTAGGAGCAAAGGATGATAACCTCTATGAAAGCCTGGAGGACTGAAGTAAGAAGTACCAGGTCTACAGGTGCCTTCTAATTAATTTTGGTACCATGCAATATGACACAAGTGTCCATAGGGTCAAATCGCATGGCAGCCAGCAGGAAGGGGTAAAAAATGGCTGCATTCATCACCAGATGTGGCCTGACAGTGTAGACAGCAAACAAAGGAAGATCACTCAATCTGCCGGGCCAGCCTTCCACCAATGACACGTACTGTACATACCTGTCGTCTCAAGTCGTCTCCCAAGCCAAAACTTCCCATTTTTCTTTGGTTTGCTGAAAGGTTTCGTGAAGAGAATCCTGATCTACCTGTCATGTTTTGCTGGACATAACATCAGACAGGTCTGCCTTGGGCCCTCCGTTGGGAGGTGTAGTGAGGAAGTGTGAGTTTGCAGGAGGGTTCAGGCTGAGCATGAGTCAATAATCAACAATGAGAATGGAGGCTTCCTTAGTGCAAGCTATCCTGCATTGTGTATCTTGTGCTGGTGTCCATCCTCATCCATGCTCTCCCCCTCTTTTTTAATGATTTATTTTTATGCCAGTGGGGTAGAACATGATTGGGATCAAGTGTGTGTGCATGTGTGTGTGCGTGTGTGTGTGTGTGAGGGAGAGGGAGAGACTGTATGTGTCTATGTGCACGGGAGAGAGTGAGCGAGCTTTGTGATCTCATCCATCATTTATTTCCTTTTACAATTTCTTTTTTTTTTCTCTGCATGTATGTCAAGTCTCAATCAGCAAAGGGAATCTAGAGCGAAGTACTCACATTACTGACCCAGTTTCAGAGTCTCAGTAATCAGTAACAAAAAGCATTTGATAGCACTGTTTCAATACAGAGTATCAACTGGGAAGTGACAGCTCTGTACTAAAATGGCATTATGTGTGTAACTGTAAGTGTAACTTGAAGTTTCAGTAAATAATCAAATGGCCATCTTGACATGGTATCATTTATAGGCAATGGCTGTACCACATTGAAAACATAAGGCGTCATAAGAATTAAATTTAAGCAACATCTGGCCCGGTTAGTACTTGAATGGTTGACCAACTGAGAATAATAGGGGTCATTGGCATACACTAAAAACAAAAAAGTAATGTTGCAAGGTTCACAGCATGAGCACAATGAAGATTTCTTTCATGCTTCAAAGCCTTGGCACTGAAAATAATAAACCAGCTTCAAACTTGGAAGTCCCTTGAAGCAAAAGTGACTTCCCATGTTCAAGCAAATAGGAACCAAAATATATATACAGAAAAACGGAATGGAATGTGTGTTTTGATTTTATTTCTGTGTTTTCTGGTCCAAACTTAGAGGTGAGAATTTCTCATTTGATTCACAATCTCGTTACATGTACACAGAATCTGAAGGTTGGGAAAAGGGAGAAAGAAACGTAATAAGGCTTTACCGTCTTCAGTTTTGGCAGAGACCTGGTCAACAGCAAGCAGTTCAAACCAGTTCAAAGATGGCAAAGAAAGGGGGGCAGTGTATGCACCAGAGAGCAGTGCCCTCGGTGACCATCTAAATTAGGCCGTGTTTGTTATAAAAATAAAAAGCGAGGAAGGGGTTGGGGTGAGTTTTATAAAAATAGAAAACGGGGATGACGGTTGGAGGATGGGGTCAAGGGGAAGAAGGGAGAAATTTCATTTGTTGTTTGGGGAAGAATTCGAATTTGAGAGGTAGTGGCCATTTCGCACTCACAGTTTGATTGTGGAACAGCATGGGGAAGGGACTACCTCCATTTCTGCAGGCTTATGGCCATCGAATGCATCCCTTTTATGACGAGTTTTATCACCGGTAGGTTTTAGATGTTTTGGGGTAAAGGTTGAAGTCACATTTTTTGTGTGTTCTCTTTACTTTAAGATCAGTTTCATTTTGATTTAATTCTAAAGTTATGTATGATTGTAGTAGTAGTAGTAAATGTCAGATTATGAATTTATTGGTTTTTTGTTTTTGTTGTAAACCTTTTTATTCAGTTTTTTTTTTTTCATTCATGAAAGAACTTATAATATTGAGTCTCTAACTCTAAGAAATGAGAAGATTTTGATTTGTTAATAACAGTTGTAAAAATGAATGTGTGTCCTTCATCGTAAACTTGGTGTCAAATTAATCATGCCCCTAGCTCTTTGTGCGTGTGTGTGTAAAAACTGCATATTAAGGGAGTGATAGAAAAGGACTCCTTTTTATTTCTGATCAACCAGAGAGATCAAAAGACCAAAGCAAAACAGATGCCCCACACTTTGTTCCTACTCATACCTTAGCATGCATTATATGTAGTTCGATGAAGTTAGGAATAGAAAAATGATGAGGGTCGGTCTTTCATGACATTTCATTTTTGAAGACGCCATAGATCAGCTTTTTGTAAGGATGGCGCTCTCTTGTATTGATCTCTCACTTTCAGTCTTATGATTTTACGTCTGTCTCGCTTTTTCTCTCCATGTGTATGAGTTATAACTTATATGTCTTGTGCGTGTTTATGTTTGAAAATGTCTGAAAATGATCTGAAGGTAAAACATTTATTCTGCCTTTGGTGTTAACACAGTGATGATTTTACCTCATAATAATAAATTTAGAAGAAAACAAACAAACAAACAAAACAAAAAGACCCCAGTTGATCAGCATGTAAATCAGTTTGTTAAAATGAGCATGGTTCTTTGAATTTTAATTGTGTGTGTATTTTTTTACATTTTGTGTTTGTTTGTGGAGGGGGGGGGGGGGATAGATTGTTTTTGAGTGAACATTGAAACAAGTGTTTGAGTGTAAACTGACAGAAACACTTCCTAAATAGATCTGTATTCCTAAATATGATATGAATCTGTAATAGAGTGGAGTCATTTATACAGTAATATGACCCTGGCTCTGGTATTGACCAAATTCATGTTTAGTAGCTTGTACAAATGAGAATGGTGGATTGTTTATGCTTTAGGAATTATGTACAGTGAGTACTTTTTTAAAAAGTGATAACTATTTTTTGTTTTTTTAAGATTCTATCATTTTTGGATTTTCAGTTACGTTAAAAAACATCTTGAACAAGTTAAAATGTATGAAAAAAGACAGTATTTTTATTTTTCATTTTCAGTTAGATCATAATCATAACAGAGTATCTGTGAAATTAGGTTGTTGTCATCGTAGAGAGTGTATTGCCACAGTGCTGTGTCTCGCTCCTATGCCCCAGCCAACCTCTAAGATTTTTTATTTCTTATGTTTTTTGTTTGTTTGTTTTTTGTTTTGTTTTTTTGCATGTGAATGTTTGTATTTCTTGCAGTGTTGAAGTGGGTTTTTCTTATGAGTTTTGCCAGGAACAACAGATACACATTACTGGTATTTCTTCAGTGTATGCAAAGTACATATTGATCTTGAGACCTCAGCTTGCATCCCATGCAAGTCTATCATCTACAACCACAGGACCCAGTGAAAGGAAAAAGAAAAAAGAAATATCTTTGCCCCAACCTATTGTCATCTTTTTCTTCGATGTTTGACTTTGAGCAATGAGTATGGTCACAGTTTACACCTTAAATGCTCAGTCTGTCTATCAGACACAAAACAGTTTATCAGAGACATATTTTTACGACATTGGCTCAGATATATGTGTATGCACTTTGTTCTGGTGGCTTGACCCAGATTGTATAGATAACATAAAAGTAAGTGACCCACATGTAGGCAGCATAAAACTATGTTACTGCATAGTCTGCATCCTTTAACATAGATGGTTTAAGAGAGAGAAAAAAGTTGTAGAAGAACGTCTTGGAAAAATGTGCTTTGAATGGAGTGGTAAGGTAGAAAAATAGAGACAGCAAGATGCTAGAAAGAAAAAAAGAAAGGCAGGAACAAAAAAGGAAAAATAATAGGAGGCTAGTTGTTCAGAGTTGACATTTTGACTCCTGCACTCTCTGTCCACCAGCATTCTGCATAGTCAGTCATGCAAGCAAAACAAAAACTGAACCCGTCATTCTCGGAGGCGTGATGTTTTGATCTTCTCTTGAAACCTGTGTCGCTTTTGCAAACTGCTGAGTGATATACCTTCTTTGGTACAGAACATGGTGGAGTGAGTGTCGGTCTGCATTCCCGAAGATGAAGATAGAAAAGAGGAGATGTATAGCACAGATTTCCAAAAGGTCTCTGGGGAGAAAGATAGAAAAGAGGACATTTCTGGCACAGAATTTCAAGAAGTTGGGAGTGCTTATTTCCACTGAAAAAGCCCAAGGCATCCCTGCAGGACCTGTCATATCCTAATTAAAGGGCGCTGTAAGTGTAACTGTCTGCCAGTCTTGACCGTTTCCTTCAGCATTTGGTCAGATTGATCAGTAGTCAGGTAAAGCAAGGCTAGTCATGTCTGTTCTTTTGGCTGATGGTAAGTCTATAATTTCATTTTTCTTGCACTTCTCCACTCATTTTGTGAACATGAGGGTTGAATGAGCAGCATAGTTTAGGGCAGTAAGCTAGAAGTAATGTACGCAGTCTTTCTCAGTTTTAAGGGATATATATATGACTTTTTTATTTTTCCTTTTTCAGTAATTGCCACACACACAGTGACTGTAGCTTACCAAGGTGATCTGAGTGGATGGCAGTGCTTTGTGTTATTTTGTTTTTTTGTGATTTGTGTGTATGTTGTGTCATGTGTTTTGTGTGTGTGTGTGTGTGTGTGTGTGTGTGTGTGTGTGTGTGTGTGTGTGTGTGTGTGTGAGTGTGAGAGAGAGAGAGAGAGAAAGAGAGACAGAGAGAGAGAGAGAGGGCTGGATAAAAGATGCTGAGGTATTAACATCATGTTCTTTTTTGTATTTCAGTGAAAGTGTTCTCAGTATTGATGACTTTGATGATGGAGATGAAAAAGACAATGTTAAAAGGTAAGAAATTATATGCATGCTCATCATCCTTCATAAATAAAAAAGAAAAAGAAAAAAGTCAGCCAGCTAACCACCAAGCAGCTGTTTGTTTGCTTGCATGTTTTTTTTGTTATTGTTTGTTTATGTTCTTTGTCCCAACTTTGCATTGGTTCATTCACATTAATTATATCGATTAACCTCATTCTGTCATGCATTGCATATGGTATACATTTTTAGATGTGATTGCAATTTGACCGTACTTTCCATACTGTCACTGAGTTATCAGATCTAGGTACAGCTCTTTACCATTTTAAGAACAGGAATCACAAAGAGGGTAGAAAAAGAACAATAAAAGCGACACTGTTTAATTGAGACCACTCAAGTCTATTCACTGATATGCTTCCTTTTGCCCATTTTAGTTCTTTATAGCTTGGTTGCTTTTGTGAAATTTAAGTTTGGAGTTTGTTCAAGAGGAATTTATCTCATTCAGACAATTTCATGCGCATTCCATCTAAATCTGCCAGCAGTTGTCTGGCAGACTCAGAGCCTGCATGGTGGCAAGGTGTTGAAAGGACAAGGGGGAAGGAACCGGTGAAGTACTAAGCTGACACCACGAGAATGATTAAAGAATGAAAAATGAGGATGGGCAGCAAACAGGCCTGGTTTTGTGTTGCAAGATGGGATGGAACTCAGGACATGAAATATTTGAGCACATAACTCTATCAAAAGAGCCAATCAGCGCTTAACAAAAGCTAAAATCGTACAAAGCTAAATTTGTTCTTATGTTGTTTTTATCCTTTATTTATTTATTTATTTGTACAGCTTCACAATACTGGAAACTCTTTGAGGACATGCAGGACTTTTGTCAAAATACAGACTGTCGTACACTGTAGACTGGAAATGATGTCCCATTACTGTGTACATAAATATGTTGGTCCTTTCATGCATTTGTCTCTATCAGTAGAAACGTTTTTAATAACTTTATTTTTTCATTTTGACGGAAACAATAGCAGATGGACAAATCTGTGTGTACTGTCTTGTTTTGCAGACTTTTAGGTTAGTTTTTGTTTGAAATTGTTTAAAAAAAATACATCAGTATGATAAAAACAACAACAAAAATACCAACAAAAAAACAACAATTGGCTTATCAGTTTATTCACACAATTCAACTATGAACAATTAGAACAACACCAGGTGCAATCATGGCTGATGAAGCGAGATTTGTTGTAACTGCCCTAGCATGAGACAGACAGAATTAACATTGAAGTCCCAACTGTTTCTACTGGTGCAGCAGATGTGCTGTGTAGTAGATGAAAATCAACGAGACTTTTGTGGGAGCACTCGAAACTGTATCAGTAAAATTCAGACAGCTGTAGCCTGTGTTATTATGTGCATTACAGGTGAACTGGATGCTCTCTGTTAGGGAAGTCTTGAAAGAAATCATCTGATATTTTATTGTGGCACAGGTATGGGTTGCTGTATGGATGATGAAACTGGACATGATAATATTGCACTTGATGCATAGTTTTGAAGTTTCAAAAAACACTGTCAGATGTCTGCATCACATAGAAGTGACAGATAGATGATTTTTAGTACTAGAAAAATGCATGAGTGTATTTTGCTACCTGAAAGAGACTTAATTAGTTAATAATACCATCTGTTATCATGACTTCAGTCTGGCTCCGATTGACACACACACACACAGAATTACTAGAAACTCCCTTTTGTAACAAAACACTGGTATTCCATATAACAAAAGATTGACAAATGTTATTAGAATTAGACAGACAAGACAGACCAACACACGAGTATTTTGCAAATCTCTTTGAGAGTGGGGCACCCATTATTCAGCCTAGCTTTTCGGTGTTATGTAAGTGCACATATATTTTGTTCAGTTGTTTTGCTATTTTTTTCGTTTTGGAAAATGAGACAGTGCAAACAGCAGGGTACTTTGTGTGTGTGTGTGTATGTGTGTGTGTGCTGCTGTGCTGCGTGCGTGTGTGTGTGAATTCATACAGTGTGAACAGCAGGGAATTTTCATGATCTTACGAGAAATGAAACAGTGTATGAATTCAATATATATTTTTAATCAGAAGGAAAGTTTTCTTAAGAGATTTATTGCATTCAGATGGCTCCATTATTTCATCCATATATCTGCCAATTGTAATCTGATGAGTGAGGCTTTAACCTAAAAGATGGATGGGAGGAAGATTGTCAGCCAGAAAAATGGGTGACTCTTCTCTTATCATTAAGATAGTAGTAGACAAAGATTGTCGGCCATGAAAAGGCTTCACACTTCTATTATTATTAGGATAGTACTTTTAAATATAAATGAATCAACTTTAATGTGTTGTAACTTGTATTTTATTCTTTAAGACAGTATTAATGGAACAACATTCGATGTTTGTAGTATTGAGTGCACTGACTAAAAGATAAAATCAGTAGTCTGGGGAATTGGTCAGAAACTAATCAAAGATCAGTAGTCTGGGGAATTGGCCAGAAACTGTTAACTTTTCTTTCATGTTTCACTCTGTTACATAGTCATGTAAGAGTGAGAGAGAGAGAGAGAGAGAGAGAGTGTGGTGTGTGTGTGTGTGTGTGTGTGTGTAATGCAAATGTTTGTGTCCTGAGTATTGTGTATGTGCTCCATTGTTTTATAACGCAACACATGTATCTATTTATAGAGATTGTTGCTGTTATTACTATCAGTATTATGAATATTGCTAATATTCTTATTGTTGTTGTAAATCATTCTTGTAAAGCAAATTGTTAATCACTCTTATATAGCACAATCCGCCAAACTCATACGGAGTCACAGCACCTTACATATATTATAATCAGACCATTTTGTGGATCTGGGAGAAAAGCTGTTACTGTGTTAGGCTAGCCGACCAGGTGCCACGATGTTGTTGCATAGTCTGTATGTTTGGTAGGTCAGCATCCGGGTGTTTTATGTATTCATAGGCCACCTATGTGTATATAAGATTGCTTGTATGTCTGTATATGTGAATGTATGTCATTTTTATAATAGGTAGCAGCCAAGTCACTTTTTACATTGCAGGTTAGAAGTTTGGAGTTTGTTCAAGAGGGATTTCTCATGCTTGGACAGTTCCATATGCGTTCACCCAAATCTGCCAGCAGTTATCTGGCAGATTTCTTGAGCCCACACAAAACCTTATGCGCTGGCAAGGTTGACATGGGTGGGGAAGAAAACACTGACACCATCAGAATGATAGGAGCATTACAGATGAGCAGTGAACAGCCAACTTTTATGTTGCGGGATGGGATTGAACTCGAGACATGAAATCTTGAGCCCTTGGCTCTTTCAAAAGAGCCAGCCAGCCCGCGTAAAAATTACGTGCATGGACACAGAACAAGATTTTGAAACAATATAACTCAGATTGAGCTGTCCAACTGGCTTAAGGTTAATGCCTGCCGATCTGAAGGAAAGACATCACACTTGATGTTGGGTTGTGTCCTCTGTTACCCCTCAGGCAGTTGCCTGTTTGATGTGGTATTTCTGGGAGATGGATCCCTGCCTTTTAGAAGTGAATGGTATGCTCAGCATGTCTGGGTCTCTCTGTATTTGTGTAAAAATGGATGGTGTGCCCAATACATATATGGGTCTCTCTACATTGTTGATAAAAATGGATGTTGTGACCGTTTGTGTAAAAAATGGATGGTATGCCCAGTCTGTCTGAGTCTGTCCATATCTGTGTTTCTGTCCATATCTGTGTTAAAAAATGGATGATATGCCCATCGTATGAGGGTCTCCATATTTGTGTTAAAAATGGGTTGGACAGCTGTAGTGTTATATCTGGCTTTCTCTATATTTATATTGAAAATGGATTTTAATATTTTATACCCAGTATGCTTGTGTCTCGGTACAATTGTGTTAAAAATGTATGGTATAGCTAGTATGCCTGGGTCTCTCCGTATTTGAGTTAAAAATGGATGGTATGTCTGGATCTGTTCATGCTCCATGTTTGTGTTAAAAGTGGATTGTATGGCCAGCATGTCTAGGTCTCTCCGTATTTGTGCTAAAAAGTAATGGACATCCTTCCATCTGTGCTATATATTGCTTATGATTTTTGTTTATTGTCATTTCATTTCATCTATCTCCTTTTACTTTTTAATTATGGGAGAGAGAGATACACTACTAGGAGAGAAAAAATAAGAACACAAGGGAGTGAGGATTGGAGGGTCTGTCCTTTCTGTAATTGTAAAAAAGGTTTTCGGTGTACACACCCCATCTGTCTACTTTTTTTTATCTTTTTCCATAATACTCATGTCATCTTTTAATTTTAAGCAACCAGTTGATGTGCAAGTCTTTTTCATGTGGGCAATTTCTTCTGTGTTTCTGTACATAAACTTAGGGTCTGTTTTGTGTCTGTCTTCTATTTCTTTCCACTTTGTTTCTAGTTAAGCTTTCCTAGCTTCACTGCACTTGACTTATTCTTGGTTTCCTTTTCTGTCTTTTTGTATTCTTCCTCTTTTTCCTTTAAACTTCCATATTTCTTCCTTCTTCTTTTTTTGAGATAATTTCAGTTGATTGTTTACCATCCTGAGTTTTTCTAATAACAGAAATAGGCCTCAAATTTAAATTGAACCAGGTGAAGAGATACAGCAGCAGTGTTTAGCTCTATAGCTGTAAGCCCTGTAGCCCGCAGCAAGTTGATGATAGCACTGATGAAACAACATGTGACAAGAACTGATTGCTTGTCTCATTACCCATGTCTGTGGTTTGGATCTCTCGATATGTGTGAGATATTTGTGGACCATGACTGCATCTTGTGGTGCATTTCCTCTGTGTGTGTGTGTTCGTTCGTTCTTTGATTTAACGTCTTTTCACTATAAGTGATATTAGACGGGGGAGGGGGGGGGGGGGAGTGAACAAAATAAAATGTAGAACGATAGTTGGACGGGTTGGATTTGGGCAGAGGGAAGACAGAGGAAAAAGACATTAGTAGGTGGGGGAACAATAAAATGGTTGTGTGTGTGTGTGTGTGTGTGTGTGTGTGTGTGTGTGTGTGTGTGTGTGTGTGTGTGTGTGTGTGTGTGTGTGTGGTTTTGTTGTATTTGTTTTGGTTTTATTTTAGGAGAGGGGAGGGGTTGGGTGGGTGGATGGGGCGGTGGAGTGGTGAGACGGAGGGAGAGACGTGACAGCAAGAGAGAGGGAAGGTTAGAGGATGGGATTGTTTGCATGGTTCTGTCCAATAGTCAGGTTTGTCTGCACCGGCTGCATCCAGTCACTGAGTATTTTGTCATGTCATCGACAGCTTGGCCTTTCGTTTGTTTCTTTTTATTTTTTTTATTTTTTTTTTCACTATTATATTTTTAGATAGCCTACTTGCTCGGTTTTCTCTGTCTCTCTCTGTGTCTGTGTGTGTGTCTCTCTCTGTCTCTGTCTGTCCATCTGTCTGTCTCTCCCTTCTTTTCGCAGTTTTTCTCTCTCTCGCTCTCTGTGCCTCCTGTTCTGTTTCTCCTATCTTTACCCTACATTAACTTAGCTTACATGATTTTTAATGTGTGTATTTCATGTTCACATGCATACAAAAGAGAAGGTGGTACAGGCATAGCAGGTCTGCACATATGTTTGACATGGGGATATTGGAGATATCTCCTTCCTCTTATCCACCAAGTGTTTGTTAGTTGGAAGTTCAGCATCTCTTAGCAAACATGGTTATCATCTCCACCAAACCAAATATTTATTCATCTCCCCGTTATGATACACACATACACCAAAGAAGGGGAAAAAAAACAAGAACGAAAGAATTTCAGGGAATATACAGCTTAAGAAAATCTTCGATACATACAGTGTAGGCAAATATATCATCAATCTGAAAATGTCAGACAGTTGACACGGTGCACATGGGGCTGGAAAATGAAATAATGTCTGCTTGCGTAATCTGAAATACAACACTGTTAATTGCATTATCCATTCCATTGAAGTAATGATGCAAATAAGTGTATCATGTATCTCATGAAATTGATTTTTGTCACTTTCTGTCTTTCTCGTCTATTTCTGTGTAGATTCTGAAATGAAAAGTTGTATCAAGTATCTTATGAAATCATGTAAGGGAGTGTACTTGCCTCTATCTGTTATGTTTGGGGAGGAGAGGATTCTGTGTGTGTGTGTGTGTGTGTGTGTGTGTGTGTGTGTGTGAGTGAGAGAGAGAGAGAGATGAAACACTTGACATTTTACTGACAGTAGCTTGTTATGGCCCTCATGTCAAAAGGTATAACCTGTTTAATAACATCAGTGTGTCATGAACAAAACAACAATAACAACAAATAGAAAAAAAACCAGTTAAGTGTAACGTAAACTGACATACAGAGTGCAATCTAGCGTGAACTGTGCGCCCACATTGATTCTGATATATTACATTTACATTCATGTTAGACAGAAAGAGAACATACACACTTTCTACTTCCTCCTTCCTCTGTGTGAACATGTTACGAGTAATATGGCTTTTAGACATGTCTGCACAGTTCTGAAACAAGACTTCACACCTGCTTAAGTAGAGACAGACCGTCAGCATGCCTGCTGACCATATAATCAGAACCATTGCATGTGCTTCTTAGTTAACCCTTTGACTCCCGCACTCTATCTACCAAATTGCGTGCGCTACTTAGTTAACCCTTTGACTCCCGCACCCATCTACCAACTGCAACAACTTAACCCTTCGGTTCTCTTTAAGGAAATCAAAGGGTTAAGTTTCTGCTTTGCGAGCATGGTTGGCAATGCAATATGCTGGTGGACAGGATGCGGGAATCAAAGGGTTAGAGGACAACCTGACAAGCCTGGTTTTGACCGATTTTGTTCGGCATATACCATGAGTCTTCATGCATGTGTCACTCACTTTCTTACCTAGCCTTGACTGAATGATGTTCTATAATTACCTAGCCTTGACTGAATGATGTTCTATAAAATGCTGCAGATATGCCAATAAAACTTAATGAAGCAAGTGATTGTAAATATATTTGTCACTTAACATGCCATGGCCTGATGTAATAGGATCAGAGTGGCTCCTGGAATGGCTTAAATAGACTCTGAATTGAAGTGGGTTTGTGGTTAAACACCCATCGGAAAGTGAAAGAAGCTTGAGGTCTTGAGTGTGGTTGGACAGCGATTTTCACTCCCCTCTCCCCACCCCCCACTCCACTGGACTTGCAGGGCAGTTTGGGTGCAAAATGAGACCAAGTTCCCATAAAGGCAAAGGCAGTAAAGGAGTTGCCCTGGCCAAAAATGTAGGAAAATCTTCTCGAATAGTGAACAAAAATACTTTGAAAAAAAAAAATGAAGAACAAGAAATGATGACGTTTCTTCATTGACAGGGCACTGTCCCCAGAGAGAAACAACAGCAAATTTGACATGGTAAATCCGTTGTGACTATTATAAAGAAAAATAAAAGGAAAATAGAATCTTAGAGGAAAGAAATTCAACAAATATTCAATGCTTTGGTAAAGTACGTTTCAGATAGTACCGTGTGATACGATACAGTAGGAGTACAGTACATACAGTAGAGTAATGATATGATACAATAGAAATACAGTACGTGATACAACAGGATACAGTCCTGCACAGTTTACACCTTATGCTGTTTTGTATTCAGGATGCAAATGCAAATGAACTGTTCTGATCCAATAAAAACAATGGGATAGATACCAACACAAGATGAAATAACGGTGTGAAAATTTTTTTACATCATCAGCAAGAGAGACACTTATGTTTACTGTGCATTGTGTGTTTGTGCATATGTACACATGCACAGACTTTGAAGGAAATATTTGGTCAGTGCAAAGTTGGTCTTGTGCTTCTGAGTTTCTCCATAGAAATGTTGGAAATTTCTCAAATTGATGATTGTGTTGTCTACTTGGTATGTTTTGTACAGTCCACTGGCTTCCTCTTTAACAGTGTATTAGATTCAAAGCTGCTTATGTTTGTTGTGTTGTCTTTGTTACTGTTTCTGCTTACATCTGAGTTCTCTGAATTGCTCCATGCCTATTCTCCTTCCTGTATTCTTCACTCTTCTTCTGATACTCGGCTGTTCAGAATCTCTTGGTACAGAGGCAAGACTCATGCTTTCTGATCTTTTGCCCGTTTAGGACCTTTCTATGGAATAATCTGCCTTTCATTTTTCTTCTTTAGTGGCTGAAGACAAAGACGGTGGAAGAGATGCTTGAGACAACAAGAGATAGAGACAGATGGAAGTCCATGATTGCCAATGCCATGCGGCAAGGCACCTGGTGATAATGATGAATCTGCCTTTGATACGAGAAATTTGCCTAACCCATTGTCTTTTAGTTTTAAGACCCAACTAAAGCCCATTTTTTCCCATGAAACTTTCAGATCAGATTGACTTTTCTGTATTGTCGCTACTCTCTTTCCATGTCTCTCAGACAACAACAAATACTGTTACCTGTTGGTTTCTTTATGTATTATGTTTTATGTTATTGATTTATTAGATTTTTTTTCTCTTTCCAGTGTTTTCAGTCTTAGGTAAATATGTAGAGCAGCAATGTTCAGCAAGTTTGAAAAATAGTAATGGGTGATAACGGTTTGAATGTAGAATCATTGTCATTTCTCTCTCTCTCTCTCTCTCTCTCTCTCTCTCTCTCTCTCTCTCTCTCTCTCTCTCTCTCTCTCTCTCTCTCTCTCTCTCTCTCTCTCAAAAAGCTTCATGTATATGTACACACTGAAATGTATCATTTGTTTTCCTTGCTCTTTATGAAAGAAACTGGATCCCTTATAGATTTTGCCAGCACAGTAAGTGCTTGACGAATCGATAATCATTTCTAACAAACAACAACCCACATTGACAAGATGGGAAGTGGAACTTCATATTACAAAGAGAAAGTCAGTGAGAGAGAGAGGATATTAAATGATAGATATTAAGTCGCAGAAGGTAATAATATATAAAAAGAATAGAGGAGGGGTGGGGGCAGGGGGATAAGAAAAATGATCTTTTCATCTATAAAAGAGAAAAAAAACAGATTATTTAAAAATGTTACTTTAAAAAACTCATTTTTTAAAAGTAACAGAGAAGGATGCCTGTTTTTTCATAATTAATTTTTTTTTGTCGTTTATTTTTTTTATGTATTTTGCCTTTGATTTATTCATTTTTTAAAATGCAGTTATTATCTTGATTTATTTTTTAATAAAACCTACCAGTCCTTTCCCACAGGGACCAGACAAAGTATTGTAATAAAATCATTAGAAAAGCTTAGTCAAATATCTGAATAGCTAAAGAACAGTATCAGTACACAGGTATGTGCGTTTAATTTTCAGAATAGAAAACAAAATCAGTAAACATAGAAAATAAGTGAAACTGGGCATCAAATTACACCAGGGCTGGGGTGAGGGGATGGGGATTGGGCAGAGGCTTGGGTTTGTGTTGTTTTACTTTTTGTTTTGTGTTTAAATTTTTAGAGTCCTTGATGCAAACGGTCCCCCTTACTCTTGTATAGCCTGATGATGTTTGTATCTTGTTTGTCTTGGATGACTGATCCCTCCTCCCAGCCCTGACAGATAAGCTTGTGGAGACTTCTCAGGAACACTGGTTTCCCATGCTGAATCGCATCATCAGGGTGCTTTTTTCCCATGGTGCCTTGCTATGAGCAAATGAGTGGAAATTCTGTGCAGGAAATTTCCTCTTTTCTGTCACTCGCTTTGTTTCTGCCTTGTTCCTTTGCTTTCTGTCATTTCTACCTATCATTTTCTGCTGCTTAATGGTCCTTTCGCCTGTATGTGTTTGATAAAGTCTTACGTACTTTTTCTTAGGATTGATAAGTGGGTATACATGTATTAAGTGCATATTTGGCTCTAGGGCGGTGAGATATGTGGAAGCAATTTTAGGTAACTGATAAAGTGATATACCAGTTTTTACATATGTTTTGGTGTCCTTAAGTATGCTTTATTATTTGTATTTAGGTGTGTTTTTTAAATCCCCTGCGTGATAAATTGGACAGAGTGATCTACGCCAGGGGCATGTTCTTGGATTATGTGGGTGAAAGCATTCTTTTCTTTTTTTCCTGTTGAAGTTTTGTATGTTTTGAAGCGGTTATAACCCATATATGGTTCTATGCAGTCAGCTGGGCTTTGAGCAACAATAACAATAACATCAAGCTCTCCATAGAACTGATCTGGTGTTTCTTGGGGTGGGCACAGCATCGGGGCATAGGGACTCAGGATGTGCATTATGCCAGCTGATGTTGAAAGGCAGAGGGAAAGGATACTTTCTGAACTGCTATTGGGAGGTACTATCCTGGATCGCCCGCTGTATTTGACTGCAGGGCAAGTTCATCAGGAGGTCTGCTTGCCAGAAAAAGGTGGAGTCTTTCTCCTGCAGCCTGCCATCTGCAGCAAGCATGGTCTCTTGCAGTGCTTCTTGTCGGTGCCCATGCTCAAATCGAATTTCTCTTAGGGGCAGCATTGTAAGAGTAGCCCCGACCTGCCCTGCTTTGCTGCTGTATCTGCCTTGTCTCTAAAATGAACATACTTGGTGACAGCTTGGTGGATTGTGTGTTGTGGTTACCCATTCATTTGGCAGAACTCTGGATCATGGGTAATCTCAGGCTGTTGCCCAGTGTTGGGAAGTTTCAGTGAGTGGACCGGTGTGTGAGAGAGACAGAGAGAGACAGAGAGAGAGAGAAGGGGACTGGTTATCGCATCGTGAAAGAAATATGGGTGTTACGGTACAGGGTTTTGTTTTTCAGAGAGTGCATGGGCAGGGTTGGGGGAGGAGACAAGAGAGAAAACGAGAGGATTTCCGATGTGTGTGTGTGTGTGTGTGTGTCTGTGTTGTGTGTCTGTGTCTGTGTTGTGTGTGTGTGTGTGTGTGTGTGTGTGTGTGTGTGTGTGTGTGTGTGTGAAGGGAGGAGGAAGGAAATCAAAAAGATGGGGGAGAGAGGGGGTGGGAAACTACAAATAGTACAATGGATTAAGTTTGCAGAGCATTTGTGTGGGTAGGCTCTTGTAGTGTAATTTATGTACTTCCATTCGTTTTCTTTCCAAAGATAGCCAGATGAATCGTACTTGTAGGAGGAAATCAATAGTTATTGTCTGTGTGCGTGTATCGGAATCCGTGTTCGCCGGTCTTGTCTGCCTGTGTGTCTGTCTGTCTGCCTGTAGTGTCGTGGTTTCTCAAGTTTTTGCTCTGTTTTTGCGTCTTTTGTTTCTGCTTTTATCCATTTCTGTCTGTCTGTTCGTCTGTCTTGTCTAGTCTTTCTTTAATAATATAATCTGTCATCTGTTGCCGTTTCACTTTTCAGCCAACTTGACTTAACGTTAATGTTCTGTCTGCATTGGTCAGTCCGTCTGTCTGTTTATGTCTGTCTGTCTCTTGTGTCTGTTTCTGTCTCTGTCTGTCTGTCTGTCTGTCTGTCTCTCTCTCTCTCTCTCTCTCTCTCTCTCTCTCTCTCTCTCTCTCCTCGCTCGCTCGCTCGTTCGCTCGCTCTCTCGCACTCTCACAGTCAAGTTCAGACAGGACAGGTAGTGCTGATTAGAGTGAAAACACCTTGATCCACTTTGAGGCTGCTGGTGACACTGATCTTACATCATCATGTCGGTCAACGTTTCTGGTGACTGTTGATGTTGTACAGGAACTTGACCAGTTTACAATGTGTGATGTGTGTTAACTGTAATCAGCCTGCTGATAGCAGCATGGGATGATAGTCGTGTAGATAGCAGCATGGGATGATCTGATGTATGTAAGTGTCAGTTGAGAATCAGACAAGTTTGTTCCAGTAAAGACGTAGAAGCATTGCTCTGTCTTCTGAGTCGTCAGCAGCAAGAACGAAACACAGTGCCTCTCTGTCTGTCTGTCTGTCTGTCTGTCTGTCTGTTTCTCTGTCTGTCAGTCAGTCTCTCTTCTCTCTCTCTCTCTCTCTCTCTCTCTCTCTCTCCTCTCCCCTCTCCTCTCTCTCTCTCTCTCTCTCTCTCCTCTCTCTCTCCCGTCTGTGTCTCTGTTTCTGTCTCTTATCTGTCTGTCTCTCTTTCTCTCTGTCTCTCTGATCTACATAATAATGAACCAGCTCTTTGCTGGTGATGAACTCTTCTACAAGACAGGTAAGTATGCACTCTAAAAAAAAAAAAAAAAAAAAAGCAGTCCAAGAATGTTAAAGTAGATCAGTGATGCCAAGAAACTGGATCCACAATCATTACTACGGAAGGAAGCACGGGTACAGTTCTGCACTCTTGATAACAAAGTGGCGAGTAAATAAATCATATAGTTTCATTCACAGAACTAGTATCAGCACAGACAGACAACCTGTGCTACCTTAGAATCAATGTTGATAGGCCCCAGCCGGTCCCTTCCCTGAGTTTTAGCATGCTATGCGCTCATTGGAAAGACTGGGACCTCACACTGAATCTTCATCTATTTCACGTATGTATCATTGAGGGTATTGCTCAAATATTCTGACCGGCAATTAAGTTCTGTATATCTTGGGTCTGGTTGGTGCCAGGATATATGATGACAGTAAGCATGGAGTACAGTTGTTTCATTTAGTCGTAATCCAGAAAGAAAGTCTATAGCTTAATGATTAACATCACCATCACCATCATCACAATCTTCACCATCATCATCATCATCATCATCATTACCATCATCATCACCACCACCACTTCCAAAGCAGTGTTAGAATTTGCCCCAGATTTTTTGACCACTTAGATGTAGTAAAAATGAGACTGGAGAGAAAGAAAAAGAAAAAAGAAAAAACATCACCAACTTTTAAAAAAGTCACAAAATAAAAGTAACTTTTGAAAAAAAAACTAACAAAAAAACAAAAACAAAAACAAAAAAGAAAGCACAACAAGCAAACAAACAAAACAAAAAACACACAAAAACACACAAACCTAAAATGACCTGTCAGCAGCTTCTGAATTGAATGTTATCTTTCTTAGTAGTGTTTTGGAAAACATCATTTCATGTTCTCACTTGGCATTTTCAGTTTTGCAGCGCACTGACTTTTTTTTTCTAAGTTGTGGTTTTAAGATCTAATATCTGGAGTTCATTCCCAGCCCACAGCATTAGACAGTGGCCTGTTTTCTGCCCATCTTAATGTTTCGATCATCCGGATGGTGTAAGCTAGTGTTTCATAGATCTGTCACTCTGGGACCTCTCCCCTCCCCATGCTAGTGCTTAAGGTTTGTGCAGCCTTATGGAGTCTTCCAGATAACTGCTGGCAGATTTGGATAGAGCACATGTGGAATTGTCCAAGTGTGATGAATCCCACCATGAAAAAACTGCAAAGAGCATGCTGATTTCAATTCACTAAGAATGGCATGCACAAAGAAGAGATGTGGGCATTGAGATGTGAAAGTGTGTATCATGTACAGCTATTTATGTGTGTCATGTGTTATTTTTCATGACATTTTGTTTCGTCCAAAACAGTGATGAGCTTGAGACATTGCCTAAACTCACAGTTCCTGTATCTCCCCCTGTCCCATTCTGTCTTCACCCATCTTTATCTCACACCCTGTATCTGTCTCTGCCCACCTCCTCTCTCCAGATCTGCTTTTTCCCTCTGTCTTTGTCTATCTCCCTATTTTTTCCCCCAGTCTTTGTCTGCCTCTGTCTGTCCAAGTTGCTCTTGTTTTCTCAATTTCTGACTGTCTGTGTGTCTTTCTGACACACAAAGTCAGAAATTCTGACTCACTGTTTTTTTCTTTGTCTGTGCTGGTCTTTGTGCATCTCTGTGTCTGTCTCTTATCTTTGTCTCTGTCTGTCTGTCTTTTTTTTCTGTTTTTTTCTGTCAGCCGCTCTGTCTCTCTCTTTTTTGTCTGTCTTCATCTCAGTCTGCCTTTGTCTCTGTTTTTGTCTTATCTCAGTATCTACTCATTTCTATCTCTATGCAATCTGATACTCCAGTCGCAGATATGAAGCGCTAATATTAGATCTTTGTAACTTGAAAAACATCCGGGTATTCTGGGACATTGCATTTGTTTCTTTGTCTTTAGATTATTTTTATTTTTTGGACTCCTCTCTTTCTACTTTCTAGTGATAAATCAAGTTTGCTTATTTGAGATAGCGCTTGTATGAATCTGGTTTCCCCACTCAGTTCATTGACGTCAGCTCTCATGTGACCTTGTATACATATGCAAGTGATCTTTTTTGTTTATGTTCGGTTGTTGTTTTTGTTTGTTTTGTTCTAATTTATCCTGCCATTAAGACAGTCATACTCCGTTTTCAGGGGTGTACATGCTGGGTGTATCGATGTTTCTGTAAGCTACCGAAGCCTGACATGGCCTCTAGGATCTTTAATGTGTACATTCATTGTTTTGCATGCATATATACAAAGAGAAAGTTCAGGCACCAGCAGATCTGTACTTGTGTTGAACTTGGAGATCATTGAATGTCTTCACTTTTTACTCAGCAGAGGGGCCTTCTCCATCCTCCTCCCATAGGAATGCGGGGTTCCTTCAGTGTAAACAGTATACCCACCTTCTGGAAATTCTGTGCTAGAAATTTCCTCTTTTCTGTCACTCTCTTTGCTTCTTTCTTCCTCCTTTGCTTTCTGTCATTTCATCCTAAAATTTCCTGCCTGGCTCGTCCATTCACCTGTATGTGTTTGATAAAACCTTACATACTCTCTCTTAGGATTGGTAATTGGGTACATTTATGAAGTGTGCATTTGGCTCTAGGGAAGTGAGATATGCAGAAGCAATTTTAGGTAATTTAGGCCCATTTTTATGTATGCTTTACTGACTGTCCTTAGGTATGTTTAAATTTGTGTTCAAGTATGTTTTTTTTAAATCCCCGGTGAGGTAAATTGGACTGAGTGGTCAACGCCAGGGGTATCTCCTTAGATTATGATTGCATTGATATGTGTTTTTCTTTTCATTTTTTTTCCCTGTTGAAATCTGGTGTATGGTTTGAAAAAGTTATAGCCCTGATATGGTTCTACATAGTCGGCTGGGCTTTAAACAAAAATAACGGTAAAAATAACATAACAGGCAACACCCAAGTGGGTTCAATCCCAAGCCACCCAACTAGTGTCCTAACCACTTGACTATTGTGCCAATTGTAGGAGTGATGGTGTGTTTATATTGCTCTCATCATTGCAAATACAGTGTGATAAGACAAAAGAAATTTTCCTGACAAATGCCATCTTTTAGTGTGCGCATAAACCACACACACACTCAGGTAACAGAAGGGAAATGGTTTGCATGCATGCAATAGTGTATTGGTGACAATATGCACATCTGTGTGTGTTCATGCTTATGCATATGCTGAAAGACCATTAATGGTGATGTGCGCAGTTGGTCCTGTGCGTTATCCGTAATTGATACGCACCCACTTGGCAAAAGGAGGAATATACCTATAAATGTACCAGCAACAAAATCGCATGCAAACATCGTCAAGTGTCAAGTTTAGGATTAAAAGCTATACAAGCCTGAATTAGAATTTTGTTTTTCTGTGTATACGATTTTGTGTGTTTGTGAGTGTGAGAGAGAGAGAGAGTGTGTGTGTGTGTGTGTGTGTGTGTGTGTGTGTATGTTTGTGTATGTGAATGAGTGTTATTGTGAAAGAGAGAGAGAGAGGAGCGTGCATGTGTGTGTGTGCGTGCACACTTACATAAACACAAAACTTCAATCATGTACACTCGCATTTACACAGACACATGACACCCAGAGAGAGAGACGCACACAAGTACTCATGCACGTGTGCATACACACTCATATGTGTATACACACACACACACACACACGCATACGCACATATACATGCACGCACGCACGCACACACACCACACACACACACATACACACATACACACACACACACACACACACACACTCAGAGTATCTTGTGAAAAGTAGAGAAGAAAAAGACAGACTTGTTCGAACAGAAAAGAACGACGTTCTCAGGTTACATTCAAAAGTGGTCAGCCACCTAGATGTCAGCGGAGGAAAGAGTGACAACGAAGAGGAGATGCAGACAGTACTTTGTGAAGGAACTGACGTTTTATAATGCGAAACCCGCGAGAATTAGCAGTCGTCATTGATAGCAGAAATGCCTTGAACTGTAACCTTTCAGATCTCCTTCGGTGTGTTCACATCTATTGTGTGACTTTTTTTGTTTGTTTTTGTCTTTAATTAAGGGGAAGGCTGGAGTTGACTTGCTGGCATCTGTTAGTCTTGTGTAGGAAGAGCTGGATAATATGCGAGATGAAAATGAACTGAGGTGAACTGTGTTTTCTTTGTGTTCTGGTGTGGTGCAATTTTTGTTAACTGTGGTATTGTTCTTTCCCTTGTAGCTCGTTTCTATTTTCTGGTTAAAGAGATTATAGGAAATGTGTGCATATGTTTTCGTGTTTTCTGAAGAAGTGATAGATGAGCATTTCTAAACGGTGGAATGACATGTTTAATGGGCATATCACGCCCCACCCCCACCCCAAACATTTTTCACTCCACTTTTTTTGTGGTCTGTTTTGTTTAGTTTTGTTTTTGTGTCTGTAAAACATGCGACAGTAATATACAGTTTTTCAAAGTTTTTCCGTCACTTTATCCATGGAGCTTCTACAGTGTGGTACATCTCTGCTGTGTCATGTTTAGAATTAACATCATGACATGATCCCAGAGCTCAGTCATTTTTCTTCAGCAAGCAACAGAAAATTTAAAAAAAGAAAAAGAAAATGCCGCCGCATTTTGGTAAGACTTGAATTCTGTCTCATGAATCTTGATACTACTTGAGCTCTCCTTTGTAAATCATGACTTAGTTACACTTACAGTAATATTTTCTAATGAGATAATTTATTGAACAGTTTTACTGTGTGTTTTCATAGTTTATTTTGCAAATAATCTGGAAATAATTGGACAGAAGCTGGAACTGATTGGAAGATGTGATGACGTGAATATACATGAGCTGAAAATTAGTTTCTGAACGGTTTATGAACTACTGAATATGTGATCTTAAAATGAAAAAGTGTATTTCTTTGACTTTGAAAAAAATGAATTCCAGCAGGATATTTATTTCAACAAAAATTATGTATGCTGTTGTGATATTAAGCTTCGTTGAGTTTCTGGATTACAGGAAATGAATAGTCCTTGCTGAATGAAACTGACTGAGCAGTGTGGTTATGACATCATGTCAGTTTTCAGCATAACACAGCACATGTATAATATAGTGGCTTTGAGGTTGAGACTTTGCTTTTATATACTGAACACAAATTTGTCAAATTTGACAAGTGTTTTGATGTGATCGTGATGCAGCTAAGTTAAAAACGCTCTAGTTTCTTGTACTGTTTTATTTTTTCCTGGCTGCAGAAGTGATTTATGAATCACGACATTTTCTGATATCGGTGGTTGTTGGAGCTGTGTGGGTTGATTGTGCTTTTGTTAGATGGTGTACAAGTGTTTTGTCACGATGTGACCTTGTAAATGTTCTTTAGTTTCTTGCCTTTTCCCTCCATAATTTCTAAACACAGAGGTGGTATCTTGACATTTTCCGAGATCAGTGGATGTCTTGAGTGTTGTGAGTTGTTTATTGGTGATTTGTGTTAAAACCGGCAGTTGACAGGCATTTTGACATTTTGTAAGCCTATCGGTTTCTCACCTGGTTTTTTTACCCATCTGGTACACAGGTGATTTTAGGAATGGTGATATTTCTGAGACCATTGGCGTCAGAAGTTCTGTGGGTTGAATTCAGCGAGTTGTGTGGCAGCTGTTTGGATGTGTTATGGCTGATACCAGTAAACTGCACATACTGTGAGACACTTTTTGTTTATTTGTGTGTGTTCCTCTGTGTGTGTGTGGTTGTGGTCTCTCTCTCTCTCTCTCTCGCTCTCTCGCTCTCTTGCCCCTGCCACCACACACACGCACTCACACATACTATATGCACACCTACATGCATGTTTATGCACACACACACACACAACACACACTCTTGAATACATGTGTATACATCTTTATGTATTCATTGTCAGCCTTTTTTTATTTGCTTTTTTTTCTTCTTTTATTTAAATTATTCTTTTGTATTGCCCTGTTTTCTGTTGTTTTAATACAAATTAGTTTAGCAATAGCATATATAAGTTTGTTTCCATGCTGATATCTGTACTGCTGAAAAAAAAAAAAGTTGTATGCCATCTCTCTGTTTCTTTCTTCCCCCCTCCTCTCTCTCTGTCTCTCTCTCTCTCTGTCTCTCTCTCCCTCCCCCACCTCCAATTCCTCTCTATGCCTCTCTCTCTCTCCCCTTTTTTTCTCTTTACAGCTGTGTCTCCTTTCTGCATCTTTCCATCCCCCCCCCCCCCCCACTTTTCTTTGTTTTGTTTGTTTGTTTGTTTGTTTGTGCTCTACCATCTATTTTTTCTGTCGATATGTGCACACACACACACACACACACACACACACACACACACACACACACACACACACACACACAACACAACACACAACACACAAAACAGCAACACAGACACACAAGACCACACACACACGCACATGCGCGCGCATGCACACACACACACACACACACACAAACACACACATACGCACATGCGCGCGCATGCACACACACACACACACACACACACACACACACACACACACACACACACACACACACACACACACACACACTAACACACACACACACACTATCAGGCACAGGATATTAACTGAAGGAAACTTTTTTAATTTGAGTTTATTTCATTTGTTGGAAAACTTTAAATCGAGTTCAGTTAACAGGGGAATGCCTACCCATGGTGACTTGGTTCTTTTCTCTATGATGTTATGCATTTTTTTGGTGGTGGGAGTATTGATTTGTCTGATATTGCCTAGATAAAAACAAGTGTGTTAAAAGGATAGGCGTATATTTGGCAGTGCCTACAGATAGGTTGTATCCACCCATGGGGATGCTGGGGGCTCTTCAGCAAAAATAATATCCCCACCATCTGAAAACTGTGTGCTAGAAATTTCCCTTTTTTTCCCTGTCACTTACTTCGTTTCTGCCTTGCTGGTCCATTCACCTGTATGTGTTCTGTGAAGCCTTACACACTTTTTCTTAGGATTGATAATTGGGTATGTATATTGACTGCATTTTTGGCTCCTAAGGAAATGTGCTGTGCATGAACAGTTTTAGGTAATGTAGGCCATTTTTTATTTATGCTTTAGTATTCTTAGTTATGTTTAGATTTATATTCAGATTTGTTTGTTTGTTTTTTAAAATCCTCTGGTGATAAGTTGGACGGAACGATCAACAGCAGAGGCATAGTCTTAGATTATGTGCAAGCATGCATTGAGCCTATGTGTACTTAATTTTTTTTCCCTGTTGAAATTTTGTATGTTTGGAACGGTTATAGCCCTGATATGGCTCTACGCAGTCGGCTAGGCTTTAAATAACGATAACGTTCAGCCAGATGTGTACGTTTTGAAACGGTTACAGCCTTGATACGGCTCTGTGCCGTCTGTTGGGCTTTCATAAGAATAACACAAAAAAAAAAGAAGAAAAAAACAAAACAAAAACAAAAACAAAAAACAGAATATCCCTTGGGCTGGACAGACAGAAATTGCGGACTCTTTTATGTTATGTTATTATGCCGAATTTATTTCGTTACTGGTCATGAAGGGTTTGTTCCGTGTGAAAAATTCGGGTAGTCTCAAGCCTTTCAGTCCCTGGGAGGACGTGTTTTCACAGCTCTGCATTATCTACACGGTCTCACACCACCCCCCCCCCCCCCCCAACAAGTTTCTATCTCTGTCTCTCAGTCTCTGTGTGTGCGTGTATCTGTGTGCGTGCATCTGTGTGGTTGTTTGTGCCTGCACGCACGCATGCATGCGCGTGTGTGTACATAATGTTTTTTCAGCTCTGTACACACACACACACACACACACACACACACACACACACACACACACACACAACACCACAACACACACACACACACACACACACACACACACACACACACACACACACACACACACACACACACACACACACACACAACACAGTTTGTAATTTTGTGCGTGTATTGGAAAGACAAGAACTTTCATTCCAAAAGGGGAAAACACGCATGCGCGCATGCACAGAAGAGAGAGAGAGAGGAATTAACAAGAAACACCACGAGATGTGGATGGGACCCAGAGCACCAATGCCTCGCCACTCTCCGGACAGTCACCTTTTGAGCTCCCAACACCACTGATAGTCATTTCATCAGGCAAAGGGGGGCTGTCCATGCATTGCATGACCCATTCGGACCCAATCATCAGTTACCTTGTGTACAAACTGAAGGGCAAGGTGGGGAGATGACAAACCAAGGACATAGCTACACAACGCGCACCAACCAGATTCAGCTCATCTTCCAGACTAAGAGAGAATGGTAGACCCCTCTCTTGCCTCACACTGGTCTTCATCTCTCTTTTGGGCAGCCCACCATGCCACCAGCTTGCATAGCTGACAGCTCCTTCATCCTTACTATAGTCTCAACACTTAGCAGTTGGAAGCTCCCAGTGTCGCCGTGCTTTAATCATATGGGTTGTTTGAACGGCCACAAAGGTGGCCAGGCATGATGCTTCAGACACAGCCCAAAATGTAGGCTTGTTATAGACCTGTGACATATTTGAATTTATAAGTATGTTTATGTTTGATCAAGTTCTTTGTTTTATGTGTGTGGTCAGGAAAACTCGCAATCTCAGCGAGAAGAAGCGGCGTGACCAGTTCAACCTGCTCATCAACGAACTGTGCAGTATGGTGGCCTCCAACAACAAGAAAATGGACAAGTCCACCGTCCTGAAATCAGCTATCCAGTTCCTCAAAACACATCAAGGTTGGGAGTGTATTATTGTTATCATTATTATGATCATTTTCATTATAAATAATATTGTTAAATTTTTTTTTGTATAGCACTGTTGTTGACACTGATTTGGATCTACTGCACATTACACTTATCAGACTTTTTAGTGGAGCAAGGAGAATTCAAGCTTTTAAGTGAACTGACCACACCCCAGTATTTTGTTGTATATTTGGTGAGCTTGCATGTTGGGTGTTTTTATGTTTCTATAAGCCAGCCACTGACATAATTTAATAGTATCTTTAAGGTGCATATTTCATATCGTACTTTCTGACACAGTCAAGAACCTTTCCATTTTTCATCTACAACTCTTCTGTGCAGATATTCATCACCCAAACCAGTTAGTTTTGTTACCGTTAACTGCGATGTTTAATTCTATTCGTCATTATCTTTTGACTTTATCAGTATCCATTATTGTAACTCTGCTGTTCAGTGATCATGGCACATTGTTGCGTCACATTTTTCACTGATGAACTCTTAGTCAGTTTCATACAAAAGCAATACATTATGCTATGAGTGTATTAATGGTATTGCATTTACTTATCTTTGTGACCACCTCTGAATGTACATTCCTGCCGACCTCATCATTTTGCTTCTGACATTATTTGTTTGTAAATTCCTTGATATGGATGTTCCAGATTTGGTCACTGCTCATTTTCTGTGTTTGGTCCCTAGAAATGGAATGATAAGCTTCCTCAGTCTCTTCGACAGTCACATACTCTTTCTTTTCTTCCTTCAAGTCTTATTTTAAGACCATCATTTTGCCCAGCAGCTGTTTCCTCCTCTAGGCACCCACCCCTTCATCCCACTCCCCTCTTGTTCTCCCCTCCGGGTAAGCATGTGCTATGTTCCTTTAGTTTTTTGATATTGTGAATTAAAAACAAGATAAACTATTTTTTTTATTGTTTTACCTTAGTGGTCTGCTGGTTGCCAACACCACACAGATGTTCAAAATTCTCCCAAGGCCATTCTCTTTTAGGAAAATTTTCATAGATTCTGAGAAGTATTGGATGCAGTTAAGTCTATCTTTTAACCAGGGAGTTGGTTAGTAAATGCCCAACGTATACTGAGCAACTCTTGTATCACAGGACACCGGATAGAAAGCATACTTCTGGTGTCAAAAGGAGACTACCTCCCCCATCTGAAAAAGGCTTCATAGAGTTTGGAAAGGTGTGTTTGTGCTGTCCATGGGACCTTCAAGGTGTAGGTTGTAGATATGTGGCTAAAACGCTCCTAGGATGTAAGAAATGTAGTTTGATTCCTGGTCAGACAGGAATTTTCCTCATTCCTGTATCCGCGTGATCTTGTTTGTGGATACTGATCTTTTTGATGAGACATTCCACCTAGTGTGGATGAGTTCCAAACTTTTTTTTAAAGTTACCAAAAATAAAGTGAAAAGTGAGAGGAGATGGGCACTGCCCATATAATAGTGGCCACAAGAAAAGCTGAGGTCTCTACCACCTCACTCCTTTATGACCTCAGGGTTGTAGAAAATCGTTACCCTTTTTCTTTCTTATAGAAATTATTGTTGTTTTTGTTAATGTGATTCATATATGTTCATTCATTTTGTATGTTAGTTTGTTTATTTTTGTTCGCTTAGTCATTTGCTATTAGAAAATAAGAACATTGTCAAGGAACCTGTCTGTTTTCAGAAATCTCAGTTCAGTCTGCAGCCAATGAAATCAAGGAGGACTGGAAACCAACATTTTTGTGCAACGAGGAGTTTGCACAGCTCATGTTAGAGGTATGGTCATGGTATTTGTGAGAATGTGTGTGTGTGTGTGTGTGTGTGTGTGTGTGTGTGTGTGTGTGTGTGTGTATGTGTGTGTGGTGTGTGTGTATGTGTGTTAGTTGTGTGTGTGTGTGTGTGATGTGATATGTGCATGTATGCTGTGTTGTGTCCGTGATGTGTGTGACTTTGGTGTGACTTTTATGTATGTACATGCTTGGCTGCCCTTGTGTGTGTATGTCTGTAGGTACAGGAAGGGGCAAGGTGTTGTCAAGCCCTTTTAAATATAAAAAAAAAAGGGGGGGGGGGGGGGGGAAGAAGAGAGGATCACTAAGGCCAGGATTCACTTTCTCCAGAAGAATGTTTTCACAAAATAGAGTCACAGAAGATCAGATGAAACAGAATTTGGAATTGGATCAAGAGGGGTCCTTTGTTGTCTATAGTTCCACTTGTTTCACCCGAACCTGTCAGAAATAGTTATAACTGTCACTTGTTGAATGGGCTTCTTGTGGGCTGGGAGTGCTTTTCAGTATTAGAAAATGAAAACATAAAAAGCGGGGGAGTTACAAAACAACAACAACAACAAAAAAACTCAGTTTTAGTTTCCATGAACTAAAATGGCTATGCAGTATGGCAAAGTAGACAACAACAAAAAAAAAAAAAAACGCATGATGAAAACTAAAGAATGTACGGTCATTGTGGTGAAGTGATTAGCACTTGGGATTGCTGAATAGTAGGTTCATGGGCTCAAGCAACCATTGGCAAAGAAAGGTAGCAAGAAACTCTGGGATGAGCTGGTCAGCAGAAGGTCCTCAGAGGGAGAAAACACCCTTGAAGCAAGTGTTTCAGCCTTAACACATCCGTAACGAGCCACAACTATATCGTGAACGCCGAGCTTCACCTACTGCCGGGCCGCGCTAAAAGTCATTTCAGTGATATATGGTACAGAACTGGATGGCGGCTAAAACTATTAAGCAATAGCTTTATAAATAGCACAGCTAAACTCACAATTTTATAAATAGCACAGCTAAACTCAATCCTTTTTTCATTAAGTTCACAAATTTTGGTGACAATTGGACTTCATTCAGGCCTACTAGAGAGTTTTTTTTTTACAACTACTGGTTCTTTATTGGCGGCAGGCTCAGGCTGACTGCAAGTTCAGGCAGAGGCGGGGCCAGTCACAATAGTGTTAACTCCTGACACTCTAAAGGGGCTGGGCTGCATCCAGGTTATGACTCCTGGATGTCACTCTGCTGTCGCCCTTTTTTTTTTTTTTTTTTAATTTGTTTCCTCCGGGAATTGAATCCGTGCATCAAGGTGGTCAGGTTTCTCAAGCAAATTCACCCTTGAAAAGCCTTCTAGCCCACTTGAAGCCCATTCAACCCAGGTCATGGGCTCAAACCACCATTGGCAAAGAAAAATTATTGTGAGAAATTTTGGCCCCAAAACTAGTGACTACCCAGAGTAAAAGCATGCTGTGGTTTGTTTGGAAGACCAGGACCAGCAGTCTAGTGTCAACTAATTTATAGATCCATCACTGACAAGCATGGCAGATGTCTTGTCTCAGGGCCTGGTCGAGGCTTAGAGTAGTAAAGCATTATCACTACCATCCCCTTTCTCTTCTTTATAGCATTGTAAGCATTGTAAAAAAATGGTCCCAGTTTGTGTGGCTCTTTATGCCCTGCTGTCAGGGTGACCTCAGTTTCAGTGGGTCTGGAGGTATGTTGAAGAGCCAAAATCAGCAGGAATGGTGCCAAAAAGAGAAAAAAAAGAGAGAAAAGAAAACTTAAGTAACATATGATGCATCATGAAAAAATGAGGTCAGTGACAAGAAAGTGCAAATTTTTGTTTTCGATATTGTATCATTTTCTGAAAGTTTTTATTCTCAAATTGATATGTTGGGGAAAAAAAGAAAAGAAGAAGAAAAAACAGACATGGAAAAAATGATTTATTTGTTCTTGTTGATGGGTGTAAAATCTTATGTAGAAAAGATAGAGAGGATAGCCTCTGTATAGAGAGGATAGCCTCTGTATCATACGCTTAGCTGACATGCCTAAAGTGAGAGGTACATGATGGTGGGCAGTGAATGTGACATTTGTTGTGTTCAGCATTCCGTGTTGAATACTAAGATGGCATGACAGGACTGATAGATACATTAGTTAACCTGCAGGAAGTGGTGGATCGAAGGAGGGAGTCATTAAGATGGGAAGTACATACGGCAGTGTTTGCCCATCATTGTTTTGTCTACACCATGGTTTGTTGCCGATGTCTTAGTATGCGTGTATGTTAATGACCATGACAATGGATGGTGACAGCAGTTTGTGGGGAAAGCAAGAGCAACTGCTTTTATTGAGTGAGATGTCTGACAGGGGCATGTATGTATGTATAGTTCACTGACAGGATGATACAACTGTAACGATTAAGGAAGGACAATGTCAGCAGTGCAGAGTGACAGGTTGTCCCTGGGACCCTGTGAGAGGTGAATAAAAATGTACGGGTAATCCTGTAACTCTGAATTTTAGACAAGTGCAGGTGGAGATCTCAGCTTTTCTCACAGACAGTGTGATATGGATGGTGACTATCTCCTGTCCCTCACTGCTTTACCTTCCCCAACCCAGAAAGGGTCTGATACTCTTTCGAGCTGAGTGAACTGGGTTTCCACACCCCCATGTTGATAATAGGGGAATTCTGACAAGTTTTTTACCTCTTGTGCCGACCAGGTCTCACACAGTTCTTGAATCTAATGGGGGTGGCGGGTGGTTGGAGGACAAACATTTGTACGCATGTAAGATCTTGACATGATAATGAATGATACTTTGTTTTCCAAATGTACAAGCTATTAGCTAAAAGGCATTTTTTTCCAGACTTACCATTGCTCGGGTTGGATGTTTTCATGTTTCCATAAGCCAGCCACTGACATGACTTTACAGGATCATTTACATGCGTATTTGATATTTTACATGCATGTACACATGAAAAAGGCTTAGGTACTGGCAGGTCTGCACATATGTTGACCTGGGAGATCTGAAAAATCTCCACCCTTTACCCACCAGCGGAGGTGTCTAAGTAGATCAAACCAAGAACTTCTGATGGAAAGGGATAGGGAGGTAAGCTTTGTATGAAATGCTAAGCTGACATCATTGAAGTGAGTGGTTTATGTTTTATCATGTCTTATTGTCTGAATACTAAGCTTACGACTGGAGTGAGTGAGTTGTGTTGGGCGGTGAATATGTTAATATTCATGTTCTAACTGTATCAATCAAAATACAATCCTTTGATTTCCTTACCCTGTCTCACAGCTTCTACTGGTGGAAGCTAGTGGATTGGGTGAGGAAAGCAAAGGGTGAAGATGGGCAATAAACATGGCAAGCTTTTACATTGCTAGTGGGTGGGTGGGCGTTCATTTGAATGACCATGACAAAGGATGGTAGTGGCAGTCTCTTTGGAGAAGAGCTGTTTCGTTTGAATGTGGTGACTGATTGGGTATGTATTTATAGTTCTACTGACAAGTTGTTTATTCATAACTATAACGATGGATGATATGTATTCTTCTAGCAGTATTAGGCCTCCCATTAGTGCTGCTCAGTAGAATGTCTTAGTAACCCTCTGGTAGAAAGGATAGGTCCCAAAGCTGCTTAAGGGACCCTTGTGGGAGACAGACACGAAGACAGAAAGACATTCATAGCACCAAATGGGTGGACAGAGACAATTTCATAATCTGTTTTAATTGTCAAGAAACCATAGGGTTCATAGACATAGATACAGCAGGTATGGCTAAGCCAAACACTTATTTATAGAGACAGCAGTGATGGCTTGTGTATGTGACAGCGATGACTTAACCAAACCACTGTTTTGTACACACATATTTGCAAAGTATGTGTCATCAGTTTTGACAATCTGTGTGTGTGCTGTAAAAATGCAGTTTAAAAAAATCTATTGTATTAATTCATACCTGTTCTTAAAGTAAAAGGAAAAAAAGATACTTGCTTATAAACGCAGCAATGAAGGATAAACCAATCTGATTTTTAGAGGTAGCAGTTATGGGTTTAAAACAAGTGCTGATTTATAGGGACAGCAGTGATGGGTAAACAAGACACTGGTTTATAGAAAAAGCAGTGGTGACTAACCAGACACTGAGATATAGACAGGAATGCAGAGTAAACTAAAGATTGGTTTATAGAGACAGCAGTTTTTGGTATAGCAAACACTGGTTTATAGAGACAGCAACTTGGTAAACCAAACACTGGTTCATAGAGACAGTAGTTATAGGTAAACCAAACTCTGTTTTATAGACAGCAGTGATGAGGAGACACAGCACTGGTGAATAAACTGAACTCTGGTTTATAGAGACAGCAGTGATGGGTAAATCAAACATGATTTATATAGACAGCAAAGATGGGTAAACCGTACCCTGGTTTATAGAGACAGCAATGATGGGTAAGACAAACATCGGTTTATAAGGACAGCAGTGATGGGTAATATAAACATTTGTTTATAGAGACAGCAGTGATGGGTAAGACAAACACCGGTTTTAAGAGACAGTATGATAGGTAAACCATACCTGGTTTATAGAGACAGCAATGATGGGTGAACAAATACTGGTTCATAGAGACAGCAATGATGGGTGAACTTACACAGGTTTATGGAGACAGCAGTGATGGGTAACATAAACACTGGTTTATAGAGACAGCAATGATGGGTAAGATAAACACTGGTTTATAGAAACAGTGATAGGTAAACCAAACACTGGTTTAGAGAGACTGCAATGATGGGTGAAACAAACACTGATTTATAGAGACAGCAGAGATGGATAAACCATACCCTGGTTTATAGAGATAGCAGTGATGGGTAAACCATACCTGGTTTATAGAGATAGCAGTGATAGGTAAACCATACCCTGGTTTATAGAGACCGCAATGATGGGCAAAACAAACACTGGTTTATAGAGATAGCAGTGATGGTAGACCATACCCTGGTTTATAGAGACCACAATGATGGGCAAAACAAACACATGGTTTATAGAGATAGCAGTGGTAGGTAAACCATACCCTGGTTTACAGAGACAGCAATGATGGGTAAGATAAACACTGATTTATAGAGACAACAGTGATAGGTAAACCAAACACTGGTTTAGAGAGACGCAATGATGGGTGAAAACAACACTGATTTATAGAGACAGCAGTGATGGGTAAACCATACCCTGGTTTATAGAGACAGCAGTGATGGGTAAACCATACCCTGGTTTATAGAGACAGCAGTGATGGGTAAACCATACCCTGGTTTATAGAGACCGCAATGATGGGCAAAACAAACACTGGTTTATAGAGATAGCAGTGATAGGTAAACCAAACACTGGTTTAGAGAGATAGTAGTGATAGGTAAACCATACCTGGTTTATAGAGACTGCAATGATGGGCAAAACAAACTCTGGTTTATAGAGACAGCAGAGATGGGTAAACCATACACTGGCTTCTAGAGACTGTGATGATTGGTGAAACGAACACTGGTTTATAGAGACAGCAATAATGGGTAAGATAAACACTGGTTTATAGAGACAGCAATGATGAGTAAGATAAACACTGGTTTATAGAGACAGCAGTGATAGGTAAACCATACATTGTTTGTAGAGACTGTAATGATTGGTGAAGCAAACACTGGTTTATAGAGACAGCAGTGATGGGTAAACCAAACAGTGGTTTAGAAAGACCACAATGATGGGTGAAGAAACCTCTGGTTTATGGAGACACCAATGAAGGTAAACCATACCCTGGTTTATAGTGACAGCAATGAAGGGTAGACCATACCCTGGTTTATAGAGTCAGCAGAGATGGGTAAACCATACACTGGTTTCTAGAGACTGTAATGATGGGTAAACCGTACACTGGTTTATAGAGATAGCAGTGATGGGTAAGATAAACACTGGTTTACAGAGACAGCAATGATGGGTAAGACGGACGCTGGTTCATAGGCACTGCAGTGATGGCATAAAACCAGAACCAAAAACTAGACACGGCAATATGCAGCCTTAACCAAACACTGTTTAATTGGTACTGCAGTGATAGCTTAACCACACATTGGTGATGACTACATGTGGTAAAGTGGTTCTAGAACATGGTGTCATGCATAATACAGCAATGTGATATGCAGCCTTAACCAATGTTAATTGTATGCATGAGCTTAACCACCATGGTGATGCTGTGTATGTCTAGAACTGGTCCATATGATTATAGCTTACTTAGTGCTGTGTTGTCTGATGAAGCTACGCAGACCTGTGTGAAAAGTGAAACAAGCTGGCTGCTGTTACCTTGTGATCTTGGTTAATGATGTATGTCTTGTCCACTGAGATGGTGGTAGTAATTGTAAAGGACATGGTGGTGGCTTAAGGCAGGAGTTTTGCAGGCGTAATCAGCAATCATGTCTGAGTGTGGGTCATTAGACTTGGGCTAACGTCTGTAATCTGGGTGATGAAAACAAACCTGGCCAGTCAAAACTAAGCTGAGTAATTAAAAAAAAAGCAGACAGTTGAGATTGAGGTGGGTGATTAGAAAGGGCAGTTGAGATTGGGATAGGTGTTTTAAAACAAGAAGGGCAGTTGAGACAGTTGGATGATTAAAACAAATAGGGCACTGTAGTTGGATCGTGAGTATGATGATGTTGGCAATGAGAGTTGAGGTTTCAGTTCTTGGGTCTTTGCCAGTTAAAGAGAAGGAAGTCAGTTGTAGTTTTCTTTGTCTGATGAGTGAAATGTGGACATCAGGTAATTTTCCACTGAGTAGAAAGGCATGACCTGTTTACCTATGGTCGATGGCGTTCAGTTTCAAAACGGTAATGGTCTGCAGGGATGAGAGTAAGGTGACATTCAGGCTGATGAAATGGCCTGTAATACATGGGTAATAAAATGCATAGTGATAGCATTTCTCAAAAATGTAAAAACTATGATAATAATCAGTACTTTTCTTATATTTGATGTAATATCCCTTTTCCTGAATGACTGATTCTCATCTGCTGGGAAGGCAGCCAGAGTTGATATATTGTACCTGCTTGGCCACCTCCAGATAAGCATCTATTGGGAAGATAGCCAGAATTCATATCTTGTACCTGCTTGGCCACCTCCAGATTAGCATCTGTTGGGAAGGTAGCCAGAATTCATATCTTGTACCTGCTTGGCCACCTCCAGATCAGCATCTATTGGGAAGGTAGCCAGAATTATATCTTGCACTGCTTGGCCACCTCCAGATCAGCATCTATGGGAAGGTAGCCAGAATTCATATCTTGTACCTACTTGGCCACCTCCAGATCAATATCTATTGGGAAGGTAGCCAGAATTCATATTTTGTACCTGCTTGGCCACCTCCACTTCTAAGTCATGTATTTAAAGTCCTAGAAAGCACACCACAGAGCACTTCTTTCAACTTGGGAATAGATCAGAGTTTGGGGGGACTTGTAAGTCATATTGAGCCTTTCACTCCCACACCCTATCCATCAACTGCAAAAACTTAACCTTTTGATTTCCTCACCCTATCCACCAGCTTCCTGTAGGAAGCTGGTGGATAGGGTGAGGAAGTGAAAGAGTCAAGTTTTTGCTTTGCTAGCAATGGTTAATAATACAGGGTGCTGGTGGACAGGGTGCAGGAATCAAAGGATTAAGAGAATAGGCAGTGTGTAGTACAGTTAAGACAATAGGCAGTGTGAAGCAGAGCATCCCATCCATTTGATGTCATAATACTTTAATAGTGTTACCCTCTCTGCTTTATGGCAAGATGCGTTGTCATGTAATATCGATGATGATTAGTTAAAGTATTTGGTTTCTTTTGGATTACAGGTCTTAATATTTTCATCAGAAACATCCTGTAGTAGTCTTAACAGTTTTTCACATTGGAACACTGTGCTCCGTTAATACACTCTTGTTATCATAGACACATATCATCATCTTTAAATTTGCTTGCTTGCTTCTGAACTTGATGGACCTTGGAGAGGGAAGAATGTGCCATTCTGGTGGTTGCCTCTTTAATTTTTGGCTTACAGCTTGTTACTCAGGTTTCATTGTTGCTTTAAAAACTTTTGTCTTCCTGTTTACACCTGTTGTAAGTGTTTAACAGACTGGAAAAGTGATGCTTGTTTTTGATATTAATTTACTAAGACAGCGCCGAACTCACCCTGATATAACATGTCTCATTCCAAATTTACCAGTTAAAAGCCTCTAAAGTGATCCACAATTTTGTCCATGTCTGCCTATGTACTGCATGCAGCCTGCGAAAGAACTTGTGTCTACATACTTTTTTTTTTGGGGGGGGGGGGGGGGGGGGGGATAGTGTTTTTAATATATCGGCACCAAAACGTTGCTAAAAAAAATTTGATTCTAGTGTACTTTATCAATTTTAAATGTGGTTCCGAAAACAAAAAATTCGCTAGATTTTATGGACAAAAGACAAGCTTGATGGAAGATCATCAAGGCCATCTGTTATGATGATGTATTATGCTTTATAGGAGAGAGAGAAGGGGAGGGGGAGTTGCGGGGTCAGATGCCAAGCGCTGCGATGATGTGCTGAAGTTAGGAACTCTTTGAGTCGATGACAGCTATATCTAGATAGGCACCCGACAGTGACAAAGATCTTGGGGGAAATGTAACAGACATAAGGAGGGCTTATGCTGCATTCCGCTGAATCAGTAAGGTTGATGTGATATATCATGAGTAAGTCAGCGAAAGGGAATTAAAAACACATCATGATCCTTCCACCAAAGTCACATGGCTACTTTGCATGTAAAAGTTGTTCACATTCACAGTACTAGTCAAGTGAATTCAGCTTCAAGAAGAACATTCTGTCAGAATGTCTGAGAAGAAAAAATGTGTGCTTATTTGGATCTTGGCAGTCAGTTGAAGAAGATGGCAGCGATTCACAAGCACTGCAGTACTTGTTACTACGTTAGTCACACTCACAGTACTGTGAAAAATTTCAGGCCAGTCAGATGGGTAAAAGTCTGCTGTGATGGAACATTTTCAGTGCTGTCCATTTTGTTGCCAGATAAAACACAAAAGTATGGAACCCTGAGGCTTGGAACAACCATACCCAGCATTATGTCACAGCAAGTGACATCACAATATTTGCAGTAATTTCATAATCAGATTAAAGAATAATTGGGCCATGTGTGAGTAAAGTTTTAGTGTCCTGCTACAATTTCTTTTAAGGTATTAGGACATTTTGGCTATTTAGTGGATGGAACCTCTTACAGAAACTTTCTGTGAAAAAGGGCAAACCAAACCTGCATGTCCTTTCTAGCAAGGCAGGAAAAAAAAAGACGAAAAAGAATACTTCATTTGTCAGGTTGTTTATATATAATTAATTAGTATATTCTGGCTTTTTGCTGTGAGCATTTTTCTTTGCTTGTGCTGTTAGAAAAAGAAAATGTTATTGAAAATGTATGCATGTAGAGTAAGTGATCTTTGTGTTCCATGTCCAGCTTGTGTTGTTTGTTGAAAAGTAATGTGTAAATTAGACGAAAAAGAGAATGTACATAATTGCAAAACTTGCTGGTACCAACAGACTGTTTTGGCTTTACAATTTCTGGTCACATTTTATTGATAATGTCTTCATGATGATTATACATGCTGGTTGGACTTGTGGTTCAAACAAAGTGATGTCCAAAAATTGGTTGTAATATCACAGTAGATGTCTGTTGGTGTAGGGTTAGCGCTTCCACCTTCTAGTGTGACTGTGTGGGTTTGCATGAGCACAAGTCTGCTCAAGAAATATTTTTGTGCTTGTAGCCTCTGAGTGCACTCTGCTGTGGATGACTACCTGACTCTGGTCAAGACTGGGGACAGTAAAGAAGAGAAACACCACTTTCATGGTACTGACCCAAGAAAAGTTGAGGCGTCTTCCATTTCACTGTTCTCAGATGTGTAGGTTTTGGTATAACCTTTATCATCTTTAATATCAGAATATGGAGCTGGAGATCAGAATGTGGTGCTGGAGAAACACGCCAGTCCTGAACCATTCCCTGTGACAGCCAAACAGAAAAAAAAGATTAAAACCTCTAAAATTATAACTGAGTAGATAAATGAAGGGAATCTTCAGTCAGTATAAGGTGATGTTAACCGGTCACCTTGGTCTTTGTCCGTATGCTTAATACTCAAGTTAAAAGAGTGATTGAGCTTATGATGATGAGCATGCAGAGAATCTTAAGTCAGGGTAAGGTGATATTACCCTGTCATCTGTGGTCTTTGTCTATACGGTTGATGCTCAAGTTATTAAATGATTAAGCTTTAGGCTTATGATGATGGCTGCCTCTGATTAAACAGTGGATGCGCCTGGTTAAGGCCTGGTTAAGGCCTTAGTTGGATATGGAACAGTGTTGACTGGCTGAATAGGCCGATTCTTGAGTGGCGGTCTTGGCAAAGCTAATGTACATGAAGCTGATGGCTGTGGCTGGTGGTTGCTGCTGTAGCTTTCCTTTCTCTTTGTTCTGTCCAGTCATAGTTGGATTCATTTCTCCTCTCCATTGACAATGCCTGCATGTACAGCCTGTTGCCAGACACTGATTTGTAAGTGTCTCTTGCCAGGTGTCCACACTGATGTCAAAAGCCTTCAGCTCACATTTGCAAATCTCCATTATGGCAGTGGTGGGTGCCCTGAGAAGTGGGATCCTGCCGCAACTCTCGATACAGGATATATTTTGGGATGCAGCAAATGTGGCCAAGCCTTGCAGTCATCATGGTGTGAAAAGGGCATACATGATTAGCATGCTGGCATGGTCCAGGACGTCTTTGGCGCATGGTTCTTTCAGGAAATGCCAAGGTGCAAGTACAGCAGGTGGGAGCTGTTGAGTCTGTGCTTTTGGTGCACATAGGTTGGCCAGCCCTTGCTACCGTAGAGAAGAGTACTCGGTATGCAGGCCTTGTTTAGTTCAGTATTGGTGGCTTCGATAAGCCTGTTATTTTCCCACTCTCTTTTGGACAGCTTGGCCTTGGCAGTGACAGTTCTGGGTCAAGGGACAGGTGGTTGGAAACTGTCAGTCCAGGGTACATGATTTTTTTTTTTACCACTTGGAGTGTGTGATCGCCAATGCTGATGATGAGGTCTTCACCAATGTTCTGCGCCATAATCTGTTTTCTTCAGGCTGATGACAAGGTCAGATTCTTAGCAAGCATGCGGTGGGGAGCTGACTAACCTGTGGAGACTGGGTTGTGTGTCAGATGTCAGGGCAGCATCATCAGCAAAGAATTTCTTCCTGATAATGACCTGACGTTCTTTGGTCTTTGCCTTGATGCATTCAAGGTTGTAGAACTCGCCATATGACATAGTGGGTAGATACATTCTGTTATCAAATGCTTTTAGAGTGTATGACAGAACAAAAGATAAAAAGATTCCAAAGAGTATCTGAGTGAGGATAGAGCCCTGCTTCCAGTTTGACTGGGGAATGGCTCTGAATATGACCCCTCGAACTGCGCTGTCCCTTGCGTGCCATCATTGAAAGAGATAATGAGATTCAGCAGCTTCAGTGGACACCCGATCTTCTTCAGGAGTGCGAAGAAGCCTTTTCTGCTAAGCACATCAAAAACCTTCGTCAGGTCAATGAAGGTGACCTATAAAGGCTGCCTCTATTCCTGGCTCTTCTCCTGCAGCTGTTTGAGTGAGACGATCTTACCACTGGGGAACTTTCTGTCTTGAAGCCATGTTGGGACTGTGGCTAAATGCAGTCTGCTACTGTTTGGACATACTGTTAGTGTGTAAACATGGCAGATTGAAATAGAAAAACTTATATGTACACACACATACATGTATGCATGTGAACACACACACACACACACACACACACACACACACACACAACACACACACACACACACACACACACACACACACACACACACACACACACACACACACACCATCGACACAAACATCACATAAAAATACAGAGCATCGGAAAAATTAATACAGAAATTTTGCTGTCTGTCTGTTTATGCAGTGTCAGTTTTTCAAGGTAGCTTGCAGTTCTGACTGACTAAAACCAGTTGCTATACACATATATACATCCAACATACATACATGCACACCCATGTGCCGTTCATTCACAACATGCATATTTGTGTAGATATATCACAACATAGTTATTTATATGTAACTATCAGGTATAAGTATTGTATACCATACACGTGTCACTGGCTGTGAATTGTTACTTCACGCATGTCAGTAAAATAACCACTAGTACTGAAAGAGTCGAAAGACATGCATAGGGGTTGCATCAGCTAACCTAAGCTGGCCAGTAACACTAAAAAGATTAGTCGGCAGCTTTCCATCCAGTCCTTGGCTGTGATGTTTTGACTTTTACTGCACTTGTGCCTCTGTCATCATCATGGAATGATGGAGTGAGATGAAGGCACTTTGGTCCTCCCAGTTTAGGTTTTTCCTTCTCAGTGTGACCGAGATCAGGACGAGATGATTGATTGTGTGTTGTTTCGTAGTTTTGACGGTTGTTGGCCGTGATAACATTGGCCTTCACGGTCGACTGAACTGACGGACCCGGACCCCGTGGTTGGCTGAGTGTATACAACTTGAATTGATTGATGGTAGTGCTCTGAGTGTTGCTGTAAAGTTAAATACCTGCAGGAGTGTAGCCTTGTTCCCCCCCCCCCCCCCCCCATCATTTGTGGGCTGCAGTTTCCATGTTTGCTCATATGAAGTGGAGGTTGTTGGGTTGTTGTTTTTTCTTTATGTCTTGACCCCCCCCCCCCCCCCCATTAAGGCAGTGATACACAGGGACCACTGAACACTGAATGACATATTTTGTAAGTCACAGAACACTTACAAGGCTTATAGGATCTTTAACATGGATATTTGATATCCTGTTTGCATAAACACATGAAGGGGGTTATCAGACATTGGCAGGTCTGCACATATGTTGACCTGGAAGATCAAAAATGTCTCCATCCTTTACCCACCAGCAGTATCCAAGAAAGTTTGACCCATACTTTTGACTTGGAAAACCAGTATCCTGACCACTTGACTAACTCTACAGAGATGTGAAAAATGAGATAACAGATTTGTGCAGTTTTCCTGCACTGCTCACTACTGAGTGGGTTTATGTACAATTGTGTTAAGTGCAGATTTGTGCATGCATTATTTTGTGTTTGTGTCTGTTTTGTGTTGTTTATTTTCCATACCCCCACCCTCATCTCTGCAGCTGAGGCTGTTCTTTTCCTGGCTGTTCCTTTTCATTCTGAATTGAATGCTGCTTTGATTTTACTGACATGCGAGTATATTTAGCTCTGTCTGCCCTCTCTCTTGTGTTTTGTATTACTTATTTAACTTTGCTTTCAAGCACAGTTGACTTTTTCTTGTTCTTTTTCTGTATTTTTTTCTTTATTTATTTATTTTATCATTGTACGATTGTTCTAAATTTTTTTATTGTTTTAAGAAAAGATGATGTTATACATGTATAGTCAACAAATTTCTTGCTCATTTTCAGGCGGTGGACAGCTTCTTGGTGGTATTCACTCAAAGGGGGTCTGTTTTGTACGTGTCAGAAAGTGTCACCTCATTACTTGGACATCTACCAGTAAGTGTGCATGTTTTACTTCCAGCATTTTTCAGATTTTTGTCCCTCTGTTCATGAAAAATCTGATATTCTTTGTCATGGCAAATATCAAGTGATAGAAGAGAGTCCAGAATAATCATGGCATCTGCCATAAGCCTGCATATGAACCCTGTGTGCTGGAAAGGTCTTTAGTTTCTATCTAATTAAAGTGTTTTAAACACTTGTCTGTCCTGATCCCGTCTATATTTGAAACAAAAGTAGGGTATATTTTTAATGCAATGCACCTCTCGATAGGACATAAGAAACCTGGGATTGAATCAGAGGTCAGACAGGAATTTTTCTCCCCCTCCTTTAGAGCTTAAAAGGTGGTCTAGATACTAGTCTTTCTGAAGGGACAGTAAATTGAGGTCCAGTGTAACATATATGCTCACACTCAGTGCATGTAAAAGATTCCACAGCAACACAAAGCTGTGCCTGGCAGAATTCTTTGAGAAGAATTTACTTGCATAGGTAAGTACTAAAGTAGAAATAAATGCAAGTAGAAAAAAAATGAGGAAGATGGCGCTGGAAGAGCAGCCCAAAGTTCACATGGTGAATGCATTGTTCAAAACAATGATCTCATCAGATTGTGCTATTTATTGAACTCATTTTAATTTTATGTGATAGTGCATGTTTCATAGTGACCTGATCAGTCTGTATGATTTTATTCAGGAGGACAATCGTTATCATGTACAGTGTCTTGTCAGTCTGTCTGATGTTTTCATTTTGTGTGTGTTTCAGAATGATTTGATCAACCGATCTCTGTATGATTTTGTTCACGAAGATGATCACGTCAAGTTGTACAATGTCCTGTCCACATACCACATGCAATCCTCTAGTCTTGGCATGGACTTTGAAAAACGTGAGTGATACCTTGTTCTGCCATGTCTCTAGCTGCTGTGGTTTTACAGATCTCATAGGTCTTTTAAGTTCTGTGTGTGTGTGTGTGTGTGTGTGTGTGTGTGTGTGTGTGTGTGTGTGTGTTTTAACTCTTTGGCTTTGTCACCCTATCCTCCAGCCGCTTATGGATAGGGTTAGGGAGTGAAAGGATTAAAATTTTCTAGGTGGTGGATAGGGTGAAGGAGTTAAAGGTTAAATTATGATGATGGAAATTGTTATGGTCCAAGTTTCCCCATGGAGAAATTTCCTCTTTTTCTGTCACTCTCTTTGTTTCTACCTTGTTCCTTTGCTTTCTGTCATTTCTTCCTATCATTTTCTGCCTTCTGGTCCAGTTACCTGTATGTGTTCAATAAAGTCTTATGTACTTTCTTTTAGGATTGATAATTGGGTACATGTATAAGTGTATTTTTGGTTCTGTGGAAATGAGATATGCAGAAGCAGTTTTAGGTAATATAGGCCTGTTTTTATATATATGTTGTTGTCCTTAGTTATGTTTAAATTTGTATTCAGGTTTCCTTTTTTAAATCCCCTGTGCGATAAATTGGATGGAGTAGTCAGCGCCGGGGGCATCTCCATAGATTAGGTGCGTGACTGTATTGATATGCATACTTAATTTTCTTTTGCTTTTTTTTTCTCCTGTAGAAGTATTGTGTATGTTTTGAAACGGTTATAGCCCTGATATGGCTCTACGCATTCGGCTGGGCTTTTAGCAAAAATAACAGAAACTGTTGTTACCCTTATTGCTATTATAGTTGATTTCAAAGATGTGCTTTTATGTCATTTTCCTTGCAGTTTGGGATTATACTTAAATAACAGTATATCAGTTTAACTTTAAGTCTTATGTTGTGTGTCATTTATTGTTATGTGTTGATGTGCAGCAGAAAACCAGTTGAGCTTGACGTGCCATTTACGACGTGGAACGATTGACCCCAAGGATCAGTCCACCTATGAGTTTGTTCACATTTCAGGCAGTTCTCGACTCTTGTCTAATGATGATGGTAAGAAAATTTTCATATTTCAGCTTCAGTTTCCCAAGATAGCATCTCTGCTATTGGAATGAATTCCAGTTGCGCTGATGCCACTGATGCCTTGTGATAGCCCTAAGCCCGCACATAGGCACCATACGCTGGTAAGGTCTTGAGGACCTTTGTAGCGTATGGATTATCATAGAGTTTATTTCTTTTTGTATCATTTGCACATAAGCCATGTATGATGGCAAGGTTTTAAGGTCCTATCTAGCATATTGGTTATCGAAGGGGTTTTTTTGTTTGTTTTTTTTTGTATCGTTTTTAAACCCATGTATATGTGGCAAACCTGAGATTTGATGGGTTGGCAGATATGGAATGGAGTCAGCGCCAAAAAAAAAAAAGCCCCCACCAAAAACCCTCGGCTAATGAGAAACTGTGATAAGCCAGTCAGCACATAAATCAATCAGTGGTCAAGAAGCAGAGATTGTTATAACATTTTGAATGTCTTGGTGCAATCATCATTTTAGTGGGGTCAACACTTGAAGTCATGGCAAGGACTGCACAAACAACAGCAGCACTGGCAAAACTGGAAATAATCTGGAGAGACAAAAAACATCTCTCCCAGACTGAAGCTTTTGTGTGTGCCTGCGCTCTCTGCCATCCTGTCTGAATGCAAGACACAGACTTTTACTGCAAGACTACAGAAGAAGATTGAGACTGTGGAGATGAGATGGTTCAGCAGACTTCAAGACAGTCTACTGACTGCTTTACAAACATTGAAGAACAAAGAAAAATTGCTTGACACATGAGAGACTGTAAAGACCAGCAGTTTGCAACAAAAAAAGGGAAAGCTGAGAAAACAATTTTTTTTAAAATGAAGGAAATGACAAAGTTACAAAAAGGTTGGATGATCTATTCATGTAACCAGACCGAGCAGACTCTCAAACACTATCCTCTAGGGAACAGTAGAAGGAAAATGGAGAATGGACATACAGATGAAGAAATGGATGGATATCATTACAAAATGGACTGGAGAGAGCTTTGTCACACCCCAGCATTTACAACCAAACGGGGTGAAGGCAGCTGTAGCAGCATTCATCAGTACAGCCTTTACGACGTTGGTGGGGTGCATGATTCATAAGCTGTATTTGTGGCAGTTGGGTTAAATCTTTTGTTTTGGTGCAGCTTGTAACAGGCAAAGTTTGGGACGGTGGCCATTACTTCTGCTCACTTGTCTCACCTTTCCTGTTCTCTTTATGTACAAAGGTAGACTTTATTTTCAGCACTCAACAGTGCTGTCAGCAACAGGATAGCCTTTCATTCACTGTTCAGTTGCATGATAGACAGACAGTAATGTTGACTGGTTGGCATTGACCTTGATATATTCCATGATTCAATCAGAATCATGCTGTCTGTTTCTGAACTGTGATGTTCATTTTCTTTTGATCTATCATGAGATGTTCATTTTCTTTTGATCTATCAAGAGATGTTCATTTTCTTTTGATCTATCAAGAGATGTTTATTTTCTTTTGATATGTAAAGAGATGTTTATTTTCTTTTGATCTATCAAATGTTCATTTTCTTTTGATCTATCAAGAGTGTTCATTTTCTTTTGATCTATCAAGAGATGTTCATTTTCTTTTGATCTATCAAGAGATGTTCATTTTCTTTGATATGTTCAAGAGATGTTCATTTTCTTTGATTTATCAGAGAGATTTTCATTTTTCATTTGATCTATCAAGAGATGTTCATTTTCTTTTGATCTATCAAGAGATGTTCATTTTCTTTTGATCTATCAAGAGATGTTCATTTTCGTTTGATATGTCAAGTAATGTTCATTTTCTTTTGATATGTCAAGAGATGTTCATTTTCTTTTGATCAATTATCTGTGCACCTCCCAAGTATACTCTGTTAATAGTTGACAGTAGGGAAAAATGGACAAGATTTAGTCTTTTATTTTCTGTTTTTCCCTTCATATAAAGAAATTAATTTCAGAAGATTTACTGTTCTTTTATGTTTAAAAATAGAGCATGATATTAAAAGTAATACAGGTGTAGAATAAATAAATACATATCAGTAACCGTATGTAACACTGTTTGTATATCACCCTCCCCCCATATCTCTTTTACATACACAGTCAGCATGCCTCAGCATCATGTCTATCACAGTGTACTAGTCATTGGTATATAAGTTTATCAAGCAAAGGGTTTAGTTTTAAAAATTGAAATTACTGGTTTTCAGAAAATTGCAATAAAGTGTGTGACAATGAGTTTGTGATGTGTGATATGTACATTGGATAAGGCACTCACAGTGGAAATGAGAGAAGCCAGAAGTCGTGGTTCAAAGCTGGTTTATCTTCCTACTTCCTCCCTTCCTCTACCCTACACCTCAAGTGATGGGTGGGTGTTAATCATTCACATAAGATAATAATCCAGTTCCTGGCATGCACTTAACGCGCATGAAAGATCCCATGGCAATAGAGGACTTGTTCCGGCAAAGTCTTTCAGAAAAAAGAATTCCAGGTTAACAGGTACATGCACTCATACACAGAACATACACTCAGAAAAAGAGCAGGGAGAGAATGGGGTGTTGATGCACTATGGTGACATGTTTTCCCACTCTTATGAAGTATGTAGCCTAGCGCTTAAAAGCACCTACCACAACTTAAAAGCACCTACCTTGGACTTGAGAAACCTGGGTTCGAATCACAGATCAGATATGGATTTTCCTCCCGACTCCATTACAACTTCAGTGGTGGTCGAGGTGCTAGTCTTTTGGAAGAGACGATCAACCAAGGTCCCATGTGCAGAATTCAGCGCTTGTTAAAGATCCCACGGCAAGAAAGGGGTTGTTCCTGGCAAAATTCTGTTGATAAATCCACTTTTTGGTGCTAGTCCTTCAGATATTGCTTGTTAAATGAAGAAAGTCAAAATGTAGTGGGAAACTCCACTTTCATAGGTAAACAGACATATGCATGAGCAGAAGAAAAAAAAAGCAGTGAAATGCCTTTCCAAGAAAGAACAGTCCGTTTTTGAATGGGAAATCCATTGAGGTAAAAAAAAGAAATGCAGATAGTTTATAAATAAGAGTGGATGTAAAATTTAGATGAATAAATCAGTCTGTTAGGACAACAACAAACCCCAGACAAACATAAAAAAAACAAGTAATTGAAGTACAAATTGAATATGGAAAAGTGACTGGCTGGTTTTCTGTGACAGATATGATGCTGGAAGACTTATCCAGCGATCACCTGGGTTTACAGTCACCCAGCATGTCTGTGTGTTTCTGCTGTACTGTGCGTCTCCAAACTTCCCACATCATCCGTGAAATGTCCAGCGTCGACGAGTCCACCTGCGAGTTTACCTCACGACACTCCCTTGAGTGGAAGTTCTTGTTTTTAGATCACAGGTGTGTGTGTGTGTGTGTGTGTGTGCGTGCGTGCGTGCTGCATGCGTGCGTGTTTGTTTGTTGATTGTTGTGTGTGTATGATGGGGGATGTAAATGAATATGGATTTTAATCTTGGATTGCAAGTAGAATCTTCTTTTCCTGTTTGAAAAGGGTTTCATGACTCCCTTTATTACATAAAACTTGGAATATGAACTTGGTCAGGTATTTTACTTGTTATGTAAAATAAAAATCTAAATTAGATAAACGAATGAATGTCTTAATTTCTCTGTGCGTGTGTGTTTGTGTGTGTGTGTGTGTGTGGTGTGTGTGTGTGTGTATGTGTGTGTGTGTGTGCGTGCTTTTCCACTCATTCTATTTTCAAGCAGGCAGAATTATTTGTTGTCTGAATACAACTGGTTTGACCTTGGTAGATGTTGGGGAGGAAGGGGGAGTAATCTCTCAGTATATCTGAATTCATAAATATGTAATAGGGGATTTAAAGTATGCATTCATGATGAGGAGAAATGTGTGATTATAGGATGTAACATTGTTTTTGGAAAGCTTATTCAAGTTATTGTTTGTTATCTCCGTACTCATGGAATTGATGTAGTTATGGAAGGCAGAAGAAAACATCAGCCATAGCTTAACCCTTTGACTCCCGCACCCGGTCCACCAGGATCCTGCATTGTCAACCATGCTAGCAAAACAAAAACTTAACCCTTTGACTCTCTCACCCTATCCACCAGCTTAGTGAAGGAAGCTGGTGGGTAGGGTGAGAGTCAAAGGGTTAAGTTTTTGTAGTTGGTGGATAGGTTGCGGGAGTGAAAGGGTTAAAACATGAAGATTAGGACTTTCAGCCACATGAAAAAAAAGAGGACTATTCATTTGTTATCTTACGATGCAAACATCACCTAGATTTTTTTTCTTTTATTGCAGAGCCCCACCTATCATTGGTTATGTACCCTTTGAGGTGTTGGGGACATCAGGTTATGATTACTACCACCCAGAGGACATTGAAAGGGTATCCAAGTGTCATGAACAGTGTAAGTAGCCCCATATATTGTGTTGCATTGTACTTTGCATATTTTTAACTGTATGATATAAAAAATGGTGATAATGTAATTTTAGTAATCATTATTAATCAACCACAACCATCAGGGAACCGTAGTGATGAATCGCAACATTTGTTCCAATGGGTATGGAAGTTGGATGATCAGGACACTGATCTTCCAGTTGGAAGGGCGGGGTTCGAACCTGTCAGCATTGCCTTCATAATGTCTGCAGCCTCAGGGTTATGGGACCACTTTTTCCCTTTTGATTGATTGAATGATTTTTACGGAACATTGTCTCCATTTGTCTTTGCAAATATGTTTTCAGTTGGGTGATCATTGTACACTTGAAGTTTGGCTATGGAATTGTGAACTTACACAAATTTGACTTGTTGATTGGTTAGGCTTTTTGAGAGTGGATGCGTGCTTTGTGTGTGCACACTGGGTTATGTATGTGTTACATTCATCTGCTTTGAATGATCCACAAAGAGTGAAATCCTGATTCTTTGATCGTTTATGCTTTGTTGATATAGCAATCTTAGTTTTGGTTTTGTTTGCTTCTTCCATTGTTTTGAGTTCACAGGATAGGGAGACACTTGGAGCATCTTCTTGGTTTTTGTGCTTTTGAAAAGCTTCTGGTTATTGATATGCAGTTTGTTGGGTATACATGACTGGAATCTTAAGGGTATTTCTGGTCTTTATTATGGGAGTGACTTGAATGTTTCATTGTAGCAAGCATTTGGTTTGACAGTTCTGAAATGGTCATAGTGGTCAGATGGACTTTGAACATGTACTGACATGGTGAAAATTGATGTGTCAAGACTTTCAAAGTCAGCAAGTTTAGGATGGTTATCATTGGACTGTGTAGCAGTGGTTTATGTAAACATTAATTGATGGTGAAAATTGAAGCATCAAGTCTTTTAAAGTCAGCAAGTTTATGGTGGCTGTCATGAGACTGTGTAGCAATGGTTTATGTAAACATAAATTGATGGTGAAAATTGAAGCATCAAGTCGCTCAAAGTCAGCAAGTTTAGGATGGTTACTATTGGACTGTGCAGCAGTGGTTTATGTAAACATAACTTCTCATTTTCTGCTTTGCTGGTCCATTTCCCTGTATGTTTTCCATAAAGTCTTACATTCTTTCTCTCTTTTAGGATTGACAATTTGGAAATGTATTCACTGCATCTTGATAACTTGGAAATGTATTCACTGCATATTTACTTCTAAGATGATGGAAACTACCTAGTGGTAATTTTAGGTACTGTGAGACAGTTTTTATTTATATTTTTGTGTACTTAGTTATGTTTATGCTTTGTATACAGGGTGTTTTTTTCAAATCCCTGGTGATGAGTTTTATGTCTATGCATTGTATACAGGGTTCTTTTTTTTTTCAAATCCCCTGGTGATGAGTTTTATGTCTATGCATTGTATACAGGGTTGTTTTTTTTTTCAAATCCCCTGGTGATGAATAGGATGGAATGACCAACACATGTCTATAGATTATATGCGTGAATGTGGTGATTTGTGTACTTAATTTTCTTTCTGAGGTGGTCATTGATGTGTTTGGATGTGTGTGTTTTGTTTGAGATGGTTGTATGGCCTGAGCAGTCAGCTAGGCTTTATATGCTAATAGTGATAATGGTAAAAAGCTTTGTTAACTTTTGTGTTAATTTTCCATAGATGTTTTATTCAGTTAATGTCTGATTTTCCCAGTGATGCAGATGGGGGAGGGGACATCATGTTACTACCGGTTTCTGACCAAAGGGCAGCAATGGATCTGGTTGCGGACACGATACTACATCACCTACCATCAATGGAACTCCAAGCCTGAGTTCATTGTCTGCACCAACACTGTTGTCAGGTGGGGTATCTTATTGTTTGATCTTAGTGGTGGTGCTTGTGGGGTAGGGTGGGTGAATGGTGTGTGTGTGTGTGTTATGCATGACTGTGCTATGGAGAAAACAAAGATTTTAAAACAGTTTGCTGATTATCTGTACAAACTGTTTAAAGTACAGAGTTGTGTTAAAATATGATTACTGGATTATGAATATGCTGTTGTGTTCTTGCTATCCTCCTTCTGAGGGGCAGTGGCCTTTATGAGAACCTGTACTGTCTTGGTTATAAAAAAAAAAAAAACTGAAAATACGAGGAGAAATAGAAAAAAGTGAATGTGTGACAAATGTGGTCAAGGGTCAGTCATTGAACAGGCTTAAGTGTACCCTAGCTCAGCATCCTGTATGTGTGTGTGTTTCTGTGTGTGTGTGTGTGTGTGTGTGTGTGTGTGTGTGTGTGTGGTGTGTGTGTGTGTGTGTGTGTGTGAGACAGAGGGAGGATGACGGCTTGGATCAGGGGTCACATGCCCTATTTCCCTCCTGTCTTCCCACTCCTAGTTTGCGTGTGCTTTGTGCCCTAGAGATATGGTCATTGGTTTGGTTTGATTCTTGGATCAAGATTTGGCACCTTATAGTAATAATAACTATTATTATTGTTGTTGTTGTTATTGTTGTTGTTATTATTATTGTTATTATTTCATCAGGGTTTAGTCTCCACAAACGTTTGACTAATAATGCATAGACTGTGTTCCTTAGATTTGCGGATGTTCGGTCTCAACTTCGTAAAGACCTGGGCTATTCGGAGGACGACGGTTATGGGGCGCTAGGGTTAATGGAGCCCTCCAAGTCGGAGAAGTCTCACCGCAGCCCATCGATGTGTTCTGTGTCGTCAGGAGGTCAGATTTCCGCCCGCACTGTCTCACCGTCCACGCGTCGTTCATTGTCAAAGTCACCTGACTGTGTGTCAAGTAGGCCTTCATTGTTCGCTTTATGTCGTCTTCTTTTGGCTTGGTTCCCTTTCACTGTTTTTTCACTGCATGTCTTTTTTTTTATAATTAATCTGTTTCACTGCTGTGTTTGATTTTGGTTGAACAGTACCTGTATAACTCTTTCATTAACACGTGAAATCATTTTAGAGGAACAATTTCTTATATCAGTGATACAGTGTTATTGTGTTTTTCACGTTTAGTTGAATAGTTTTGATTCCTTTAATGACATTAAAGAAACAGTTGGTTTAAACTCTTGATTTTTTGTTTAATTTTAGTAGGTTGCTTGATTTTATGTCATTTTATGCTTCATTTAATTTTAGTACAACTTCATTTCAATTCTTGATACTTTATTCACCTCCAGAACAACTTTTGGTTTTAAATCTGAATACTTTATTCAGTTTTAGTAGAGTTTTAGAGAATTTGTCATGTTACATAAGAGTGGAAATGTCAAAGACTGCAACAATTATAGAACAATTGCACTGATCAGTCATGCCAGTAAAATACTGCTGATAATAATTTTAAACAGGTTAAAGCCAAAAGTAGAGGAAGAGCTATCCGACTGTCAGGCAGGCTATAGGAAAAACAGGGGAACAATAGATATGCTGTTTGTACTCCAGATATTGATAGAAAAGATTAGAAACACAGACCAAGAGATGTTCATCGTTTTCATTGACTACAGCAAAGCATTTGATAGCGTGATTCACCAAAGTCTTTTCCACTTCATGATCAAAATGGGTTTTCCAAGACATCTGGTTTCCCTCATAGCTTCATTATATAATGATCAAAAAGCAACAATCAGATGGAATAATCAAAACTGCAAATTTTTTAACATCACTAAAGGGGTAAGGCAAGGTTGCATCCTGTCTCCACATCTCTTCAGCATATACACTGAACATATCATGAGAGAAGCAGACATAGAAGACATGGGAGTAAATATTGGTGGTAGAAACCTGTCAAATTTACGCTACGCAGATGACACAGGATTACTGGCAGACAACATTACAGGCTCTAGGAGGATCCTGTACAGGGTAGACCGGGTTGGAAAGGCAGCTGGGCTGGACTTAAATTCAAAGAAGACAAAGGTTATGCATGTTGCAGGCAAATATAACACTAGACAGGACCAGATCATGCTAAACCAAGTCCCTCTAGAAAATGTCAAGGACTTTAGATATTTAGGTTCAGTCAAGACACACGATGGAACATGCTCAAAAGACATAAAGATGAGAATTGGAATGGCCAAGAACAGTATGGTTCAATTGAACAATATTTGGAAAGACCACAGCATAACAGCAGACCTTAAGATAAAACTCTTAAAATGTCTTGTCTGGCCAGTGATGTTATACGGCTGCGAGGCATGGACAATGAAGAAAGAGGATGAAAGACGAGTGGAAGCAGCAGAGCTGTGGTTTTACCGAAGACTGCTGAGGGTCAAATGGACGGATAGGCGCTCAAATGAAAGCATACTGAATGAGTTGGGTACTACACGCAAGCTTCTAGTACTCATACAACGGAGGAAACTGAAATATGTTGGACACGCAATCCGTAATGAGAGAACAGACTTGATGTCCACTGTCCTCCAAGGTAAAGTGGAAGGAAAGAGAAACAGAGGACGGCCACCTGCATCACTTGCTAGAAACATCACAAACATCAGTGGCAAGAAACTCCAGGAGGTGGTCAGACTTAGCCAAGATCGAGAGTGCTGGAGGCAACTTGTGAGGACATCATGTGCAGCGGCCAACACTGTTCCCGGTGACGCCGACAGGTGAGACAGGTGAGAGTAGAGTACTTGGTTTTTATCTCTTTGCTATAGATGTGCATATAAGTTTATTCAGTTTCAGTTCAATGCTTGGTTTATTAGTACTTCTGCTGCTATTTTCCATTTGATTTTTTTTAATTGGTATAAACAAATAAATATTTCTTTCTTCATTAAATGCCTGATTCACCCTACCAACTTTATTTCAGATATAGTTCAGTTACAAATAGTATCAGTGTCTTGGAAAGGATGCCTACATGTTTTTTTATTTTGTCAGTAGAGAGTTCTTGCAGTTTTACATTTTAAGTTACCCTTCATTTTATTTTTTTAATAAGTATTTTGTTTACGTAGTGTGGAAATTGTAGCAACTAACAGATGAATCAACAGTTTTGTTGTCTGTACATGTGACTGTCATGTAATAATTTAAGTTGTGGTTTTCATTTTCACATTAGCATGATTTCATTTTAGTAACTAACAGATGAACTAACAGTTTTGTTGTCTGTAATTGTCATGTAACCATTTTCTTTTCACATTAGCATGATTTTTACCTTTCAGTAGTTCCTTTGTAATTTGGTTTAGCCTTTTGTTCTTTCGATTCTTTTATGTGTGATAATTCCATGTTATTATTTAGAGTGGTGTGTTTTTACAATTATCTTGATTACATTGGCAACTTTTGCATTGTATGTAGAGGAAAGACTGACATGTTTATGAAAGGCCATGTCAGAAGAGTAAGTATGAAGACTGATTATCATGTCTCGTGCTGTTTGAGAGCATGGTGTCAGTGTTGCATCCAGGACACAAGGGTAACAGAGCAGAAAATTCTGGACTAAAATAACATTATGTTCTGACCCAACAAAAATAATAGGACATACTGACCAAAAACGGGAAATAGTATGAAAAATCATTAACAACATCAACAAAACAGACACTTTTGAGAACGTGTTTATTGTGTGTGCGTATGTGTCTGTGTTTGCATAGAATGATGGACATATTATGTCATTACAAAGTTTTGCATATGTGTGAAAAAACTGAAGGAGTTACAGTGTTATTGTAAAGTTGAAGATGTACTGTCAGTCCTCCACAAAGGATTGGAAGTTTACCAGATTTGACCAAAATATTTGAATGTATTGTCTGCTTGGTCACCTGTCTACTGGCACATGACTTTAGTCATTTGTCTGGGCATGAGGAATGTAGTTGGACAGTTTGAGTTTTAATAGGACTATACTGTCTGGATATTTTTAGTTTGGATAAGTCTGTGTCTTCTGGACATTTTCAGTTTAGATAGACAGTCCTCTTGACATTTTCAGTTTGAGAAGAATGTGTCCTCTGAACATTTTTGGTATTGAGAAGACTGTCCTTTGGACACTAAGTTTTGACAAGACTGTCCTCTGTGGTCAATCTCAGTTTTGATTAGACTGTCCTCTGGGGATTTTGAGTTTTGATAGAACTGCTTTCTGGATGTTTTCAGTTTTGATAAGACTGCCCTCCGGGGATTTTTAGGGTGGATAAGACTGTCCTCTGAACATGTTCATGTTGATAGGACTATCCTGTGGACATTTTCAGTTTTGATAAGACAGTCCTCTGGACATATTCAGATTTGATAGGACTGTCCTCTGGACATATTCAGTTTTGATAAGACTGTCCTCTGGACATATTCAGATTTGATAAGACTGTCCTCTGGATACTTTCAGTTTTGATAAGACTGTCCTCTGGACATATTCAGATTTGATAAGACTGTCCTCTGGATACTTTCAGTTTTGATAAGACTGTCCTCTGGATACTTTCAGTTTTGATAAGACTGTCCTCTGGATACTTTCAGTTTTGATAAGACTGTCCTCTGGATACTTTCAGTTTTGATAAGACTGTCCTCTGAACATTTTCAGTTTTGATAAGACTGTCCTCTGAACATATTCAGTTTTGATAAGACTATCCTCTGGACATATTCAGTTTTGATAAGACTGTCCTCTGGATACTTTCAGTTTTGATAAGACTGTCCTCTGGATACTTTCAGTTTTGATAAGACTGTCCTCTGGATACTTTCAGTTTTGATAAGACTATCCTCTGGATACTTTCAGTTTTGATAAGACTGTCCTCTGAACATTTTCAGTTTTGATAAGACTGTCCTCTGGATACTTTCAGTTTTGATAAGACTATCCTCTGGATACTTTCAGTTTTGATAAGACTGTCCTCTGGACATATTCAGTTTTGATAAGACTGTCCTCTGGATACTTTCAGTTTTGATAAGACTGTCCTCTGGATACTTTCAGTTTTGATAAGACTGTCCTCTGGATACTTTCAGTTTTGATAAGACTGTCCTCTGGATACTTTCAGTTTTGATAAGACTGTCCTCTGGATACTTTCAGTTTTGATAAGACTGTCCTCTGGATACTTTCAGTTTTGATAAGACTGTCCTCTGGATACTTTCAGTTTTGATAAGACTGTCCTCTGGACATATTCAGTTTTGATAAGACTGTCCTCTGGACATTTTCAGTTTTGATAAGACTGTCCTCTGGACATATTCAGTTTTGATAAGACTGTCCTCTGGATACTTTCAGGTTTGATAAGACTGTCCTCTGGACATTCAGTTTTGATAAGACTGTCCTCTGGACATTCAGTTTTGATAAGACTGTCCTCTGGACATATTCAGTTTTGATAAGACTGTCCTCTGGACATATTCAGTTTTGATAAGACTGTCCTCTGGACATTCAGTTTCGATAAGACTGTCCTCTGGACATATTCAGTTTTGATAAGACTGTCCTCTGGACATATTCAGTTTTGATAAGACTGTCCTCTGGATACTTTCAGTTTTGATAAGACTGTCCTCTGGACATTCAGTTTTGATAAGACTGTCCTCTGGACATTCAGTTTTGATAAGACTGTCCTCTGGACATATTCAGTTTTGATAAGACTGTCCTCTGGACATATTCAGTTTTGATAAGACTGTCCTCTGGACATTCAGTTTTGATAAGACTGTCCTCTGGACATATTCAGTTTTGATAAGACTGTCCTCTGGATATTCAGTTTTGATAAGACTGTCCTCTGGACATATTCAGTTTTGATAAGACAGTCCTCTGGATACTTTCAGTTTTGATAAGACTGTCCTCTGGATACTTTCAGTTTTGATAAGACTGTCCTCTGGATACTTTCAGTTTTGATAAGACTGTCCTCTGGATACTTTCAGTTTTGATAAGACTGTCCTCTGGATACTTTCAGTTTTGATAAGACTGTCCTCTGGACATTCAGTTTCAATAGGACTATATCCTCATAGGTCTTGAAGGCGGCAGACACAAAAAGATCAATACTAAAGAAGATTAGGAAAAGACAAGCAACATTTATAGGACATTTTAATCCATTCCGTACCGCGTCACGAGATCCTCGTGACTGAGCTTTCTTCTCGGTGGACCGTGTCATGAGGATTTCATGCCCTGAACCGTAGTTTCAGTTTCGAGCATATAAATGGAAATGACTGCATTGCTGACGTGAATCCTTTTCCGGCAAAGGGAGTATACTCTTGTCATTTCCTTTCTGCTTTTACACAACGTTTGAAGTGGCAAAAATGGCAAAAAAAACAGGTGTAATTTGAGTGTTTCTGAAGTCTCTCTCCTAACATTACTTGGTCAATAGTTAGTACAGTGACCTATTTTCTTGGTAGGAAAAGGGTTAAGAGGAAAGAGAAATTAGAGGACTTGGTCACAACAGGAAAGCTGGAGAGAAAGAGATCACCAGGTAGACCCAGGGAGAAATCACTGGACGGACTTGCAGGATGGCTGAGGACAGAAAGAGTGGGAGATATACTTGCAGCAACAGGGGATAGATTCGTATGGAGGGCCATGATCCAATGCCACGCAGCAGGGCACATGATAATGATGATAATGTATCCTCGTGGACATTTTTAGTTTTCAACTGGACTGTACCTCTTGACATTTTCAATTTTGATAGGACTATGACGTGACTCTTAACGCCTGGATGCATAACTGTGGTATGATTGCCCTTCTCTTGCACTGTTGTTTTGTTAGGCCTTGGTTGGGTGAAACTGTGAATGTGTCTCGTTTTGTCAGTTATTCACACCCATATTGTTTTTTTCATTGTTGTTGTCATTGTGTATGTATGTGTTTTCATGACTTCGATTCCTTTACTCTCTTTATGACTGTTTTACTTACTTTCTGTTTTCCTATCTCCCTGTGTCAGCAGTTGCGCTGGAAAGATATCGCTATACTATACAGTGTGTGTGTGTGTGTGTGTGTGTGTATGTGTGTGTGTGTGTGTGTGTGTGTGTAGGAATATGTATATTATATGTATTCTTGAGTATGTGTGTGTGTGAGCATGTGTGCATGGAAATATGAATGAATATGTATATGCATGAAAGTATGAATGGAAGTCCATTTTGATCCCTTGACTTCTGCATTTGTCCTGTGTCATTTCAGTCTTGCCTTGTGCTTTGTTTTGTATCAGGCTTAGCCGTATTCCTTTGTTGTTGTGTTGTTTTGTGGGCATGTGGTGTGTGTATTTGAGACCGTTTCCATGTGACATTTCATAAAGTACGTACAGTGAGTGTTGTGACCATCATGAAGAGATTTACTTGATTCTTGACTTTTGTTTTGCCTTTGTTTTGTAATGTTTGAATTTGTGTGTATTCATTTATTTGTTATTGTTGTAGAGATTTTTGTTTGTTTTTCTTTGTATGGGGATGTTTTTGTTTTGTGTGATGTTGGTTCTTTTCTAAATTCCTGTTGTATATATAAAATAAACTATGGATTTCCACTTTGTTGAATACAAATGAAACAGAATGTGATAGGTGTATACTCATTGTAGAATTATGTATGCTTGTGTGCATGTTCTCAGTCACATATAGACAAAACACAGTCACATGCATGAGCACCCATGCAGACACATACACACAACTGTCAGTAAGCAATCAGGTTAGCATTTTAATGTTGCACTGATAACAAACACACACACACACACACGCACACACACACACACACACCACACACACACACACACACACACACACACACACACACACACACACACACACACACACACACACACACACACACACACACACATCTCCATTAGAACCAAAGAATAAAAAGTGGTGATATTGTAATTTTAGTGCATTATTAATCAACCACAACCATCCGGGGAACCGTAGTGATGTATCCCAACATTTGTTCCGATGGGTGTGGTAGTTGGATGATTAGGACACTGATCTTCCATTTGGAAGGGCGGGGTTCAAACCTGTCAGCATTGCCTTCATAATGTCTGCAGCCTCAGGGTTATGGGACCACTTTTTCTCTTTTGATTGATTAAATGATTTTTACAGAACATTGTCTCCATTTGTCTTTGCAAATATGTTTTCAGTTGGGTGATCATTGTACACTTGAAGTTTGGCTACAGAATTCTGGACCTAACACAAGTGTGACTTGATAGATTAGGCTTTGTGATGAGAACAATATCTGGTGTGTTTGACAACTTAGTTGAAGGCTTTGGTTAACCCCTTAAGTGCCAAAGTGTAAATAAAGAGGTAAATCGCTTGTGCCACAGGGTTTTAAACGTCAAATTCCTATCTCTTCATCCAGCCCAGAAAAAACCCATAACACTATATATTGTCTTGTTCAGTATACTTTACAACACACCAGGAGCAGCAGTACTTTCGTTTTTATGATCGCCAGTGCTAGTAATGTCACTCCGACTCTTATCTGGGTCAAGTCCGACTTCGGACATCAGCATCGAAATATCACCTGCATGCGCCAAATTATCATCATTTTTACTTTTATTGAGTGAATCAACAGACTGCAGATCAAAATCAGCTCCACAGGTAATGATTTTTGCAACTTCTTTTGCTGTATAAGTTGTTTTTCGGGCCGGATCGATGCTCGGTGTTAAAGTGAGTCCGTCTGTCATTGTTTGCAGTCACTGAATAGCAATCAGCTGTAGGGGGTCACCTTTTCGATCACACGGGTGGAAAAGACCGTAAAACGTCACACATACATAATTAGCATCTATTTATAGAGGGAATCCTGAAGTTTCTGGTGATATCTCACGTGTTACTGAAAGTGTTGTGGTTTTCTAGCTAAAAATGGGAAAGGTCACCGACCGAATATTCAGTCGGTGGCACTGTAGGTGTATGTGAACAGGTTAAATTTATTGTGAGGGGGGATGTGTGTGTGTACTCTGGGTGTGTTTTGTGTGAGTGATCTGTGTATTTGTATTTGTGTGTATTGTATTTAATCTCAATGGAATCTTTTATGGAAGGAATTCATTTTTGTCATAAAATTGTATTTCTATTTGAAAAAAAAAACTTGAGCTGTCAATCTCATTGTTTCTGTGTAATGTCAGATCTGATCAAGTTTCTCCTTCTTCAGGTGTCAGTGGACAGATGTCAGACGTGGACAGCTCCCAGCACCCCCACTCCACTGAGAAAGAACCAAACCACACCCGCAAGTATGTCACCAGCCAGCTTCAGAGTCTGCTGCAGCAGCATCTGCAGCGCAACACAGCGCTGCGCAGCATACAGCAGCAGCAGCAACGGCGGACCACCCCGGCAGTGGACAGCTCTTCTACCAGCCTGACGACGTCGACCACCATTCCACAGTTGATGCCCAGTATTGTTCCTATCATGGCTATGCCTCCCAATATGATTCCCATGCCCCAGCCACAGGTGAGTTTGATGGTTGTGGAATAAGAACTTGGCTATGGCCGGTACATTTCAGAAATAGGATATCTTTCAGGAGCAGGTATGAGATTTTGATGGACCAAAAAAAAGGAATGTGAAAAATAGTGGTTTCATTTTTAGACAGTTTTTAGAAAGCATTGTTAGTTTTCGCTTAATTCTGATTTTTCTAGGTATTTAGTATTTGTTCTTATTATTTTTTAGTATTCATTTCTTTTTCTGTCACAGTGAATTTACCATGTGAAATTGGGGATGCTCTCACTGGGGGGAGTCCTTTGCGGCAGTGCATTTCATCCGTCCACAATTTTTTTCTATTCACTTTACTATATGCATGTATTTCTGTTTATCCTGTGACAGTGGGTTTTTTTGCCAGGGAGACAATTCCTATGTTGTGGATCTTAACAATCACTGAGTATGTCCTGCACACAAGACCTCAGTTTATTACCTTATCTGAAAGACCAGCAAATAGACCACAACTTGAGATCTAGCAGAGGTTTAGGGTTGGGGTGAGAGAGGGGAGGGAAAAATCTCGTCTGACTGTGATTCACACATGGTATCTCAGGGCTTAGACAGATCGTTTAATGCTACAAGCGTTGCAGATTTCAGTGTCATGCTTGAGAGGGTTTCTCCCCATACAAGATAACCGTATTTGAGGTCATGATGACTTGAAGGTATACTTGAACATGAAGAAACTGTTGTTGAAACAGCTGTGAGGGAACATTCTTGTCTATATTGTGAGGAACAGTGTTGTCTGTATTGTTTATGTTTATGAAATTGTGAGTTTGGAGTTTGTTCCAGAGGATTCTTTGCACTCAGACAGTTCCATAAGCACTCCTTCCATATTTGCCAGTATCTGGCAAACGTCTTGAGCCTGCGCAAAATCTTGTCTGCTGGCAAGGTGTTGAAATGGGGAGTGGGGCAAGAAGAATGGGACCTATGAAACTCTGATACCACCAGAATGATATCAGGAGTATGCACATTTTGAGCGTAGGGGTTTTCTGCAGTAGACAGAATCAACAGACCATCCCCTCACCCTCACCCTCACCCCCATCCCCCATAGGGAGCTAGAGGCTATTTTAAGTATAAACAGTGTCATCACCTTCTGGAAATTCTCTTTAGAACTTTTCTCTTAACTATCATTTTCTTTGTTTGTGACTTGCTCTTTTATGTCGCTTCATCTGCTTTCTATCATTTGTTCCTTTCTCTTTTTCTGCCCTGCTGATTCATTCCCCTGTATATTTTCCATAAGACCTCACATATTATCTGTCTGTTAGGATTGATATATGGGTACATGTGTTAAGTATATTTTTAGCTGTAAGGAAGTGTGGACTGCTTAGAGGCAGTTTTAGGTATTGTAGGTCAGTTTTTGTATGTGTTCTTTTGTAGTTAGTTATGTTTATGCATTTTGTGTTCAGGTATACTTCTGTTTAACCCTGTCAGTGCCAAGTACATTGTTTTGCTAGTGTATGCCACTTGCCAAGTGATTTTTGCATGGGTAGGGTAATAATTAACAAAAACTTCTAGCATATAAATTATTACATGAAAGTAATCATAGCCTTTTTTTCTAAAAGGGAAATGAACAGACTATCCATTTATGATAGTTCAAACAGTATTTGACACTGTGGTTAGTGAAGAATGGGCCATAAAATCATCACAAATTAATTTCACACAATTCATTTTTATACATTATGGATTAGTAGTATAAAAAAAAAAGTATTCTAAGAAAACATATATATAAAAGTATTGGAGATATGTCTCCAAACTTTATGTGCATATAAATTACTGAATAGTAACACACACACACACGAACACCCACACACATTCACTCACTCTCTCACTGCCACGACCACCACTTTCTTTTCATTTCCTCCCGACAGACAGAAATGCTTACAGGAGACGGAAAACTCAGCAATTTTGATAACTGGACTCTGGTGTTTCAGCTGGCCAAGTCCCACACGCTCTAAGCGGGCTTCACTGACTTCATGACTAGATGTGCTGGCACATTGCCAATAGCTGAAAGCTGTCAACAAAACCTCCGTCTGCCCATCACTGTCCACCCCCATTCCCCCTGGTAGTCGCCCAGACTGATGTGTGGGTCAGTCAGAGTTCACTTAAATCTTGCCTCAACATATGCTGTGGTGAAATAGCTAAAACGTTTGGCAACACGCTGTCTTTCTCGCTGTCTTTCTCAAAGCACTCAGCCCAGTCGAGAAGCATCGTCTCCGACGTCGTTATATACGCTGCAGTGCAGTGACCATAGCAGAGTGTGATTGGCTGCCATTGTGCATAATTCATATAGGTGGACAGAGCTTTCTGATTCGTGTGAATTGGGATTGCCCAGCTTAAAAATGGAGGTAGGAAAATTCATGATGTGATGTGAACGTACATAAACATCCTTTGCAAATGAGATACACATTATCCTGACGTATGTATACGTCCTTGGCAGTGAAGAGTTAATCTACCTGCGGACAAATTGGTGATTGCACAGGGACACCCTTTTGCTGACTTCATCTTCCAATGTATAGAGTGATATTTGAGTAAATAGATTGATATTTGAGTAATTTTTAGCCAGTTTTGTGGATATTTGATTTTTTCATTGACCATGGCCAGCAAGACAATGGTTCACAAGCTAGCAAGTGCTCTAAGAGGTGTTTGGTACCATAAACAGTGAGTTCTGAGCAATAAAAAGCCAGACCCTACAAGAAATGAGAGTAAACATTGGTGTAAAGGTTTCCCAAAATCAGCTGATGGTTAAAAATGATTTTCATCTCAGAATGGATGAGATCACTGAGCTGCCTGTCTTGGCATGATTTTTAATGCTGTGTCAAGACATATGAATTCATCAGTTTATGTTAAGTGTAAAAACTACCAGTTGTCAATGCTGTGTGAAAGTTCCTGTAATTCTTTAAAAATAGCTCATGAGTTTCAGTTCTGTAAAACACCCCTTCATTACTAGTCTTCTTCTTCTCCTCCTTTAACTCCATGAAGAGTCAATGAGGTGCTGCACTAAAGAAATGTTCACCAGATTCCACCAGCAGTGTCGGTTGTTTGCCAAAATCTGAGTCTGCAAATAGTTTATCTGGCCGTTCCGCAGTGTTATTAGTCTTTTTGTGTGTGTGTGTGGTGTGTGTGTGTGTGTGTGTGTGTGTGTGTGTGTGTGTGTGTGTGTGTGTGCTATTTTCCCTCTGTCTTCCTCCTTCAGCAGTTACCTGGAGGATTGATTTAGCAAGGCCGCTGGATCTTGTTAAATAGCCATACCAGCATAGCTTTCTTTTTCAAACTGACATTAGTAAATCCATCAAAAGTGGCATAATGAACAACAGCGTGGCAGGGAGGGCTGTCCAGCCTTTCAGGGCTGATAAGGGAAAGCTGTCACCTTGCTGTGTTGTTCTTTGACTCCATGATTGCTTTTTAATGAATGTATGTTAAAAGCTGTCACCCACTGTGCCCACTGCTAACTGTAGTCCCAACCCCCCTCCCCCCTTCCTATGTTCAAGGGTGCAACTCAGAAAAAGTCAAAAAAACTGAAAGGGGTCAGGGGCTGGCAGCGAGTAGCCCGCCAGACGCTGAAGCTTTTTCAAAAAATGGATTTTCCATTTCTGACTCTTTTGAAGAAACGGATTCCGTCATCAGACGGAAAAAGTTGCACCCATGTATGTTTGTTCTGGTGATGGCCATGTTGTTTCATTGTTTCTTTTTTGTTTGTGTGAGTATTGTCTTTTTCCTTATGTGGAAAAAGCCTTATCATGTGATCTTCAGTGTATCCATGTTTTGATACAGATGGGGAACCCAGACGTGTCCCTACCCAACAGTGTATCATCGTCCCCTGGGGTTATTCCTGCTCCAGCCATGGTGAGACAAGTTGTTTAGTGCTGTGCTGGTTCACTTTTTCTGAAGTCTTTCCAATCATTTCCTTGAATTTAAAAGATATGTGGATTTTGTTGTTGTTGTTTGTGTCCTTTTTTGTTTTTCCAATTATTTTTCACTGTTGGGTTCATTACTTGTTCTTTAACTCTCGAAAGTCTTTGCATTTTTATGGCACAGTTTTTGACAGGCATGTGTTATCAAATGAACTTCTTATGAAATCTACAGTTACACTTACAGGCAAAACTGAGTATATGATACGTCAGTGTGTTCGGGAAAAGATCTGCTTTGAAAATATTTGACCAGATTTACAGTACCTAATGTTTATGAAATTATGATGATGGAACTTGTATGTAAAGATAGGTTTTTGTTCAGTGTGTTCGGGAAAAGCTCTGCTTTGAAAATATTTGACCAGATTTACAGTACCTAATGTATATAAGATTATAACGATGGAACTTGTATGTAAAAATAGGTTTTTGTGCTGATTTTCACTCGTCTGCGCTTTCTCTGTGAACACAAAGTCCAAGATATGAAATACACTTCAACAAACACAGGTTTATTTGATGCAATATGTCATTTTCTTTCATCTGAAACACATTTCACGCATGTTGGTTGAATAGGACGTTATCTATGATGTGAAAATTTACATGACCCAATTTCCAGATTTTAGTTACGTAACCAGTGAAGCAGTGATTACAAATGAACTTTTCTCAGATATTGTGGAAAACTATGGATTTGTGGTGCAAATAACTCCTCAGTATAACTGTACTCCCAAAATCATTCTCATTTTACACAAAGAGATCAAGCAATATAATTTCACATCACAATGTTATTAAAGGTTTCATTTTTATATGTATTTCACAAGTGTGTCTTGTTTACTTCACACGGTGCGGTTAGTGTTTCCAGACTTCTAATTTTCACTCAGTTACTCTGAACCCATTAAATTCAAATGCCATTCTTTGTACTCCAGTAAGTACAGAATGTACACAAACACTACATACAGTATTTGCCCAATGCGTAACACATATCTGCAGGTACATCAAGATTACAAGGAAACTATATGTCTAACTTTGTCATTCTTTTCCACCTGTACTCCTGACAATGTAAGTAAATATTCTGTTTTGAGTGGTGATTTGTTACATAGAAGAAAGATGAAAAGAAAAACCACACATACACACAGACATACACATATGTGTGCACTCACAGACATAATATGTGCGCACACGCACACACACACACACACACACACACACACACACACACACACACACACACACACACACACACACACACACACATACATATATACTAAACACAACATGCACAACACTAAACACAATACAGACACATGCAGGCACACATGCACACACACACATGCACACACACACACAAACACACACACACACACAAACACACACACACAACACACACACACACACACACACACACACAACACACACACACACACACACACACCACACACACACACACACACACACACACACACACACAGAGGGAGAGGATGCAAAAAGGAAAACTAGGCCAGAGTGTACTGTGTCCCCTTTAATTTACACCACACATACACATGCAAGCGCACGCACGAGAGATTTTGTTTTGTTTTTCAAATCCTCCGATGATAAATTTGGCTGAGTGGTCAATGTCAAGGGCAAATCCTTAACCCATATACCCCCACGTCATCCGACGTGAACCATACTATGAAATCCCATGTCAAGGAAGGTAACTCTTGCAATTTTCGATAGTTACTAACTAAAGAAATCAATTAAAATTATAATTACCTTTTTTTGTTTCAAGGAATCATTTTTTTGGCATTGTGCATACAATGAAGTACTCACAGAAAGAGTTTTTCTCCAGGTTCATTCTGGTTTTACTCGCAGAAAAAAATTATAAAGTCGGATTTGATGGTGAATGTTATCAAAAATTTACTGGTGTGATAGTTCAAAGTCAAAGATGCAGTCCAGAAATGCTTCTTAATCAGTTAATGGCCTGCAAATGTCCCAGAGGACCCAGAACAAAGTCTACTGCAGAAGCTGAGCATGAAACTGTGCAAAGCTTGCACCAATAATAATAATAATAAGTAGCTTTTGTATAGCACTATTCTCAGTTCGACTCACTGCGCTGTTACATTAACAAATAATCTCACTCACATACCAATAACATCATTTTTTAATCACACACACACACACACAAGGGGGGGGGGGGGGGTATACTTTTTGAGAATGCAGATCAACAGGCAGATCATGCACAACACGAACATTTTCCGAAAATTCCTTTACTGAAACCGAGCCTAAAACGTCCTGCCATTTTCGGTTTGGAGGTCAGGCAATCGATCGATACTCGACCCACATTCGCTCTCACTCTCACTATCGTCGAACTCGGCGGCAACAGCTTCCAAGTCGGTATCTAGGTCACTTTCCACATCAGATGGATCAACTTTATTAACAAGATCCTCAACCGTAAAACCTTCAAATTCTTCTCCGTCATCATTCAACAGACGCCGCCGCGCGCCATAACTCCTCATCGGTCATGAGACTCATTTTCCAAACTTTGAAAATTCGTAGCACCGTGAAAACTTGATCGATTTTGACACTGTAAAGTTCTAAATGTGGGACAGGAAGTCGCCAAAACGAGGCTCTCACTCTCGCGGGATTCTCGTTTATGTAAACAATGATGGCCGCGTCCATAGTGGCCACGTGTACAGCGGGCGCTGATGGGCGCTCCGGGGTGAACGCTATTACGATTTACAGTGGGCGCTGGCGGGCGCTGTGGGGGTATATGGGTTAAGTTACATGCACCAATGCATTGATATTTGCACACACACACACACACACACACACACACACACACCTTGTTTTTTCAGGATCAGCAAGGTGTTGTGTGTGTTTTGAGATAACTATAACCCTGATACGGCTGTGCTCAGTTGGCTGGGCTTGAAACAATAATGATGAATGATACTAACATCACTGTCCTCATTACAATCACAGGCTGTACAGTCCGGTGTGTTCCTGACGCCCGCCCAGCGCCTGCTTCACGACCAGCTCCTTCAGAAGTCGGAACAGCTGCAGGACACCATCCGACGCCAACAGGAGGAGCTGCGACAGATCACACAGCAGCTGGCGCAGACCCAGGGTCCCCCTCAACAACCTCAACCACAACAGCAGGCTGACATCTTGAACATGCAGAATGCAGGTATTGCATAAGGGTTCGTGCATTTGGGTAAAATAGAGATAATGACCTGCAATATAGACTTGTCGGGAAGACTGGGACCACACATTCGAATCTCATCCACTGTACATGTGCGTCTATGAGGATGTTGCTCAAATTTCCTTATCGGTACCGCAGATATCTGTATCTCTCAGGTGTAGTTGACACCAGGATTTAATATGAAATAAGCAGTATCAATGGGAAATGGAACTCTGCAGCATGATGACACTATTATCCTCATTCATATCATCGTAACATTGTAAAAATTTGGCTCAGATTCTGTGACCATTCTCTACTTTCATGGTGACCTCATTTGCAGTGAATTTGGAGGTGGTTTGAGAGTGGAAATGAGTAGTACAGGTAGTGAAAAAAAAGAAGTAAAGGGAGATATGAGCTGACTTTTTCAACACCTTTAAAGTTTGTCAGTCTTGATATAAGTCCATGAGGTTACATACTAGCAAGAAAACCAAGGCTGTATATGTTGATGTGACGAACTATTGTAGTTTTGATTTTGACATACTCTTGGATATTCTTCACAGTCAAATGCTCTGTGAACTGCAAGGTTTCTTGGCAAAGTTCCATAGAAAAATTCACTTTTTTTTTCTTTTCTTTTTTTTGTAATGGACCTCAGATTACCTGAAATGTATTGTGTTGTTTTGCTCTTGTTTTGATTTGGGAGGTGGTTTTGTGATGCTTCATGTGTCGTTCTTCATTGGTCCTTATAGTAATGTTCACATTCTCTTGATATGTTTGTCTACAATATGGACAAGTAAATCTTTTCTCCTAATGTTTCTTGACTGTTCTGGGGTGTGTGGATATTTTCCATTTAATAACAAAGACAAAGACCCTGAAGAAAAAAGGTGAGGCAATTCTAATAATCTCCCTTTTTATACATGAAGTATTTCCTTTCCACCAGAAAGAAATCTAGATTTCGTATCTCTCAAGGTCACCTTCACTTTGATGAAGCATCAGAAGAAATAAAACTTTATGTGAATCTTCCTACCAGAAAAGCTAGATTTTGTACTTATCAGGGTCACTGCCACCTGGAGAAAGCATAAGATAAAGTAAAAAACTTGACAAAAATTGAGGACATCAAATAAATTAAACTTGATGTGAAATTTCCTACCAGAAAAACTAGATTTTGTACTTATCAGGGTCACTATCAACTGGAGATAGCATCTGAGGAAATGAAATTTGACAAAAATGGAGGACAACAGTAGACCGCCATAACAGTGCAAGCAGAATGTAAATATTGTCAGAAGTTCTAGAGAAAGTGCTGTTCACACACCTTCCTTAAGAAGTGCTGGTTGTAGGCATGTTTTTGGTCCATGTGGCTTTGATGTTGGCACCGTGACTTCTAAATTTTTACTTATTGGCGAATTTCAACATCCCACACCTTTGACATAAATTTAGTAAACGTCTGTCCAGACCTATCAGAGAAAAACTTGCTGAAACATTCTCTCGCTCTCTCTCTCTCTCTCTCTCTCTCTCTCTCTCTCTCTCTCTCTCTCTCTCTCTCTCTCTCTCTCTCTCTCTCTCTCTCTCTCTCTCTCTCTCCCCCCCCCCATCTCACTTTCTCTCCCTCCCTTTCTTTCTCTCCCTCCCCCTCCCTATGATTTTGCCTTTCTCATATGCACACACACACACACACACACACACACACACACACACACACACACACACACACACACACACATATATACACACAACACACACACACACACTAACACACACACTCACACATGAGAAAATCTGGCTGACACATTTCTCTCTGTCTTTTCTCTGTCTCTCTTTGTGTCTCTGTCTCAGTGTGTGTGTGTCTCTCTCTCTCGCATACACACACACTCTCTCTCTCTCTCTGTGTCTCCCCTCCCTCTCTCTCTCTCTCTGTATCTCCTCTCTCTCTCCTCCCCAAAGTCAGTATGAGAAAAGAGAGATTGAAAAAAAAGGAAAGGGGGGTTAGGTGGTATTGCATTTTGTCGGTGGTGCTTTTCCCTGGGAGGGCATCTTCTTAGGCCTGTGTTTAAGTTACATTTGGGACAGGAATTCCCCCCCCCCCCCCCCCCAACCTGCTCATGGAAAATATGTTAAGATAAGGTGTGCAGTACAGAGCACTATGATTATGATGATGCAACACACTGAAATTTGGTAGAGTGTAAATATGGAACAGTACAGTACACATGACTGTCGAGAGGAAGGATGTGGTTGAGTAGATAAAGTTTTGTCATGTGCAGAAGGAAAGTGGTTGAACAAGTAGTTTTGTCATGAGAGGAAGAAAAGTGGTTGAACAGGTAAAGTTTTGTCATGAGAGGAAGAAAAGTGGTTGAACAGGTAAAGTTTTGTCATGAGAGGAAGAAAAGTGGTTGAACAGTAAAGTTTTGTCATGAGAGGAAGAAAAGTGGTTGAACAGGTAAAGTTTTGTCATGAGAGGAAGAAAAGTGGTTGAACAGGTAAAGTTTTGTCATGTGCAGAAGGAAGGTGGTTGAACAGGTAAAGCAGTCACCTGCCTGTGAAAGTTCAAAAGTTCACCTTGTCGTTTCTGCTTGGTCTGGCTGGGAAACTGGACTAAACATCTTGTTTCTGTGATGGACAAGGGGTGGGGGGGAGGAAGAAGAAAAGAAGAAATCTGTTGGATCCATTTCCCCTTACCTAGTTCCCTCAACAACAACAAATAAGAGGTGTTGCCAGATCTGCCCTCACACGTTTAATTGTGCTTGGAACTACAATAGATAAGATGAAAAATGCATAATCTAATGTCAGAGAGAAGTGAAGGGCAGGTAGCTTATGTGGATGAAAGGGACAGAATAGAGTCTTGTTTCACTGTCATACCTTACTCTAGTGTTAACTTCAGTTTGCTGTTGCAGACAAGATGTTACAAAATGATGTAATCTTATGAAAAACATGAAACTTAAAAAAAAAAATCATGGTACCATCTCTTTCAGTGACAGCCATCTCCACCACTCCAGTACTGGTCGCCCCGAGCAACCCCATCACAGCGGCGATGAGCATCATGCGATCGGGCACAGCCACATCATGTTGTCTCAGCTCCACATGGACGCTGCGTCAGGCAGGTCTGCCACAGCACCCCATCAGGCCATTCCATTCCACATTATATCCCCCGAGTCTGATCTGGGCTTCTGCAACAACGATCTCTCCGATTCCTGTTGAACAGACAATTTGTGTGTGTGTGTGTGTTTTGTGTGTGTGTGTGTGTGTGTGTGTGTGTGTTGTGTGTGTGTGGTGTGTGTGTTTTGAAAACTTGGATATAACATGCGAATGGATTGACCATAGATTCAGTGTATGTGTGTGAGGTCGGACAGAGGGAGAATGTGCGTTCAAGAAAAAGAGGTGAAATTGTGTACAGGATTTTTTAGAGTTTGAATGTATGTAGAGTGTCAATACTTGAATGTATGTAGAGTGTCAATACAGTATGGACGTTTTAGGTGTCTGTGAGGTTGTGTGAGTGTGTGTGTGTGTGGTGTGTATGTGTGTGTGTGTGTGAGAGAGTGTGTGTGTGGTGTGTGTGTGTGTGTGTGTGGAGAGAGGCGGTGTGTGTGTGTTGTGTGGTGTGTGTTAGAATATTTGTTTTGAACAGACAGTATATGTTAGCAGGTGGGGGGGATGTATGCTGGCTTTGAGGATTTGAACATTGCATGTGAACGTATGTGTAAAAAGTTGTAGTTGTACCATGCGAATTTGTGTGTATGCGCATATGTGAGAAAGACAAATTCATGAAAAGGAGTGTTTTGTGTTTGCATGCATGAGTGTGCCTGAATTGTGAGGAATCTGAGGTCAGTCTCTAAAGTGGGTTGATCTCAAAATGAATGCTTACTATATGTTTATGCTTGTACATACATACACTGGGTATGTTTACATGCGTTAAATATATGCATGTGCAAATGTTTTGTACGTGCACGGGTACGTGATATTTACATGCGCATATATATGTATATTGTGCAAGTGTTTGTATGCATGTATGTACATATTTCATGTATCATGCAGGAATGTGCATACATATGAACAACAGTAAGTACTGGATCGGAGAATCAGTGTTGTTCTAAAGAACTGGGCAGGGTTAACAGTATGGGTTGGTAATATTAGACAAGTTGGTTTGCTAGTATTACATGAGATGGCTGACTGTTTTGATGGGGCCCTGGACTCAAGATCTCATTTCTCGACTTAAATCCCTCTCCACAACTTCAAAATTGGTGTGTTCACTGCTCATCTTAATGCTCTAATTGTCTTGGTCCTGTTAATGTTTCATAGATACCATTCGCCTCCCTTTTTCAAGACTTTGCCGGCAGATACCATTTCACGTAGACTCATGAAGTCTGACAGAAAGTGCCAGCTGGTCTGAGTGGAACATATACAGAATCGTCAGAGTTCAATGAATCCCTCATGAGCGAACTTGAACCACAAAACTCACTCCAGTCAGGCTGAACAGTTACAAGGAGTTTAGTTTGCCAAACTGTTACAAAGGGTTTAGCTGGCCAAACTGTTACAAGGAGTTTATTTAGCCAAACAGTTACAAAGGGTTTAGTTGGCCAAACAGTTACAAGAGATTTATTTAGCCAAACAGTTACAAGGGGTTTAGTTGGCCAAACTGTTACAAGGAGTTTATTTAGCCAAACAGTTACAAAGGGTTTAGTTGGCCAAACAGTTACAAGAGGTTTATTTAGCCAAACAGTTAAAAGGGGTTTAGTTGGCCAAACTGTTACAAGGAGTTTATTTAGCCAAACAGTTACAAAGGGTTTAGTTGGCCAAACTGTTACAAGAGGTTTATTTAGCCAAACAGTTACAAGGGGTTTAGTTGGCCAAACTGTTACAAGGAGTTTATTTAGCCAAACAGTTACAAAGGGTTTAGTTGGCCAAACAGTTACAAAGGGTTAGTTAGCCAAACAGTTACAAAGGGTTTAGTTGGCCAAACAGTAACAAGGGGGTTATTTAGCCAAACAGTTACAAGGGGTTTAGTTGGCCAAAACAGTTAGTTAGCCAAACAGTTGCAAGAGGTTTAGTTGGCCAAACAGTAACAAGGGGGTTATTTAGCCAAACAGTTACAAGGGGTTTAGTTGGCCAAACAGTTACAAAGGGTTAGTTAGCCAAACAGTTACAAAGGGTTTATTTGGCCAAACAGTTACAAGGGGGTTATTTAGCCAAACAGTTACAAAGGGTTTAGTTGGAAGCATTTTGCAGGACTGTGAGTAGCAATTTGTGACGCTGGATGCGCCATCCTTGAGATTGGGGTTGTTTGTATTCTGATTGTAAGAACATAGCAAGGCTGGCAGTACTGATTGTAAACAGTAGATGGGCTTATCAAGGTCTTCTTTTATTCTGCTTTGAAGCGGGGTCATACCTGCAGTGGTCACGTAAGCACTGGTTGGGCTTGTCAAGCTCTCTTCTTCTGTATTCAAACACGGGCTCACCTCAAATGGTCAGTCTTGTAGTCTGGGTGAAGGATGTGATCTTCACATACTCCTGTCTTGCCCCCAAACTGTTCCTCCACAGTTACCTTGTTAGGCCATTGCTCTGTTGTTATTCTTTATTTCTGAACAGTGGGCATAGCTGTAGAATGTGCTTTGGAGGCTGTAGTCACCTGTCTGGTTTGGACAGAGTCCTGTTCTGTGCATAGGTTAGACGGGTGGCAATGTTCAGTCGGCAGATGGAAAATTGTGTAGTGTTGCTGCCACTCGGGGCAATGGGTAGGATCATTTCTAGTGTATGTAGAGTGGAGTCATATCAAGTTGTAAAGTGTTTGGTTGGAGGCACTGAGTGGGACTGTAAATACTGATTTTAATAGCTGGATGGAATGCAAAACTTGATTCCTAGTGGAAGCAGTAGGAAGGTATAGGCTGGGCAAGAGTGGACTGGTCTGCTTGTCAGCACTGGATGTCGTCTTCTTTCCTCTGTCTGTTTTTGAGCATGGGCATGCCTGAAATAGAAGAATGTGGTTTTCAGAATGCCCTCTTCAGTGCCCTACTACTGTTAACCCAGCATTGACTGTTGGGTCACTGCTTGGTTCTTTCCTTTCTAAACAGTGGGCAAAACTGTAAATGCTGCTCCGGGGACTGGGGACTTCTCCAGCTTGGACATTGAAGTTAGTATCTGTTGTAAACACTCAGGACAACCAGTTCCAAGACAGTTGGTACCAGAAGTAAACACTTAGAGATGCAGACATCTTGTACTGTTGCCCCAGTTGCATGGATTGGAGAGTGATGGTCACATCTGCTAAAACGTCCATGGTCTAGTTTCTTGCTTGTGCGCGCTTATTGTATTCCCACCTTCACTTTTGTCACGTTGATCTCCACAACTTACTATTGAATGTGTGATGCTTGAGAAAGAGTGAGGTTTAACCATGTTGCTGATACACAAGATGAGAAATTGTATGCATCACAACCACCTGTCCAACTTGTGTTGATTGTGTGTTTGAGGGAGGAGGTGTGAAATGTAATGTGTGTGTATAGGAGTGTTTATCCCTTTGACTCCTACATCCTATCCACCAACTGCAAAAGCTTAATCCTTTGACTCCCTCACCCTATCCACCAGCTTCCTGCAGGAAGCTGGTGGATAGGGTGAGGGAGTCAAAGGATTAAGTTTTTGCTTGCTAGCATGGTTGACAATGCAGGCTGCTGGCAGACAGGTTGTGGGAGTGAAAGGGTTAATGCCCCATGCTTGAGGAAGGGTGAAAGGTTACTTAAAGTACAGATGCATGGGGGAGAAATTGTACATGTTCGCATCCATTTCTCCTGCTTGTGTTGAATGTATGTGTGGTGATGCATATGTGAAATTTGAGATAGGGAATGCATGTTGTGTGTGTATGTGCATACATGTGTGTATGAAAACAGCATATATTCAGTTGATTGATTTGATTTGTTGATGTATTTAATCAGCATGAGCACAATCCAGAGGGCCAGCCTTTCTTGTAGAGGGCTCTTGGTTGTGAGTCTCATTACAAAATATGGAATTTATGATAACTAGTAACCTACATGTTGGTGATTGAATGAAAAAGAATTAACCATTTGCACAGAAGAATTAACAGTCATTACACAGCATATTGGATCGTTTAAATGCAAGTGCATGACATTGCATGTGAGACAGTGTGCATGTGTGTGCGCATGGATGGCTTTTTCTTTTTTTCTTTTTTTGTTGTTACACACCACAGTTCTTTGTTGTTGTTATACACAATCATGTAATTTACCATTGTATAATGTGTCGTTGTATGCCTGAGAGGTGGAATTCTTGGTGTGTTTGAAATAGTCATGTACAGTTGAACACATGCTACAGTTTTATGTAGGCATTTATTTACCTCATGTCTTGACGCAATTATTGTTGGTATCAGTGAAAATGGCCTTCTTGATTTGAGTTTCTGTTATTCATTTATTGTGTAGATATTTATTTATTTGTCCCCTGTGGGGATGCTGGAAGCTCTTTCAGTATAAATAGTACCCCCTCCTTCTGGAAATTCCGTGCTGGAAATGTCCTCGTTTCTGTCACTCTCTTTGTTTAGCCTTGTTTCTTCGCTTTCTGTCGTCTTCCTATCATTTTTTGCCTTGCTGGTCCATTCACCTGTATGTGTTCTGTAAAGTCTTACGTACTTTCTCTTAAGATGATAATTGGGTACTTACATTAAGAGTATTTTTGGCTGTAGGAAAATGTGCTGTACAAAAGCAATTTTAGGCAATTAAGGCCTGTTTTTATATATGTTATAGTATCCTTCGTTTCATTTGTAATCAGGTTTGGGTTTTTTTGTTTGTTTAAAACCCCAGTGTGATAAATTGGACAGAGTGGTCAGGGGCATATGCTTGGATTATGTGCATAAGTGCATTGATGTGTGTACCTAATTTGAAATGGTTATAGCCCTGCTATATGGCTGTACACCATCAGCTGGACTTGAAAGGATTTAACTCCTGCACCCTATCCACCATCTCCAAAAACTAAACCCTTTGATTCCCTCACCCTGTCCACCAGCTTCCTGCAGGACACTGGTGGATAGGGTGAGGGAACAAAAGAGTTAAGTTTTTGCTTTGCTAACATGGTTGACAATGCAGGATGCTGGTGGACAGGGTGCAGGAGTCAAAGGGTTAAAGAACAAGAACAATAAGAATTTGTTTACTTCTATGCCATTCGTTGGTTTTATTTTCATCACAGTTTTTATCAAGACGAAGGTGATTTTGGTCTGTACATATCGTATATGTCTGTTGTGTCAACTAAAGTTTTCCCACCATCTGGCTGGGAGACGATGGGTTTGAACCCCATCAGTCCAGAAGGTACTGTGGGATTTTTCATCCCCGACCAGCTTCTGCACAGAGTATTGCTATTATTGGTTTGTTGGGAAGATGCAGTCAAGTTTTGTACACTTCATGGCTGCATCATTGAGAATGTTGCTCAAATAGGCTTTTGTATTGTCCGATCATATTGTTCTGTTGTATTATGTCTTTGTTAGTTGTTTTGTTGTTGTTTGATTATCCTCACAAAAAAGGGGTTTTGTATGATTATCCTCGCTGAAAAGGCCGTATTGTTATTTTCACATTCCCTACATGGGAAAAGAGTACCATATTGTTATTTTTACTGACCCTTTGTGGGTGAAGGACACTATATTTTGAACCAAACTGATCACGGGTAATGCCTAGTTCTGTGGAAAATGCTGTGGTGTTATCAAACACAAGGTGAAAAATTCAGTGAACATAAACTGGAAATGACGTCCATATTCTGATACATTTGATTTTTAGACAGAAATTGTTTATGTCATGGAAGAAAACAGTTTCATGTATTTTTGTTTTAACCTTAGCCAGACATTGCCGAATTTGTGAAAGTTCATCCATGCCTCTAAAGAACAGTCACATGCAGTACACCATGGGTTATCATTCACTCACATCAGCGTGTATTGTGAAACTCGCATGACATGTGGTTCGGATGAAAAATCACCCATGACTTTCATTTTATGATGCTGTCGCGGCGTATATCATGGGTGAAACTTGGTCCATGTTCTGTGTGGCCTTTCTCTGTACTGTGTGGGCGATACAGAAGCTGGCTGTACCAGCGCTGATGAGAGCTTAGATGAACATGGTGGCTGGCCAGCCAATACCTTGTGTTTTCCGGTTTCACTGTGTGTGTGAGTGCATGTGTGTGTGAGTGTGTCTGCTTGTCTGTTGATTAAACGCACATGTGTCTCCATCTCTGTCTTTGGAACAAATAATTTGTGTAGGAAAACAAATGCGGGTATCCATTGTTTCGAGAAGACTTGGTAAAGACTACAAATACGAAAATTAAAGCATGATTGGGGGAGATGGAGGGAATAAAGATATTACACCCTTCATAAACAGCTTGTTACAGGGATGTGTATATTCTCCCTTGTGGGGTGAACCATTTATTGTCATTTAGGCTGTAGTTGACTTTTGATTTCTTAGCAGCCCTGGCAGTAGTAATGATAAACCTCCCATAAGGTATAACAGAAGCTACCTAGAATTCAAAGGTGCCAAGTATTAATAAAATGAATGTGCAGAAAAGGAAACCATTGTGCTTTGTGCTTGATGATCCTGAAGGATGCACAGTAGATCAAACTTATGTGGATAACAATCCAAGTGTTGACGGTCAAACACATGCAGGTGTGTGCAGGTGTGTGTGTGCACTTGCTCAAGTGTGTGTATATGTATGTATGTTGAGATGTTTACTATTACAGTACATTTTGCTTTCATTTGTTTCTTGTTCAGATGTTTATATTTTGACAGTCCTCCTTTATTAGTGGTAGATCAACTGAAAGAATAAAACGACAAACACAGAAGTCTCTTCTACTGAGTTCCCTGAGAAAGAGAGAGGGAGAGAGAGTATGTGTGTGTAGTTGATGTATGCTTGTTATCTGAAATTTTCCTGTTTTTATGAGTGTGTGTCGCTGCCTTTGTGTGCGATTATTTTTACAGCTTTTATGTATTTTGTTTCCTTCAGAGATACCAGTAGTGGTGGTAGAGTCCATTTTATAAATGCATATGAAGTTGGGTGTTTGGGGTTTTTATTATTTGTTTTATTCTAATGTTACCTTTATTAGAAATTTTGTCACTGAGTGGCATGAATAAGGTGTTGAATAATACTCTGTAGGCCAACCAGTTATAGAATATGTCTATAGCCTATTGTAGTGCAAATATATATCTTCATTGATGTTGTTCAGTTCTTATTTCTTTCAAGTGTAAATGAAATACATATACACTGGTTAATTGCAGACCCAAAACACACACATAATGAGCATGACCTGCATATGGACAAAATTGGCATACATATGCACATCAGCTCAAGTGCATACTTCCTCACCTCCCACACAGACACATTTGTTAAGTTAATATGTTGTTATAACTGTTTTCAATGAACAAATGAAGTCTGTTAAAGATAAGTTTTAATATGTTGTTATAATTGTTTTCAATGAACAAATAAAGTTTATTTCATGTCTTATGCTGTGCAAATACTTGTTTATGACATTTACATCAGACATTCAGTACAGTGCGATATTTGCAACAAAAGGATTATGGATACAGAATCAAAGAAGATAAACAGATAAAGGTTGGAAAAAAGTGAAAAATAACTTACATGGACTCCATGGACAAAATGATGCTGGGTGTAACAATGACAGTAACAAATAACAATACTCTACTGCCACAATATAAAGGACGTTTTGCTTTTAAAACATTTGAGCCTGAAAAAAACTCGGAGGGGAGGAGAGTTTGGGGGGGAGAGAAAACAGCACAATTCATGTATGTAATACCAAAAACCAGTCATACAAAAACAAGTACAACCATCTTTTATTGGCAATGCATTTATTATCCATCGAAAATTACCATTCATTTTATTCAACCAATCAAGAAATCAATTAATTATAAGAACAAACAATATTCTGCTGCCATTCAGATACTCAAAAAATAAAAAATAAATACAGTGATGAAATGCCAAAATGAGTAGTGCGTAGGTAAGACGCTTAAGAAAATTAATAACAATAATTCTGTTTGCATAGCACACACAGTAGGCTAAAATATGCTCTTTGCACTTTACAATGACTGTTCATCATCATCATCACTATTATTACCATTATTATTGTTATCACTACTATCATCATCATTATTATTGTTATTATTATTTTTATTGTTTAAAGGCCAGCCAACTGTGCAGGGCCACAATCATCTCAAACGCACAAAACACCTTGTTGACCCTGAAAAGAAAATCACAAGGACAAGAAAATTAAGTACATACATCAATGTAATCTTGCACTTAATCTAAAGATATACTCCTGGTGTTGACCATTTCAACCAATTTATCAAGTGGGGTTTAAATAAACACCTGAATACAATTGTATAAACATAACTAAGTACACTAAAACGTACATAAAACTGGCCTAATGACCTACAACTGCACATCACACTTCCTTAGAGCCAAAAAGGCAGTTCAACTGCCAAGAGTCATATCAGGGCTATAACCATCTAAAATACACCGTTCTTCACTGGATGAAAAAAAACACCCAGAAATTAAGTACACACGTACCTGAATACAAATGTGAACATAACTAAGGACATTAAAGCATACATATAAAGACAGGTCTTATTACCTAAAATAGCTTCTGCACATCACATTTCCTTAGAGCCAAAAATGCACTTAATACATGAACCCAATTATCAATCCTAACACAAAGTCTTTAATGAACACATACAGGTGAATGGACCAGCAAGGCAGAAAATGATAGGAAAAAATGGCAAGGCAAAAACAAAAAGGATGACCAAAAACATGAAATTTCTAGCACAGAGTTTCCAGAAGTTGGGGATACTATTTATACTGGAAGAGCCCCCGGCATCCCAACGGGGGAATCAATCATACTAAAAAGTATGTCAAGCTTTATGGAAACATACAGGTGAATGGGCCAGCAAGGCAGAAAATGATAGGAAGAAATGACAGAAGGCAAAGAAGCAAAGCAGAAATAAAGAGAGTGACAGAAAAAAGAAAATTTCTAGCACAGACTTTCCAGTAGGCCTGGAACTTCTGTGCCAGAAATTTCCTCTTTTCTGTGGGGATAATCTTTTTACTGAAAGAACCCCCAGGCATACCCATCAATGGAAAAACAATGAATAAATGAAATGATGATAATAATAACAGCAATAATAAATCAAAGCACATATTTCTCCACAAGGTGGATCTTATGTCAAATATCTTTTGAGAGTTGTTAAAACCAATATAGTAATAATCAGACCAGTCATGTTTCTATCTTTCTATCTGTCGTAGGCTTAGAACCTGTTATTTTTCTCCACAGAACCTAGAAAACCAAAATGTAGTTAACCTGTGATTTCGTCATAAAGAAGCTCTGAAGTCATATACATTTAACTGGTCTTTTTTTTTTTTTTTTTTTTTTAGTAATTCATTTCTTTTGTACATTTCATGAAAGCACAACAAAGTAAGTCATGGAAACAGAAACAAACAAATGAATATTTAGTCATACGGGACATTAAAACAAACAAAAAAAATATATATTCATATATGACATTCAACAGATTCCCTTGTCAATATTTTCACATGGACATAAACATTAGACTTGTATTTGGCAAACACAAATTCAGTGCAAGTATAAGTTCAAGATATCGAACTTACATATTGATCAACATATGAACAAAAAATGAAACAAAAATCTTCCTCTTTTTACACAGATTAGAGCTAGCCCCGGTGAGCATATAAATTCAGACAAACCTATCTACCTATCTAGCAGAAGAAACGGGTTTTAGCGTGTATGGCAGTTCTCTGTCCCACCTTAAAGGCAATCAGATTCCATCTTTGGTGAGCTAAGGAGAGAATTTGAAAGAAATACAGTACATGTCAAAGACCTGGAAGGCAGAAAAAAGAAACAGTCTTGTGAGGAAAAGAGAGCATGACAGGAAAGAGGAACTCCCAGCTACATAAAAGGTTCCAAAACAGAAGGGGACCTTAACTTCCGCATCCACACTACCCCACTGCAGCAAAAAAACAAAAACAAAAACAAATGTGGATGAAAGCTTTCAGAAAAACACCTGAAGTGTCACAACACTTCTATTAAAGAAAAAGACATGCATGAACATCTCTTGATTTGGCATTTTGCCATTCCAGTTACATGTTTGTCAGCGCAAATCCTCTGTAAAGAAATTATTAATTTCTTTCAAAAGAAGCTTTAGAAAAAAAGTGATCTAACTTGTCATTTCTCCATATGTATTTCTAGAAGACACACATTTAACCGGTGATTTCTTCATAGAGAAGCTTGAGAAAGTCATATATATTTAATAAATGATTTTTTCGAGTGAACCTCTTGAAGAAACATACATTTAACCTGTGATTTCTTCATAAAGAAACTAAAGAAACTATACATGTTTAAAAAGATTCTCTTTTTAACAGAGCTCTATACATTATATACATTCAAACAGATGTTTTCCAAGAGTAGCTTTATATTCAATACGCACATGAACATTTCTCTGTAGAATAGGTCTCAATTCTTGTACAATTAAACAGTGATTTTTCCAAAGAACAGGCCTCAAGTCTTAAATATTTCAGTAGCTAAAACAGGCTAAGAAGTTTTACTCATCAAGATCTATCCTACACAAAGGATCTGAAGTCCTGCATATTTTAATAATGTGTAAAACTACACACTGTTCCATAAACCATCAGAGTAGTGTACTTTTTAATCAATAACTACCGACTTCAGCGTTTTTTAAATAAACCAAATCTAATCCCTTTCATCAGTCTCGGACCTGTAACAAGATCTGTCCAGTCTGAAGATCACACAAAACTATTCCATCAGCCACTCATGTACACTTTAACAACTGGAACAGGTTTAGATGGTTAACTCAACCAAACCTGATCACTTCACATTAACCCTTTGACTCCTGCACCCTGTCCACCAGCATCCTGCACTGTCAACCATGCTAGCCATGCAAACATTTTACCCTTTGATTCCCTTACCTTATCCTGCAGGAAACTGGTGGCTAGGGTGAGGGAATTAAAGGGTTAAGTTTTCGCAGTTGGTGGATAGGGTGCAGGAGCCAAAGGATTAACCAGTCTCAGATCTATAAGAAGACTGATGATCACTTGAAATCAAGCGCCATTCTGCAATCTGAATCAAATGGATTGTCAGCGTTCAACTAAAAAGAATAACATCTACCCAACTGACAAAACAAACCAGGTGCTAATTTTTCACCAGTCTTTGTGAAGCGTATGAAAAAGGAAACATACAAACAAGAAGACCATGTTCAAGATTTCACCCAGCTCAACTAAATCAAAGAAGTCAAAAAGCCATGTTGATAAAATATATTCTAAGTCTGATGACCTTACCTCTTTGTTGTCTTCTCTTTTTATTACTTTTTTTTCCTTCAGCTACATCTTGTGCGCTGCCGTAGCAAAGTTGATCCTACACCACTCAATCCAGCTTCTCCACACACCACCAACCCCAAATTCATTCAGTCAAAATCCCAGTGCAATAAAGTCCATGGATGCCAGCAATGTGAAGCTACCTTAGGGCCCCCCGCCAAAGAAGACTCTGCACTGCTGCCAGGTCACTTCAGTACAGTTCAACAGTGCCTGTTTGAACCTGGACTTGTGTAGTCAATTAAACAAATGTTCCTTTCTCTTCATGTGTAAAACCATGCCATGTTCCATCAGGCACTAACTATGCAACCACTGAATTCTCTGCAGGACAGGGCACAGTCCACGTTGTTCTTCCAGTGTCTGCCAGGTTGGGTGGTCAGGCCCACAGGCCAGCAACACCCGGTCTTCCTTAGGGGTCCAGAATGAATGTCCTGTTTACACAAAACACACACACACGCATGCACGCACGCACGACGCACGCACGCACACACACACACCACACACACACACACACACACACACCACACACACACACACACACACACACATAGCCATATCTTCTACAAATTTGTGACAATGTCCTCAGGACAAATGAAACAAGCACACAACTCAAAATGTACACATTAGTTCTTACATGATCTGCGACACATTTGTTATTTTGGTTTAAAGCCCAGCTGACTGCATAAAGCTTTATCAGGGCTCTAACCATTTCAAAACATACATAATACTGCAATAGAAAAGACAAAGGTTAAGAAAATAAGTACACATATCAATGCATTTGCACACATAATCTAAGGAGATGCCCCTGGCGTTGACCACTCGTGTCTGATTTATCGCACAGGGGATCTAAAAACATACCTGAATACAAACTTAAACATAAGGACACTGAAACATATATTAAAATGGGCCTCAATTACCTAAAATTGCTTTTGCATATCTCATTCCTTAGAGCCAAAAATGCACTTAATACATGTATCCAATTATCAAGCCTAAGAGAAAATATGTAAGACTTTATCGAACACGTACAGATGAATGGACTAGCAAGGTGTAAACTGATAGAAAGAAATGACAGAAAGCAAAGGAACAAGGCAGAAACAAAGAGAGTGACGGGAAAGAGAAATTTCTAGCACAGAATTTCCAGAAAATGGGGATACTATTTATACTGAAAGAGCCTTCAGAATCCTCGCATGGGGCTGCGACATATGTTAAAGAACCACACTGAAAACAGAAAGAAGGAAGAAGGCGCAATAGCAGAACGGTTACGACATTAGACTTCCAACTAGAAGTCTGAATTCGAACCTGCTTGCATACAGACAGATGAGAAGAGGGGGGAAGGGAGGGAAAGACAGAAACATACACAGACAGGGTCACAGGAACACAGTACAAAAATGAACAGACAGATCCAGAGGCAAGCAAACAAAGCTTTTAACACAAATGGACAAAGGCTGAATCTTACACCTAATTAGAAGTATTGCATCTATCAAGCAGTGAGAATCGCACATACCTGGCAAGGTGCGACCAGTCATGATCCAGTATCGCGTGGCATTAACATGACCACCGTTACACCTGAAGAACAACTGCGCTTCCTTCATGGTCAAGCCAAACTCCTTACACAGGGCCTGAAAGAGAAAAAGCATTAAGTTTAGGGCAAAACTATGTGGCGGGGCTTACATACAGTGGTCACAACCATAATCTTTCCATCCTGTGGATTGTGTAATAATGCCAGAGACCTGGTTGATGCAAAGACAGAGCTACTGCCTCCCAATCTGACTGCATGAGTACAAGTCTGAATAAAGTATAACTTGACGCATGCAGCCTAAGTCCATCCAGATGTTTATGGAAACCTGATCCTGCACAAAGTTGGAGAAAGTGAAGCAGTTAGGGATATGAGATGGTCACCACCCTCAAAATAATGTTAACCAGACAGTAAAGGGTTTATGACGATGATGGTGTTGTGTGTTGTGTGTGTGTGTGTGTGTGTGTGTGTGTGTGTGTGTGTGTGTGTGTGTGTGTGTGTGTGTGTGTCTGTGTGTGTCTGTGTGTGTGTGGTGTGTGTGTTTGTGCGTGTGTTGTGTGTGTGTGCTGTGTGTGCGTGTGTGTTTGTGTGCGCTTGCGTGCATGCGAGCGTGCACATTTTTGTTTTTGTGTTTGTGTGTGTGTGTGTGTGTGTGAGGAGAGAGAGAGAGAGAGAGAAAGTGAGAGAGAGTGAGACAGAGAGAGAGACAGAGACAGAGAGACAGAAAGAGAAAGTATATTGGCATACCCTCTACCACCTTAATCCTCAATGTATTCAAGGACATATGGCAGCATTCATCTTGAAAATGATAATGACATTTTTTTTCTTTTTAGTTGTTTTTGCTTCTGAGTATGGCTACACCTGAAATGGTCAGTCCATACTTTGGACAAAGGATATATTCGAATGCACATGGGAGTTGTAGTCCATGAACACACACACAAAAATAGATATGTAAATAAAATGAATACATGACCATCATCATCATCATCAAGTGCCCTGCCGCATGGCATTGGCTATCACGGCCCTCCATATGCATTCTATCCCCTGTTGCTGCAAGTACATCTTACACCCTCTCTGATGAATAAATGAATAAATGAATGAATGAAATGTAAAATAACACAATCAATTCACAGAATATAAAACAAACCAAAAAAAGTGAAGGTACCTTCAAAGCTTTCAATGCTGTCATTTTCTTGAACTTCCTTTTTCTGCTTGGTGCCTCTGCTTCTGAAAACACATTCAGTCACACGCATGCCGCACGCACGCACGCGCACACACACACACACACACACACACACACACACACACACACACACACACAGAATTTGAATTTTCATGCAAGCATGTAAATGCACATTGTGTGTGTGTGTGTGTGTGTGTGTGTGTGTGTGTGTGTGTGTGTGTGTGTGTGTGGTGTGTGTGTGTGTGTGGTGTGTGTATAAGTATGCATGTGTGTGTGTGTGTGTCTATTTCTGAACATGAGGTTAATTTTTGCTCTGATCTGTGTATACTGCTCATATACTGATGTCACTTCAAATTACGATTATAATTTTCAAAGTCTCTTTAAACCTCTGTTATCATCACTTTTCTTAAAATGTCAGCACATCTAAATGTTAACAACAATAATGTTAACCAGACAGTAAAGGGTTTATGATGATGATGAAGATGGATGGTATGCATATGTGTGTGTGTGTGTGTGTGTGTGTGTGTGTGTGTGTGTGTGTGTGTGTGTGTGTGTGTGTGTGTGTGTGAAAGCATATGGATATACAGTGGCACCTCAGGATACGAGCGTCTCGACATACGAGCAATTCAGGTTACGAGCACAAAATACTTGGAAAATTTGCCTCGGTATACGAGCATTCGCTCGAGTTACGAGCGACATTGTGGTTACTTCACGTGCTTCCCGCCGCTGCATCCCGCTCTCAGTGAGCACTGTTCTCTTGTAGCAGAAGCATCTCTGCGTTCATTTGTGGTTTTTTGTGGTTTACGTGAAGAAATTTTGTAACCCACGATGTCGTCCAAGAAGATGGTTGCTAAGGATAGTGCTGCAAAGAGGAAGAAGGATACAATTTCCACAGAATTGAAGAAGAAGATCATAGAAAAACACGAGCACATGTGGCTGATCTTGCCAAGTTGTATGACCGTTCGTCATCAACAATCTGCACTATCCTGAAGAAGAAGGAAGAAATTAAGCAGAACTCATTATTAGTGAGGGGTTCATACCCCAGCAAGTTTTTAATTGTGGTGAGACAGGTCTTTTTTGGAAAAACAATCTGGTCCCAGTGGGGTAAAATTCCCAAGAAGAGAGAGCCCTCCTGAATCAGAGAGGGATTCTCCTTCCCCACAGTAACCCCTCTCCTCCTCCCCATCGTCTCCCTCAAGCCAGCCACAACTCTTCATAAAGGTAAAGCACAGTACATGTACACTGTATGTTATTCATCATTGTTAAATGTTAGAAAAATTACTTTAATTCTGCATAAAATACCATGTTAACTGATTTTTATATTGATATTTTTGGGGTGTGGAACGGATTAATTGGATTTCCATTATTTTCAATGGGGAAATTCGTTTCGAGATACATATTTTTCAAGATATGAGCTACGTCATGGAACGAATTAAATTCGTAACCCGAGACGCGACTGTACATAATACATATGGTATGCGTGAATGTACATATGGATGCAGTTGTGAGTGTATAAGAGACAAAAAGAGAAACAGAACATGCATTTGGCAAATCGTGTACTCATTAAAAGAAATGCGATCAACCAAATTCAATTTGACACACACACACACTCACTCACTCACTCTCTCTCTATCTCTCTCTTACATACATGCACACACACACATACACATATACACACCCATATACATATACATATACACATATATATGCACAAACACACATGTGCCACACACATAAAAAAACCACACACGTCTTTTACCTTGCCCTTTGTTGTTCGACATAAATGTCAGCATCTGGACAGACAAACAAACAAAACTTGATAATTGTGTGCTCACTGTTTGAACTACTTTTTTGTTTCGTTTTGTTTTTAGGATGATCGCACTCAGGGAGGTTACCTTTGTGCTCACCTTCTTTTTCCCACGTCCCATTTTCTATGCCACCTCAATGGCTACAGAAGCCGGCACAGATTTTACAATGTGATGATGATGATGATGTTGATGAGAATGATAACCATGACACTATGGAGTTCCATCTAGGATTGAGACTGTGTGACAGGGCTGTACTCTACACTTACAGTCATAATATATCCTGGCGTCAACCAGGCCTGAAAGATACAAACACCTGCGGTGCTGGTCAGAAGATTTAAGCAAATCCTCAATGACGCATCCGTGAAGTGGAGGAGACTCGACTGTGTGGTCCCAGTCTTCCCGATGAGCCCATAGCACATCCAATTCTGGGTAGGAGCCAGTTACAGCTGAAAAATCCCACAATGATTTTTGAAGGGACTGATGGGGATTCAAACCACAACCTTCCAGTCGGTAGTCCACTGCGCTGACTACTACACCATGGCAACTGGTCTGTTCGAACTACTTATATTCCCCTACCCTCGACCTCCTCATACTCAGATTTGGCAAGAAAAATTTAGTCTGATTAGCACTGCTTGAAGGACCAAAACTGAAGGACTGAAGAAAGAAGACATCTTGAGGGATTTGTTTCTGATCCATATAAAGTAATGAAGAGATTTCTCTCTGATCTATATCAAGCAATAATGAGACATCAATCTCTTACACTGGTAAAATGAAACTCTCAACAATAAACAACATGCTATATCATAAACATAATTGATACAGTATTCTAAACAGTTGTAAGTTTATTTGTAAACACAGACTGTTTGTTTCATTTTACCAGGATACTGCCAAACACTGGGTCAGTGCGTTACAGAGTGCAGGAGTCCTTTAAAAAGTTCATAATCAAAACAACACACAACTTCCAACTGGCAGTCAACATCATAAATGCACGCACATACACTCTCTCTCTCACACACACACACACACACACACACACACACACACACACACACACACACACACACACACACACACACACACACACACACTTAAGCACACACAGAAGTAGAGGCTCATCTGATATATGTGTATGTGTGTGTGTGTTTGTGTGTGTGTAAGAATGTATGCATACGTGCGTGCATGTCTGCGTGTGTATATGTGTGCGTGCATGCATATGTGCATACGTGTGCATGCATGCGTGTGCATGTTTTTGGTTTTTTTTTTATTTTCAAAGTGAAAACGTACCAAACATAATCTGTAACAAACAATGAACTGATCCTAACTTCCCCTTTGGCTCTGACTCCTAAGAGACAGGAGAAATGGTCCTTTACTTACAGGATAGACAAGAGACTCTTAAGGACAGGAGAAATGGTCCTTTACTCACAGGATAGACAGGAGACTCTTAAGGGACAGGAGAAATGGTCCTTTACTCACAGGATAGACAGGAGACTCTTAAGGGGCAGGAGAAATGGTCCTTTACTCACACCACAGACAGAAGACTCTTAAGGGACAGGAGAAATGGTCCTTTTCTCACAAGATAGACAGGAGACTCTTAAGGGACAGGAGAAATGGTCCTTTACTCACAAGATAGACAGGAGACTCTTAAGGGACAGGAGAAATGGTCCTTAACTCACAGGACAGACAGGAAACTCTTAAGGGACAGGAGAAATGGTCCTTTACTCACAAGATAGACAGGAGACTCTTAAGGGTCAGGAGAAATGGTCCTTAACTCACAGGACAGACAGGAGACTCTTAAGGGACAGGAGAAATGGTCCTTTACTCACAGGATAGACAGGAGACTCTTAAGGGACAGGAGAAATGGTCCTTTACTCACAGGATAGACAGGAAACTCTTAAGGGACAGGAGAAATGGTCCTTTACTCACAGGATAGACAGGAGACTCTTAAGGGAGACAGGAGAAATGGTCCTTTACTCACAGGATAGACAGGAGACTCTTAAGGGACAGAAGAAATGGTCCTTTACTCACACCACAGACAGAAGACTCTTAAGGGACAGGAGAAATGGATATTTACTTACAGGATAGACAGGAGACTCTTAACGGACAGAAGAAATGGTCCTTTACTCACAGGATATAAAGGAGACTCTTAACCCATATACCCCCACAGCGCCCGCCAGCGCCCACTGTAAATCGTAATAGCGTTCACCCCGGAGCGCCCATCAGCGCCCGCTGTACACGTGGCCACTATGGACGCGGCCATCATTGTTTACATAAACGAGAATCCCGCGAGAGTGAGAGCCTCGTTTTGGCGACTTCCTGTCCCGCATTTAGAACTTTACAGTGTCAAAATCGATCAAGTTTTCACGGTGCTACGAATTTTCAAAGTTTGGAAAATGAGTCTCATGACCGATGAGGAGTTATGGCGCGCGGCGGCGTCTGTTGAATGATGACGGAGAAGAATTTGAAGGTTTTACGGTTGAGGATCTTGTTAATGAAGTTGATCCATCTGATGTGGAAAGTGACCTAGATACCGACTTGGAAGCTGTTGCCGCCGAGTTCGACGATAGTGAGAGTGAGAGTGAGAGCGAAGGTGGGTCGAGTATCGATCGATTGCCTGACCTCCAAACCGAAAATGGCAGGACGTTTTAGGCTCGGTTTCAGTAAAGGAATTTTCGGAAAATGTTCGTGTTGTGCATGATCTGCCTGTTGATCTGCATTCTCAAAAAGTATACCCCCCCCCCTCCCTTGTGTGTGTGTGTGTGATTAAAAAATGATGTTATTGGTATGTGAGTGAGATTATTTGTTAATGTAACAGCGCAGTGAGTCGAACTGAGAATAGTGCTATACAAAAGCTACTTATTATTATTATTATTGGTGCAAGCTTTGCACAGTTTCATGCTCAGCTTCTGCAGTAGACTTTGTTCTGGGTCCTCTGGGACATTTGCAGGCCATTAACTGATTAAGAAGCATTTCTGGACTGCATCTTTGACTTTGAACTATCACACCAGTAAATTTTTGATAACATTCACCATCAAATCCGACTTTATAATTTTTTTCTGCGAGTAAAACCAGAATGAACCTGGAGAAAAACTCTTTCTGTGAGTACTTCATTGTATGCACAATGCCAAAAAAATGATTCCTTGAAACAAAAAAAGGTAATTATAATTTTAATTGATTTCTTTAGTTAGTAACTATCGAAAATTGCAAGAGTTACCTTCCTTGACATGGGATTTCATAGTATGGTTCACGTCGGATGACGTGGGGGTATATGGGTTAAGAGACAGGAGAAATGGTCCTTTACTTACAGGATAGACAGGAGACTCTTAAGGGACAGGAGAAAAGGTCTTTTACTCACAGGATAGACAGGAGAGCTGTTTTCAGTCAAACTGTCCCTTGTGGATGACCCATGTCTTGGAAAACGTCCCCTGTCTGGAGTGGATGGTACTCCCTCTGACTGATGTTCCTCCTCTGTCACACTGTTTGCCGTATGGGATGCTGCCTTCCGTCCGTTTTTCTCAGGGCTCCTTATGGAACAACAGGTTGTGTTGATGATGATGATGATGATGATGATGATGATGATGATGATGAATAATCATGATTACTACTGCTGCCACTGTGGCTGCAGCTGCTTGCACTTCTACTACTGTTACTGCTGCTACTACTATGACTCCTCTTGCTACTATTACTTTATCATTACTACTGCTTCACAAGTAAATTCAGTAACTACGTACACACAGCACAAGATCAAACGTTTTGGTGTGCCCACAAGAATCGCTCCGGGCGACAGTGAAAAGACACAAGTTTGTTTGGTTCAGTCACATCATCAACCAAGACACATTGTCCAAGACCATCCCTTAGGATACCCTGCGAGGCCATTGGCAAGGTGAACAGAGACAGCTGGGTGGCAAATATCAAAGACTTGACCAACCTCAGCAGGCCTGAACTGCTTGCGGCTATACCCCGGATACTGAGGTGGAGGGTCCCGTCTTCTGCTGTGTCTAGTAAGTGCCCCTAGTGATCACGAGTTGCTGATTTCAAAGAAGAATGACTGCTGCTGTTGCCACTAGTACTACTATGATGACCACTGATGCTACTGATGCTTATAAGGGCGTCAATAATGATAAGGCATGGGAACCCCTTAAAAAAAATAATAATAGAACTCTGAAACTAGGGGAGTCTGGGGCCATGCTACCCTGGAAAACTGAAAATCTCCAGTATTTTCAGGTAAACATTCAACAAAAGATTTAAGTTTTTCAACATCCTGACATTACCAACAGTATCAGCAGACATGCACACACGCACGCACGCACGCACACACCACGCGCACACACACACACACACACACACACACACACACACACACAACACACCACAGTGGAAGCAAAAACACTTGAAATTTTGTCTACGCACATACACACACACACATTCTCAATCACACATATGAATGGACATGCACACAAACACACACACATATGCATGCAAACACACACACACACAACACACACACACACACACACACACACACACACACACACACACTCACACACACACAAAAATCATACACTCTTAATTGCACATAGCATCATCACATGCCATGCACACATGCAGGTGAACACATAGACAAACATAAACACACACACACATGCGCGACAACACACATGCGCATGAACACATATCAAAACTCATACAAACACGCATACATACTACTATATATTATATATCAACACACACCACACATTCAAACCTCAGGCACAAAACCAACCTTGGAGTGTCCTTCGGTCCTGACGCAACCCACCACAAAACCTTTTCTCAGTGTTTGATAAGACAAAACCAAGTCCTCCTCTTCACTATTCTCTACACACTCTTTCCCCCCTCCTTCAACACCTTTTGTGTTTGAATGTGAAAGTTTTGCACCAGAAGCTTCATCTGAATCAGGTCTGTCTCTGCCCTGTTGGGTATGGTTGCACCCTCAGCACGTCCTTTTGCACTCTCTCTGGGTTCAGCTGCACTTCTGCCACGTTCTGGACTGGCATTTGGGTCGCCTGCACTGACCCCAATGCATGTGTCTTGTTCTTTCTCACTTTTCCTATGATCATCATCTGTCATCGTCAACAACTCTTCATCAAAACTGTCCAAAAGCTCTTCTTCACCAGCAGTGGTGTTCCTAGCAGCAAACTGTGAGGTCTGAGGGTCCATTTGACTGGGTTCAGGGTTTGACTGATGGCCTCTGGGAGATCTGGAAAAAAATTGGGTTGTAGTGGGAGGTTTTGATGGTTTTAACCTTGCGATTCCCTAAGCCTATTACTCCAACTTCCACCAACCTCCTGCGGCGGACTGAGCTGATGACCAACAATACTTGTAATAATACATCAATGTGCATGTACGAAATGCCTAACAGTACTCAAGATGCTTAAAATTCTACAACACAAAAATAAATGATATATGTAACATACATTCACTAATTTTATCCATTAAGACCATACACACACTCTCAATTACATCCACGTACAAACCACTATAAGAACATTCTAAAACTGGATGAGACAGGGTCAGTATAACAAAGTTAATTTAAACAGAAAGGGATTCACAGAAAAGATGGGCTTTAAGCTGGGTCGTAAAAGAGGAAAGGTCAGACAAACTTCTCAGATCAAAAGGCAGATTATTTCACAGAAAAGGTCTATAATGGACAAAAGATCAAAAAGCATGAGTCTTGCATCTGTATCGAGGGATTCTGAACAGCCAAGTATCAGAAGAAGAATGATGAGAATAGGCATACAATAATTCAGAGATTTAAATAGAAGCCGAACCAAAGACAACATTGTAACTCATACAAGCAACTGTGTACCTAATACACAGCTGAACAGGAAGCCAGTGGAGCATACAAAGCAGGGATGTTGAATTCTCACAGCAAGAAACTTTAAGGACGAGTCTTACAGCAAAATTCTGAACTTTCCCTGGAGATTGAATAACAGACAAAGGAGCACTACTAAGAAGATTGTTGCAATAATACTCTAGACAAAAAAAAAGTACAACAGAAATTATGAGTTTTGGCTGCAGAATCAGTGAGAAGATAGCAAATACAGTTGATAGTTTTGAGATCCAAGTAAGCCAACTGACATATTTTGATTATCTGTTGTTAAATTTCTGGCAATTTCCATGATTTTTTAACACTTCTGCAACATTTATTATTAACAGATAATCTGCAGAGAAGAATCCACAACCCTCAGATATTTTTTTTGCTCGTTCATAATCTGAATTCCTACATGCACTGAAATGTATGGCCATCTTTACGACTTTGATCCTGTCACTAAAGTAGTTATACTCCATTTTACGACTTGATCCTGTCACTAAGTAGTTATACTCCATTTTCAAAGGTGTGCATGCTGGGTGTTTTCATGTTTCCACTGAACACTAACATGGCTTACAGGATCTTTAACTTGCGTATTCGATGTTCTGTGTGAGTATATATACACAAAGGTAGTTCACATTATGACTGATTTTTACTTGTAAAATATACTTGTTTTTTTGTGCGTGCATTGTTCATTATCATCCATAATTCTCCTTTTATTTCATACTTATTTTTCAATGAATGATGAAAAACGACCAGTCAGCACTTACCGTGCCCCAGAAACAATAGTGTCACTGTCACTGTCTTCCTCTTCTGGGTCTGTCACATTTCCAGCAGCACCATCTAAAATCACATACACAGAAAGTTCCAGATATATACCAACAACACCTGAATCATTAAAAGAAACAATCTACATGTATTTGGACCAAAACAAAAACATGCACATGTACAGACTAAAGAGGGGAAAAAAGCAGGAAGAAAACAGAAACTAAAAACAACACATAAAAATATACTCACCTGGTGATATTTCACCAACAATACTTTTCTAAAGCTCAGAACTTTACTCTTAGCTTATTACAGATCCTTCAAGTATGTATCAACCAACTCAATATTTCACAGATATATGAAAAAGAGTTGGCTATTCTTCCCTCAACTTTGCTCTTAAGATTCATCTTTTTGAACTGTAATCTATGTGTATGTGAACATGTGTGTGTGTGTGTGTGTGTGTGTGTGTGTGTGTGTGTGTGTGTGTGTGTGTGTGTGTGTGTGTGTGTGTGTATGTGTGTGTATGTGTATGTGTGTATGTTTAATGAGTGAGTGGTTTGAGTGTGCATGTTTATGCATATGTACATGCATGCACCTATGCCTATCTCTGAACTCTGTGTGTGTGTGTGTGTGTGTGTGTGTGTGTGTGTGTGTGTGTGTGTGTGTGTCTGTATGTACATGTGTGTGAGAAAGAGAAAGAGGCAGAGACAGACAGAGAGAGAGATGAATTCAAACCTTCTGAGTGTGTGTGTGTATTTTTTTTATAATATGAATAATTACAATATTTATATGGCGCCAAATCTTGACAATTCAAATCCAAGCATACCCATGCACCAAACACATGCATACAATCAACGCAGACCATCTTACAAGACGCAAAAGAAAAAAACACACACAAACTGATCGAAAGAGGCAGTTGCAGAATTCACTGTCTGGAAAAGAGGTGGGTTTTTTTAATTGGATCTAAAAGCAGAAAGGGTAGGCAACAGACAAATGGAGAATGGAAGTTTATTTCAGGCAGATGGTCCCGAAACAGCAAAAGAATACTGGCCAACAGTTGATAGTTTAAATTAAGACCTTGCAAACCACAGAGTTTATGTTCAGGCTGAAGACTATGCCATGATCATTTGGCATGTTCTTCATCACATGCCATCAGTAAATCATGGAATTCACTTTGAGCACAGAGACGTTATCTTGAGACACTGTGCCCACTATGGCAAAATTGGATACCAGTCTATTATATTAGGTATTCCAAAGTGCTCTTCACGGGCGGCGAAAAGTACGGCAAAGTGCGATTTTTCACTGGTTTTCAACTTGCTCGTTCTCAACAAAATGCAGTGTCAGAAATAAAAAACATAGATCATGTTGGTCTGTGATCCTTTAAGCTTTGTTTAAAGTCAGAATAAATCAATAAGTGTAACATTTACCGTTTGAAATATGCTTTTGATGATGGGTACTAAATTGCGATTTTGCTGCTACTGGAACGACGAAATCGGAACGCGGTTTTGACACCTACCTTGAAAACTCGCCTCGAGGAGATAAGCTGGGTCAGATATCAACAAACCATTTACACAGTCAAAAAGACGACTAAATTTGCTTTCATCCGATGTAAAAAGTGAACTGATAGGCTTCCATTTAGTCGGTCGTTTCGTGCGTTAAAAACTTCCGTCGATGATTTTGCAACCTTACTCAAAACCAATCTCGCCATATTTTCCACTGTGCAAAAGATCAAGGTTTCAACTTTCAACTTCTGCTATTTGCATACGGATTCAACCACTGGCTGTTTTCCTTGAGGACTGAGAACAACGCAACCTACTTCCGCTTTCTCTTAGCGTCTGACGCGCAATGGCGGACACGCGCGAAGATCGTTCGGGCGAGCACATGGACGTCGAAGTTTACGTCGACCGCTCCAGCCACGACAAATCAAGCGATCCAACTTATCTAGAGGGTAAGTGAAATATCTTGCAGTTTGTTTACTATTACTTTTCAACATTTTCTTTCCTGATTTTAGAATATAATTGTTTGGAAAGCGCACAGCTGCAGCACCCACAGTATCATGAATATGTTAGAAGGTAGGGGTAGGTGACGGTTTGGGGTGCGGTAATTTTACAGAGAGTGAGATCAGGCATATGATTAAAGGAAAATGTTTACAAAAGATTTTTTTTAATAATCCATGCCTTTATTATATTTATTTATAATGATGTTAATGAAAGATTAGCGATTTATTGTGGTCACGTGACCAATGCTTTGATCGATCGATAGTCGAATCGGCCGAGTGCCCTCCCTTGACTTCACTCGATCTGGTTCAGTATCGTTCAATAATTTCACAATGTTACACCTTTTTCTTTTCTGCCTTTGTGTAAACTTCCTGAATGGTACCATTGAAACAAATTTGCATGTTTATCAATCCTATTATTTTTAGGCCCAATATTATTATCACCTAGTTCAACAGTTTTAAAAGTTTATTATTATTATTAATATTGTTATCATATTTTTGTTATTATTATTTTACTATCATTAATCATTATTATTTATCATTATTATTATTATCATTATTTCATTATTAGTTTACTATCATTCATTACTATTTATTATCATTACTATTATTGTCATCAAAAATAATATTTAAACAAAATAAAGTAGGCCTACCAGGTTAATGGGTTGGACACTATGAACCTTCCTAACTAGGCCTATAGTGTTTATGAGATAAATTTTGTTGTGCTGATTTGAGTAGGCCTAAATGTATGGGACATTTTACTTTGCCCACTGCTTTGTGAGTTAGGGTAAGGTATTATAATTTTATTTTCAAAGCTGACAATAATACTGGTAGGCTTTTACAGCTCCACACCAATCTCTCTCTCTCTTGATCCTTTCTCTCTTTGACAGGCAGGGAAGTTAATTGAGCAGGGGTACAAAAGTCCTTGTGTTCCTGCATGTTTTATGTTCTTGTTTTTTGGATTTGTTTTTGTTTTGGTCATTATTTGCCTCTTGCTCTGTATGTATAGGCCTGTTTGTCCCTACAAATGGGATTTTCACATTACGCTACAGGATAGAACAGATAGATGTACTAATACTTTCCCTCTACACTATTTTTCTCACAGATGATCTCTTCATGAGGATGAAGGAGCGATTTCTTAAGACTGGCAGAGGGCGGAGACCTAGTCTTTTGGACAACTTTGACAGCAATGATGATGAACTGCATCTTAACATGTTTTAATTTCCTGTCATTTGTGAAGGGGAATCACTGATCATAGACACTGACAAGTATTTTTTTACATTTCATTACAACATGTTTTTTGTAAAAAGAGATTTCTATCTTTTGTGCTTCCAGTTTAAGTTGAAGGCCAGGACAGTTATCTACTGTGATTAAGCAACAGTGAAACTGAAAGGTCAAGACAATGATGTGGAAGCTTTTGATAATGTTCTACACACAGTTAAGGAACAGTTAAAGGTCAAGACATGTTTTAATCGTTGTTTAATGATAAAAAAAACAACAAATTGGCATGTAAAAACTATGAAGATGACTTCTTTGAATGAATGTTGTTGATGTACATGTCTTGTTTGATTCGATATGTAAACAAAACGCATTATTTGTTACTATTATCAGCTGACATTTGTTATAATTTTGTCATCTGATTTTTGTTTACAGAAAGATTGAAACCTAATGTCTTGTTTGTTATACTGACAGATCATGAAAAAACTGATCATTTTGGTATATGGTACTTTGCAGTAGGATGAATGTGACAGAAGTTACGGAGTCTTGCAAAAAGCTAAAATACACATTTTTTTCAAAATAGGTATTTTATCCTTACTCAAATATGGTTTGATTAAACATACAGATGTCTGGGGTTGTTTTACATTGAAAGAGTTTGTCATGCTGAGCAATTTGATATCAAAACCATTTTTGTAACTTTAAAGTGAAAAAAGTTATGGTGCACCAAATATGTGTAAAATTCGCCATTTTTTTCACTGTGACAAATCGGCATATTTCGCATTTTTGACATCTGATATCTTTTCAACCAGCTTTCAGATGAAGCTGGAAAAAATTAGGGTTAAATTCCTTAATATGTTTATCATATATGATTCATTTCAGTGTCACTGTATTGTATTTCTTAAAGATAATGGAGTTTGAAATTAATGAAAATGGGTTCCTTGCCCAGTTGTTTAGAATGACGGCGTCCAATTTTGCTATTTTTTGTCATTTTCATAGGTCTGTATTTTTATTGATATGCATTTCTGTCCATATGTTTTTTGCACATCAACTTAACAAGTAAAAACCTCCTCAGAAATGATTTTCTGGGCTTGTGTGATTTTATATGTGTTCAAGGCATGTCTGAATGTGGCCTAAAAAAACGTGCAAAAAGAAAGGAAAAAATCATAAAAAATTTATTTTTTATCCCACATTAAAAAATAAAGTATGTATGTGTTCAGAATGAAAATCTCTATTTTCCCAGCTGATTTTCATACAGATAAGTTCAAATTTGAAAATCACTTTGGAATACCTAATTATATTCTCTAAAAACAATAAAAGCTCGCTCTGTCTCTCTCTATCTGTCTCTCTCTCTCCCTCTCTCTCTTTTCAGGCTAAAACAATATTAATATGGCATGACCACTTTTCAAATTGCAGAATTCATCTCACTTCCCTTCTAACATCATATTAGCAACCTATCCCCAGTTCTTACCATTACTCATGAACACATTTGATCCCATTTTAGTCCTTTTCTCCCACTGGATGAAGCAGCATGGAAGTTTAAGTCTTTTTCTCCTAATTTTTATATTTGGTGTATATTTGTTTGTGATCTTACATTTACGTTTGACAAAGGCCAGTTGGCCAAAAAATTGTCTGGTTGTATTAAATACGTGTTCTGATTCTATTTTTGTGTTTTTTCTGGTTCTTGTTTGCTTGAACGCAGGCAGTCGCACTTGTTCTGGATCTCTCTCTCCCTTTCAAAAGGGCCAATGCCATATAAAAAAAATCATACCACTTTCTTTATTTTCAAAAATAAAATTTTTATCGTTTTTTCCCCCCTTCTCTCTCTCCATTCATGCAGATTAGTGGTGGCTGGTATGGAAACTGTGGAAGTTGATCTATATGCTGGTATCTATAACCAAGGGAAAATAAATCTCTCTCTTTCTCTCTCTCTCTCTCTCTCTCTCTCTCTCTCTCTCTCTCCTCACTCTGACCCACTCACAGGAGCTTGTAGAAGGACCAGAGTAAGCCAGGTTTCCCGTCAGGCAGGTCTTCCAGCTGTCAGGTATGTTGTAGTTGTCCAGCTGCTGTAGGATCACCTTGCGAAAACGCGTCATCATTGACTGGGCTGAGTGAGTGGTGATCTGCCCACAGAATTTTTACAACTGTCAATGTCGTCTGCAATGTGGAGTGTGTGGACCAGTGGGTTAGAGCACATAGTCTGAGAAGTGAAAGGTCCTGGGTTCGAACCTCCATTATGGATTTTCTCCCATCCTCCACTAGACCTTGAGTGGTGATCTGGCCGCCAGTCTTTCAGATGAGACAATAAACCGAGATTCCATGTGCAGCATGCATTTACTGACATGCAAGATCTCACAACAACAAAGGAGTTGTCCCTGTTCTGCTGAAAAATCCACTTTCATAAGTTAATGAAAATACATGCATACGGAAAAGAAATGGTGCCGCCATACTACGGCCATGTACTTTCTTCGGGAGAATAATATGTAATTCATCTAGAAAAAATTCTATTCGGACCGCAAAAAAGAAACCTAAACTCAAATCACCAATGTCATTATCATCACTGTCATCACCTTTATCCTCATCAGTGTCATCAACATCTTCATCATACTTCACACTCCAATTATGTATAAAAAAAGGTTAAAGGTCCCATAGTCAATATGACCGTAGGGCGGTGAACTGTTAAAGATTCACCGTGTCTAGGGCACGGCATTATGAAAGGCGGAGCCCATCCCTCTCCTTTCGCCGCCTTTTTTAAACCTCCCCCGACCGAAGTCAGGTACCCATTCACTGCTGGGTGGACAGAGGGAGTTTTCAGGCCGAAAAATCGAACCAGCGTTTAGCGGATTCGAACCACCGACCTTCAGCACCGCAGACGAGCGCTCTAACCACTCGACTACAGGCCCCCCCAATTATGTATAAGTGATGTTAAAAACTGGATGTCTGACAATCAACTTAAGCTAGCTTAACAATGACAAGACTGAGAGTTTGTCGTTTTTGCTCGCTAATAAAGCTGTGCCTCTTTCAGTTCAGGCTCTCTTAATGCACGTGATTTTGTATAATGTATGAAATCTAGGATTCATCTTTGACTAACCTTTTCATACAACAAAATAACCAAAGTATGTCAAGTGGCTTATCTGAAACTTAAACACATCAGCTTTATCTTCTCACCTATTCTGCAGCTAAAACTCTTGTAGCCTCTAGTGTACTTTCTTGTCTAGATTACTGTAACAGTCTTCTTACTGGTGCTCTTGTCTGTTATTCGACCTCTACAGGAAGTTAAAAATTCTGCTTTTTCGTTGCTATGTTGGTTGTATGCTCCACTGACTTCCTATTACGTAATGTATTAGATACAAGGTTCCTTGTATATATTACAATGTTGTTTCTGGTATTGATCCTCCTTATATCTTTGAATTGCTCCATACCTATCATATTCTCCTTCCCACATTCTTGATTCTTCATCTGATACTCAGCTATTCAAAATCCAGATGCAAAAATCATGCTTTCCAATCTTTTGCCCATTTTGGACCTTTTCTGAGGAATGATCTGCCTTCTGATCTGAGACATTTGCCTAACCTTTCTTATTTTAAAATCCCACTTAAAGCCCCTCTTTTCCATGAATCCTTCTGTTTAAATGAACTTTGTTATACTAAGCCTCTCCCATCCTGTTTTACAGTGTTCTTGCAGCATGTTATATGTGGATGTTATTGAGAGTGTGTGCAATGTGTTCATGGGTGAAAATAGTGAATGTGTGTTACATGTACATCTAATTTTGCACTGCAGAATTGTAAGCACCTAGAGCACTGTTAGGCACACTATAGATGTAATTATCATTACCATCATCATAACCATCATCATTAATATTATTATTATTATTGTGACAAAGTTGGACAGAAGACCCATCACCATCATTATCACCAACACCATCATCATCACAATGGCAAAAGTCAGTCACGAGCTCCATCATCATCATCATCATCATCACTGAAACTTTTATGATCATAACTGAAACCATCAACTTCTTCTACATGATAATTGAAATTACAAGCGACTGCGGCAAACTTTCCATATAACAGAAGAAAATTATATTAAAAAAAAAAAAAGTACATAAGCATTTACATCTGATTTTGTTGTGGTGTATGTTGTGTGCTGTGTGTGTGTGTATGTGCTTTGTGTCTGTGTGTGTGTGTGTGTGTGTGTGTGTGTGTGTGTGTGTGTGTGTGTGTGTGTGTGTGTGTGTGTGTGTGTGTGTTTTGTGCATGTGTGTGTGTGTGTGTGTGTGTGTGCGCGGCGTGCGTGCGTGTGTGTGTGTCTGTGTGTGTGTGTCTGTGTGTGTGTTTTGCGTGTGTGTGTGTGCATGTGTGTGGTGTGTTGTGTGTTGTGGTGTGTGTGTGTCTGTGTTTACATGTGAGTGTGTGTATGTGTGTATGTGTGTGTGTGTGGCATGCGCGTGCATGACAGAGAGAGAGAGCATGGTTACATTACAAAGAGTCAATTCAGGGGGCTGGATAAAGGATGCAGCTTTGATCAACTCCAATTTCTTGCCGCTGAGCTGTTCTTCTACAGCTGTTCCATTTGACCTTTGTTCATTTCTTTTCAGAACAGAGGATAAAACTGCAGGCAAAACCTACTCTAGAAACTGTGGTCCTTCTGGCATGGACGGACCAGCATTTTGCCTGGCACCTACCTGCAGTTTTTCCATAATGTTCCACACAGCAATGCCTTTAGCTCTTCCATATTCCTTTTCTTCCATCAGATACCGCATGATGTTCATGTCTTCCCTTTTTGTGTACTTCATGCGTCTGAAAGCACACATATGGGCAGTTAAAAGCAATGTGATTAGCCTGTGTACATCATTTTAAACAGATCTGAACACTTTATAAATCTTTAAATATAACACACACATGGGCAGTTAAAAGCAATGTGATAATAAGCAGATGCTTGTACATCATTTCAAAAAAAAAATCTGAACACTTTATAAATATTTAAACATAACACACATATGGACAGTTAAAAGCAATGTGATAGTAATCAGACGCCTGTGCATCATTTTGAAAAATCTAAACACTTTATAAGTTTTTAAACATAACACACATATGGACAATTGAAAGCAATGTGATAATAATCTGATGTCTGTGCATCATTTTGAAAAATCTGAACACTTTATAAATCTCAATTCATCATCATCATCATCATGTGCCCTGCCGCATGGCGTTGGTGATCATGGTCCTCTATACGCATCTATCCCTTGTTGCCACAAGCACATCTTCCATCCTCTCTGTCTTCAGCCACCCTGCAAGTCAGTCCAATATCTTCTCTCTGGGTCTATCTGGTGCTCTCTTTCCCTCCAGCTTTCCTGTTGTGACCAGGTGCTCTAACTCCCCTTTCCTCATAAAATGGCCTATAAATGTTGACTGTCTTTTCCTAATCTTCCTTATCAATGATATTCTTGTGTCTGCCTCTATCGAGACTGTCTCATTTATTTTCTTTGCTGTCCATGGAACTCTCAACAATCTTCATAGAAACAACATCTTGGCTGCCTCAATCTAAATCTTCATTTATAACACACATATGGGCAGTTAAAAGCAATGTGCTAATATGATAATAAGCAGATGCCTGTACATCATTCAAACAAATCTGAACACTTTATAAATCTTCAATTATAACACACATATCATCATCATCATCCTCAGGCGCCTTGCCGCATGGTGTTGGCGATTATGGACTTCCATCTGTCCCTATCTCTTGTTGCCTCAAGCATCTCTTCCACCCTCCCTGTCTTCAGCCACTCTACACATCTGTCTAGTATCTTCTCCCTGGGTCTACCCGGTGCTCTCCTTCCCTCCAGCTTTCCCGTTGTGACCAGGTATTCTAATTCCCCTTTCCTCATAAAATGGCCTATGAATGTTGCCTGCCTTTTCCTAATCTTCCTTATGAATGATTTACTTGTGTCTGCCTCCATCAAGACTGTCTCGTTTGTTTTCTTTGCTGTCCATGGAACTCTCAACATCCTTCTTAGAAAACACATCTTGGCTGCCTCAATCTTGTTCTGGCTTTGCTTGTTGACTGTCCACGCCTCACAACCGCACAACAGTATTGGTTCTATATAACATTCAAGAACTCTCTTCCTGATGTTAATTGATAGGCATTTGTTAGTAAGAATGCTCTCCATCTTCTTGAATGTTGTTTTTACACACATATAGGCAGTTAAAAGCAACATGGTAATAAGCAGATGCCTGTACATCATTTTAAAAAATCTGAACAGTGGTCAAAGCATGAGGCCATGTGTCATGGCTAGGGTGCTAGACTTTCAGATAAGATGACAGATCGAGGTCCCAATTTGGCGATTCCAATCCTCTCTCCTTCTCCCCTGGTCAACCTGGCGACTTGGGTCCTGTCTCTACCCCCTGTCAACCTAATGGCTCTGGTCCTCTCTCCTTCTCCCCTGGTCAACCTGGCGACTTGGGTCTTGTCTCCACCTCTTGTCAACCTAATGGCTCTGGTCCTCTCTCCTTCTCCCCTGGTCAATCTGGCGACTTGGGTCCTGTCTCCACCTCTTGTCAACCTGGTGGCTCTGGTTCTTTCCCTGCCTCCCCTTGTCAATCTGTCGACTTGGGTCCTGTCACTGCCTCCTGTCAACCCAGTGACTCTGGTCTTCTCTCTGCCTCTCCCGGTCAACATGGCGATCTGGGTCTTCAGTCTTCTTCTACTGTTCGTCCTGCTGGTGACTGCATCCCTGCCTTCGTCCCTCCGTCTCCGTTCCAGCCTTCACCCGTCCGGCCCATCCGGCTTTCTTCTTCGACGGACAGCTGTATTATTGTGAATAAGAAGCCAACGCAAGTGGTGATGGGTGTGCTTAATGCTCGCTCAGTGGTGAACAAAGCGTTGGAAATCTGTGACCTGGTCGTTGAGAGTGATCTGGATGTTCTGTGTGTGTGTGAATCCTGGTTGCGTGAGTGTGGTGATGAAGTTACAATCAGTGAAATGACACCTCCTGAATATGCCTGTGTCCACAGTCCGCGTACGAGTGGCAGAGGTGGTGATGTAGCCATCCTGTACCGTAATTACTTAACGATTCGTGAGTGTAAGCGACGTTCTTTTATTACCTTTGATAACATTGAGGTGTGTATTTCGAGGGGCAAGAAGTCAGTACGACTTGTTTGTATTTACCGCCCTCCCTCCTCTAGTAAAAATGGCTGTACTGTATCTGACTTTCTCACGGAGTTTGAGACCTTCTTGACTGTTGCTGGTCTACCTGCAGAGAATGTTGTGATTGTCGGTGACTTGAATTTCCATCTAGATAAGTCTGATAACAGTGACACAAAACGTTTTGTGGATTTGTTTAAATCTCTTGGGTTCATCCAACTTGTTAATGTACCCACCCATACTAAGAGCCATACTTGGATGTTGTCATGGTTAGAAATGATAGCTTTGTAACTTCCATTGTTGTCGAAGATGTCCATTTGTCTGATCATTTTCTCCTTAAACTGGAAACAGATTTTTCGAGACCAAGAGTCCCACGCCAAACTATTCACTGTAGAAATGTTAAGGGCATTGATAGAACACTGTTTAGAGATGATTTGTCTCATTCCCTCCTTCTTTCTGACACTCATCATAATGTTGATGAGCTAGTACATAGCTACAGCACAGTTCTGTCTAATCTGTTAGACAAACATGCTCCAGAGAAAGAAAAGACTGTCCCGCATCGTCCCTCATCCCCTTGGTTGAATGATGTGATTCTTTCAGCTAAGCAGGCTAAACGTAGGGCTGAACGAAAGATGCGCAAAACAGGACTAGTGATTCATAGAGATATCTATAAACAGACAAGGAATGCGCTTACTCAAGAAATCAAAAACGCTAAAGCAGCTCATTTTCACAACCAGCTCGGTAACGCATCATCTGACCCAAGGAAAATGTTTCAAGTATTAAATTCTGTTTTAAATAATACTGATAAGTCGACCACTTTTCCTGATCTACCTTCTGAAGAAGCTGCAAACGCATTCTCTCAGTTCTTTTTTGACAAGATTCAGAAAATCATGCAGACTTTCCCACAAATTCATCACAATCTAACTGCTGCATCCTCTGCTTGTGGTCCTGATGCAATGTCTGATTTTGAGCCCATCTCACTTGAAACCATCCAGAAACTGTTGTATAAGTCCAAACCAACCACTGCAGCTGTAGATCCAATTCCGACAACACTCCTTCTAGAATTTTCGGACATTCTGCTTCCTGTAATTCAGGAAATCATAAATCTCAGCCTTCAGTCGGGAACCGTACCCAAACCTCTTAAGCAAGCTATTGTCAAACCACTACTCAAAAAGCCTGGTTTAGACCCTGAAATCCTAAATAATTACCGTCCAGTTTCGAACTTGCCATTTCTTTCAAAACTTATAGAGAGAGCCGTTGTGGATCAGTTGACAGCACATCTTGTCTCACACAATCTCGAAGTGAACTTCCAGTCAGCGTACAAATGTGGACATAGTACTGAAACTGCACTTCTCCGCATATTAAATGACCTTTCTTTTCTTGACCACGGTGACAATGCCATTCTTGTTCTGCTAGACTTGAGCGCTGCTTTTGATACCATGGATCACACCCTTCTCTTGCAGCGTCTTCACACTGAAATCGGCCTGAACAAAACTGTCTTGTTATGGTTTACTTCATATCTTTCTGAGAGATCTCAAAAAGTTCTTGTCCGGTCTTCATATTCAAAAGAAACACCTCTTCTTACAGGCGTTCCGCAAGGATTGGTCCTCGGACCTCTTCTCTTCTCTTTATACACAAGACCCCTGGCTTCTCTGATTGAACAGTTCAATGTTGACTTTCATTTCTTTGCGGATGATTCCCAACTCTATTCCCGCCTTCCCTCCGACAATACTCTCGCTCTTGAATCAAAGAAAAATGTTGAATTGTGCTGTCTGGAAATAAAACATTGGATGTCTGCAAACCGGTTGAAGTTGAATGAAGAGAAAACTGAAGTTCTGCTGGTCGGAACTGCTCCTAAAAGAGAAATTGTCCCTTTTTCTTCACTTTCGGTCTGTAGTGCAGACATCCCTTTCTCGAAGAAAGTAAAAACACTAGGAGTGTTTCTGGATGCTAATCTCTCGATGCGTGATCAGATCAATTCAATCATCAGAACTTGCTACTGCCATATCCGATCTCTTGGTAAAGCCCGCCAGTACTTGACTATTCAAGCTGCTAAGACTGTTGCTGTCACACTAGTACTCTCAAAATTAGACTACTGTAATAGTCTACTTGCTGGTCTCCCTCAGGTGAAAATACAGCGTCTGCAGGCTGTACAAAACGCAGCTGCCAGAGTAATCTCTAGATGCAGGAAGACTGAACACATAACTCCCATCTTACGGAATCTGCACTGGCTCCCAGTTCAACAACGCATCAATCACAAACTACTAACTATCACCTACCGTGCACTCAACTCTAGTAGTTCTTCTTATCTTAAAGATCTTCTTTCTGAATATAAACCTGTTCGCAGTCTGAGATCTGCTTCCAAGTCTCTTCTTCATGTTCCTGGGACAAGGGATGTTAAAACCAAAAGATATGGTCAGCGAGAATTTAAATACCTTGCCCCTATCAAGTGGAACATGCTTCCCATGAGCATCAGGGAGAAAAAGACTCATTCATCCTTTAAATCTAGTCTCAAGACACACTTTTTCTAATGTTGTATGGGATTGCTTATTTGAATGTGAATACCTTGAATGCCTTTATGAATGTTGGTGCAAAGGCTGTGTGGAATTGTTTTTGTGCCCCCCCCCCCCTCCCCCCCACTGTGCGCCGCGAGCATGCTTTTATAGCATGGAGATTTTTGTTGCGCGATATAAATTTTCATTCATTCATTCATTCAAAGCATGCACTTGGTGCATGTAAAAGAGTGCAATGCAGAGAACAGCCAAATTTGTAGTGAAATCCACTCTGATAGGCAACACTTGCCCATGCTTGCATGTAAACACACACACACACACACACACACACACACACACACACACACCACACACACACACACACACACACACACACACACACACACACACACACACACACACACACACCCAATTTGAAAGAATAAGCCAACTCAAAATAAAAGGACAAACCCCTTCTTTATGACAGGAACAGTAACAACTGTGTTACTCCCTGATACGTCATTCCCAAAGTCAAAGTCATCGCTCGAGTCACTGTTTACGTCCTCGGAGGAAATCCTTCGCATAAGCCTGCGACCACTGCTGCACCTGCAATACCACACCTTATTACATGACAAACACTATCATTATGCACTTACTACCCATTACACCATCGGCATGTAATACTATTATTACTTACTACCCATTACGCCAACGGCATGTACACACTATTACATACTTACTAACCAATATGCCATCATCATGTGCGCCTACACATATTATTACATATTTACTACCCATTACACCATCGGCATGTAATACTATTATTACTTACTGACTACCCATTACACCATCGGCATGTAATACTATTATTACTTACTGACTACTCATTACACCATCAGCATGTAATACTATTATTACATATTTACTACCCATTACACCATCAGCATGTAATACTATTATTACATATTTACTACCCATTACACCATCGGCATGTAATACTATTATTACTTACTGACTACCCATTACACCATCGGCATGTAATACTATTATTACTTACTGACTACCCATTACACCATCAGCATGTAATACTATTATTACATATTTACTACCCATTACACCATCAGCATGTAATACTATTATTACATATTTACTACCCATTACACCATCAGCATGTAATACTATTATTACATATTTACTACCCATTACACCATCAGCATGTAATACTATTATTACATATTTACTACCCATTACACCATCAGCATGTACACACTATTATTACTTACTGACTACCCATTACACCATCGGCATGTAATACTATTATTACTTACTGACTACCCATTACACCATCGGCATGTAATACTATTATTACTTATCTCCATTACACCATCGCATGTAACATTATTACTATACTACCATTACACCATCAGATGTAACTATTATTACTACTGACTACCCATTACACCATCGCATGTAATACTATTATTACTTACTGACTACCCATTACACCATCGCATGTAATACTATTATTACTTACTGACTACTCATTACACCATCGGCATGTAATACTATTATTACTTACTGACTACTCATTACACCATCGCATGTAATACTATTATTACTTACTGACTACCCATTACACCATCAGCATGTAATACTATTATTACTTACTGACTACTCATTACACCATCGCATGTAATACTATTATTACTTACTGACTACCCATTACACCATCGCATGTAATACTATTATTACTACTGACTACCATTACACCATCGGCATGTAATACTATTATTACTTACTGACTACCCATTACACCATCGGCATGTAATACTATTATTACTTACTGACTACCCATTACACCATCGCATGTAATACTATTATTACTTACTGACTACCATTACACCATCGCATGTAATACTATTATTACTTACTGACTACTCATTACACCATCAGCATGTAATACTATTATTACTTACTGACTACTCATTACACCATCGGCATGTAATACTATTATTACTTACTGACTACCCATTACACCATCGGCATGTAATACTATTATTACTTACTGACTACTCATTACACCATCGGCATGTAATACTATTATTACTTACTGACTACCCATTACACCATCGGCATGTAATACTATTATTACTTACTGACTACTCATTACACCATCGCATGTAATACTATTATTACTTACTGACTACCCATTACACCATCGCATGTAATACTATTATTACTTACTGACTACTCATTACACCATCGCATGTAATACTATTATTACTTACTGACTACTCATTACACCATCAGCATGTAATACTATTATTACTTACTGACTACTCATTACACCATCGCATGTAATACTATTATTACTTACTGACTACTCATTACACCATCGCATGTAATACTATTATTACTTACTGACTACCATTACACCATCAGCATGTAATACTATTATTACTTACTGACTACTCATTACACCATCGCATGTAATACTATTATTACTTACTGACTACCATTACACCATCGCATGTAATACTATTATTACTTACTGACTACCATTACACCATCGCATGTAATACTATTATTACTTACTGACTACCATTACACATCGCATGTAATACTATTATTACTTACTGACTACCATTACACCATCACATGTAATACTATTATATTACTGACTACTCATTACACATCAGCATGTAATACTATTATTACTTACTGACTACTCATTACACCATCAGCATGTAATACTATTATTACTTACTGACTACTCATTACACCATCAGCATGTAACTACTATTATTACTTACTGACTACCATTACACCATCAGCATGTAATACTATTATTACTTATGACTACCCATACACCATCAGCATGTAATACTATTATTACTTACTGACTACCCATTACACCATCAGCATGTATACTATTATTACTTACTGACTACCCATTACACCATCAGCATGTAATACTATTATTATCGGCAGTAATACTATTATTACTTACTGACTACTCATTACACCATCGCATGTAATACTATTATTACTTTCTGACTACCCATTACACCATCAGCATGTAATACTATTATTACTTACTGACTACCCATTACACCATCAGCATGTAATACTATTATTACTTTTGACTACCCATTACACCATCAGCATGTAATACTATTATTACTTACTGACTACCATTACACCATCAGCATGTAATACTATTATTACTATACTACTACTCATTACACCATCGCATGTAATACTATTATTACTTACTGACTACCCATTACACCATCGCATGTAATACTATTATTACTTACTGACTACTCATTACACCATCAGCATGTAATACTATTATTACTTACTGACTACTCATTACACCATCAGCATGTAATACTATTATTATTACTTGACTACTCATTACACCATCAGCATGTAATACTATTATTACTTACTGACTACCATTACACCATCAGCATGTAATACTATTATTACTTACTGACTACCATTACACCATCAGCATGTAATACTATTATTACTTACTGACTACTCATTACACCATCGCATGTAATACTATTATTACTTACTGACTACCATTACACCATCAGCATGTAATACTATTATTACTTACTGACTACTCATTACACCATCAGCATGTAATACTATTATTACTTACTGACTACCATTACACCATCGGCATGTAATACTATTATTACTTACTGACTACTCATTACACCATCAGCATGTAATACTATTATTACTTACTGACTACCCATTACATCATCGGCATGTAATACTATTATTACTTACTGACTACCCATTACATGGGCATGTACACACTATCATTACATACTTACTACCCATTACACAACTGGCATGTACACACTATCATTACACACTTACTACCCATTACACAAATGGCATGTACACACTATCATTACATACTTACTAAATACTTACTACCCATTACACTACGGGCATGTACACACTATCATTACATACTTACTTATACTACCCATTATGCCATCGGCATGTAATATTATTATTACTTACTTACTTCCCATTACGCCATCAGCATGTACACACTATTATTACATACTTACTAACCATTATGCCATTATCATGCACATACTATAATTATTACATATTTACTACCCATTACACAACTGGCACGTACACACTATTATTACGTACTTACTACCCATTAAGCTACTGACATGTACGGCAGCAACAAAGATGCGCCACCCTTGTCTGTTCTGGAATAATCTCTGTAACACACTTCATATATGTTTCATGGCCTAGTGTTCTCTTTCCACTGTTTGTTGCCATAAGTTTAAAATGTTCCTTTAGGTCTCCAGTGAGGGGGAAGGAGCTGGCGGCTATGCAAGCTGATGGCAAGGTGGGCTGCCCAAAAGAGAGATGAAGACTAGAGTGGGGCGAGAGAGGGGTTTTCCATTCTCTCCTGGTCCGGAGGCTGGGCTGGACCTGGTTGGTGCAAGTTGTTTGGCTATGTCCCGGGTTTTGCCATCGCTCCACCTTGCCATTCAATCTGTAAACAAGGTGACTGATGACCGTGTCCGAATGGGCCATGCGACACATGGACAGCCTCCCTTTGCCTGATGAAATGACTATCAAGCGGTGTCAGGAGCCTGGGAGGTGATTGTCTGAAGAGTGACAAAGCATTGGTGCTCCAGGTTCCATCTGCACCATCCTGGTGTTTCTAGTTAACTCCAGTGAAGGGCAGTATCACCATCATCTGTGATGTTCTCCTCCTCTCTTCAGATAAAGTATTCAATCCAACTGTCATTGTCTTCACAGAGATGGTGTCTAATTTTTGCACTGGTTACTAGTTGGAGATGATACTTACCCAATGCAACAAAAAGACTATGGACATTATCATCATGAAAAGGTGATGTAAATGGGCTATTCTATACAAGTTAACTCAATCACCTCGAACATCCGGGATCCCGATGTGCCAAGCAAGGTGCTTGCACTCTAACTGCAGCATTCGCAGATTTGGCATTTAAAATTTTCCACTGGAGACATGATGCTGGTAGTGGCAACTGAAGAGGGTCCTGATACAGCCTCATTAGCATAGAGTTACCTTTGTCCACAGCACATGCCAAGTGACCTAGATCCAGTTAGCCTTTGAGTTGTTTTTATGCTGAATCTTGAAAACATTGGGTCTCAATCTTCAATGAGTTGTGCTCACAGCAGTTGAACAGGACAAGCTTACACTTTACATGAGGCAATAAAAGTCATTCTGACTGAAAGATTTGACTTGAAGGAGCAGAACAAGATGAATAAAGTGACTTAAGCCCATCAGAAGGGATGAAACTGATGAAAGTGTGTCTGAAAGAGGTGAGAAGGACAGAGGGTGTGTGTGGTGAATGACACAGGAGTGATTGTGCCGAAGCTGACGTGGCACGTATGCAAGTAAAACACCAGTTGAACATATTTAAGGTTTTCTTGTTGTTTCATGATGAATGACTGGCACGAGGATTTTTTTTTTCCCCTCAGTTATTCCTCCATACAGAGGTGACCAAACACATGGGCTAAAAAAGTTGCATGGCATGACTGACCATGCCCCAGTGATTTTTTTTTTCTTTTCTAAATTTTAAGTGAACTGGTTATGAAGCACATGGTCAATGAAACAAAGAGATGCTGTGAGCAAAGCCTTCAAGCATACAGGGTACTGCCAAGACAGGTTTGTTTCACAAATGGGAAGAAACAACAGTAAATGAAATGCACGTGTGTGTGTCTGCGTGCGTGCATGTGTGTGCATGCGTGTGTGCGTGCGTGCACGCGCATGCACCTGTGTAAATGTGTATGTGTACATGAGCGTATACCTTAAATTTTATGTACATGTGTGTGTGTGTGTGTGTGTGTGTGTGTGTGTGTGTGTGTGTGTGTGTGTGTGTGTGTGTGTGTGTGTGTGTGTGTGTGTGTGTGTGTTGCATGTACAAGAGTGTTTATATGTGTGTGCACACATGTTATATAAGTACGTGTGTGTGTATAGCTTTGAAAATTTATGCTGTGCTTATTCAGTCAAATAATAAGTATGTGTTTAAAATATTGTCAAAACACAGTGCTGAAATTTTACAACACTGTTTTGACAATATTTTTTCATGATTTTTCCAACCTATTCTATTAAAAGTACACTCAGTGTTCTGAAGCTAACTACAAATCACCAAGTAATCAGTAACATGTTGGTGACTTTAGCTGAAGTGTATACTGTAGAAATCTCAGGCAGCCATTTTTCACTCACTACCAGTATTCTCATTGTGAATTATGTGGAAAACAGTCCTCTTTTTAGAAGCAGTATGAACTTTACCTGTACACAATTGCAATCAACCTCGAAGCAGTATGAACTTTACCTGTACACAATTGCAATCACCCTCGATTTTTTTGGCATAAAAACAAACCATCTTGCACCACTAGCTACAAAAAGAGTACCAAAACTTAAATTCTGTAATATGCTTATAAATCCAATCAAACAGCAATCATGTGTCAAAGTTTCAAGACTGTGTGTTTTCTCATTATTGTTCATGATTTTTTTACAAACCTATACAAACCCTCTGTATACGGAAGAACACCAAATGACAAATCAAGTAATCAATAACATGTTACTGATTTCAGCTTATTTGTATAGAATGTAAACTCTCAAGTAGTTATTATTTAATCTCTACTGGTACTTGCAATTTGATTTATGTGGAAAACAGTCCTTATATGCAATGGCAACCACCTTCAAATTTATTACCACTGGCAACAAAATGGATACTATAAAGGTTAGAGCTTTGAAACTTTGTAACAGGCTTATTCAATCTTATGTAAACAATTCAACAGTGTGTGTTTTGCCATTATTTTTCAACGATTTTTTTTATAAAAATCTATACAAACACCCAGTACACATACTGTGACATAGGAATGTCAAATTCCAAATCACCCAGTATGAAGTGAGCTAATCAATAATATCACATCTGTTGCCATGAGTTACATGATTTAAGTGCTTGTAATAAATTGGTATGTCAGTGTATACTTTATCCAGATAACCACTCAAGATCTAGCAGATGGTGGAGAGAAATCCCTGTTAACCCTTTGACTCCTGCATCATGTCCACCAGCATCCCGCATCATCAACCATGCTAGCAAAGCAAAAACTTAAGCTTATGACTCCCTCACCCTATTAACAAGCTTCCTGCAGAAAGCCGATTGTATAAAATAAATTTTCTTGAGCCCACATAAAATACCAGTGTCCTCTAAAGAGACAATACACTTACCTGTATTGCTTTATGTCCAGAAGAGCATTGCACTTCACACAGTCCACGATGTACGATGGCCAATAAAAGTTCTCACCTCTGGTCAACAGTATTTGTGAGTACCACAGCTTCTCATCTGCCAGGCTAAAAATGAACACAAAAACCGATACCAGTCAACTGACTGATCCACAAATCTACTGAGAAAACTTTCAGTCAGCTAGTTGAACAAAAAATCAATACCTCAACCCTTTGACTCCCACACCCTATCCACCAGCATCCTGCATTATCAACCACACTAGCAAAGCAAAAACTTAACCCTCTGACTCCCTCACCCTGTCCTAAAAGCTTCCTACAGGGTGAGGGAATCAAAATATTAAGTTTTTGAAATTGGCAGATACTGTGCAGGAGTCAAAGGGTTAATCTAAATTGATTTTTCTTTTCAACAATGGCCTCATGAACAGCAAAAGGAGAACACCACAAAGAAACAGGATGCCAACTAAACTTTCACAGAAGAACATAAAATTCGAGACTCAGAAAATCACAGTTTATTAAGAAAAGAGTAGTAGAAATCATGGAGGGTTGACCATCACTACATAGAAATGCTGGCTATGAACTGCTTGCCATCTATAAACAAGTTCTGACATCAAGTGACCACCATACATCTAACAAAGACAGGACCAGCCATACAGCCAATGCTCATCTTGAAAAGACCTTGGAATGGAAAGGACAAAGCATCAGCAACTTCACAACAAGACTTGATACCTGTAACGATCATTTCATTTTAAATTTCATTTGATGAAAAAATGATGGCGTCAAGTATCTATCTACATTCTAAGAATATGACAACCCCTTTCCCCGTTATTTTTGGCTTTGGTTCAATTCAATTTTCTTATTCATACTTCAGATAAGGGCACCTCCCTGAGGTATACAGACGGCTGTCCAGAGAGTATGTACACATGTGAGACTGTCTCTGAAGTATATAAAAAAAAGTAATGATAACAATCACTGGCCTCTTTCAGTCTCAAAGGACTATGGACATGCACTACTGGACTGGTTTTCAAGAGTGTAAGCCTGGGCATAATTCAGAATCAGTTCAGAGTTTGGTCAAGAGGGATTCATCGCACTTTCAGAATTCCAAAAGCACCAGTACTTATCTGAGCAAGTTCTTGACCCACACAAAACCCTAATGACTGGCAAGATTGTGGAGAACCTGCTGTGGCCCATGCAGCAGATTTCCCACTACCCATGACATCACTGAGACCAAGGGAGAAACTAAAGCCAATACCAGCTTGAAGCTAAAACGAGAGAGATGTTTTATCACTATAATAAATATGACAATATAAAATAAGTATAACATAATGCAATGATAAAATCTGACACACTCCAGGATATCATTTGATGTACCATCAGTGAAACGAGATGTGTAACTTTTCTTCTTCCTTGTTTTTGTTTTCTTCTTTTATCCGTCCACCTATATGATCTTATAGTTATACTATCTATGAATTTTATTTAACATCAATAAATATGACAAAGCCAAGAAACAAGTTGATGGAATTATTGTTTTAGGCAAATACACTTCAAATCAAAATATCAAAGTTGAAGCAGGCATGATTAACACTCACCAGAATACATTCTTCAAATTTCTGCTGGTTATTTCCCCTCCATGTCGCTGAAAATGTATAAAAAATCAGTAACTTATTTTATTAACATGGAAGGACAAAACATAAAAACAATATATACAACAAATATGCTTTTTTCCTTTCCAAAAATTTTGACCACTGCAGTCATCCTCGGGGGACTTTCTTCAGTACATATATGTAAACATTAGTATCAAAGCACAAACATATCTAGACTAGTGATAAAGTATTGTCTACTGATCCCAGAACCTGCATCCCCTTCTTTCACACTGTGTACTCTACCCTGTCCCTAATGACTGCTCTCCTTCAGTCCCTAAGGACTATGGACAGTATGGTGTTGCGCTGCCATATGAATGCTTCCTGGGCATGATTATGGGCACTATGACAAAGACAGTTTCAGTGTCAGTTTCTCAAGATGATGTCTCTGCGCTCGGAACGAATTCCATATGCACTGACATCACAGGTGCCATGTGTATGGTGATCATGGAACAAGCCATAAGCCTGCACATAAACCCATGAGCTGGCCAGGTCCTGAGGCCCTACCTTGACTATGTTTTACCTAGTCTACATTTTGTACTGGTATTTTATCAGCCTATCTCTGGAATAATCTTGGTTGCATGTAAATGACATGCGTATCTGTGTAACTTACCTTCAAAAAAGCGAACATATATATATATATATAAAGTAAATAAATAAATAATTAAAGGTCTGAATCACAACACAACCAGCTATTCTGTATAAACTCGTCTCACATGACAGAAAAACACCATCACCACCCAGTCAATGCACAAATGCTCAGCTGTCTATCAACTAGGTGAAGACAATATTTTCTTAATCATAGATAGGTATGTAAATTGTAAGTAAGTAGGTAAGCAAGCAAGCAAGGAAGTAAAACAGAAGTAGGCGAATAAATAGATCCAAAATAAAGGAGTATTAGATAAATAAATAGGTCAAAGATGAAAATAACAAAGACAACATGCTGCTGCTCATTTTACTCCTTTCTGCAGTACTGGTGAAGCCTAAGATTAAGAAGAGGCATGTTACTGTTATTTTTGTTTAAAGCCCAGCTTACTGCATTCAGCCATATTAAGACTGTAACCATTTCAAAACACACAAAACTTCAACAGGAAAAGAAAAAAGAAAAGAAAATTAAGCACACATACCAATACATTTGCCATATGATTTAAGGAGATTCCCCTGGCACTGACAACTCCATCCAATTTATCACATAGAAACATAACCAAGGATACCAAAATGTGTATAAAAGCAGGCCTAAAATAACTAAAATTGCTTCCACATATCCATTTCCCTTGAGCCAAAAATGCACTCAATACAAGTACCCAATTATCAATCTTAAGAGAAAGTAATAAGACTTCACTGAACACAAACAAGTGAATGGACCAGCAAGACAGAAAATGATAGGAAGAAATGACAGAAAGCAAAGGAACAAGGCAGAAACAAACACAGTGACAGACATGAGGACATTTCTAGCCCAAAATTTTCAGGTAGGGATACTATTTATACTGAAAGAGCCCCTGGCATCCCCATGGGGGGGGGGGGGGGGGGGGATATAACAAACTGATCCCCTGATATTCTGATCCATAGTATAGAGTTTATAGAGTGACACTGGTTCAATAAACACACGCCATATGGAGAGTCATGTGTGCACAAACACATATAAAACAAGCAAACGGAGACATGCTGATGCTATACCCTTCAACCCCATCTACTGTCAATGTTCGCACTTGGTGGAAAAGAAATGATTCAGTGTTCTTAATCTTAGGTGACCCTAGTTTGAGGATACTCTATTCCAAAAATTTCCAGTCTTTGCTTTTTTTTTTTCCAAAGCTGAATCGTCAGTTTTGAACAACAGATATACTAGATAAGACAGAACAAAAACTAAGAGTAAGATATATCATATATGCCTATTTCTAGCAAGGTATCATTATTACTGATGCTTTGCTAGAAATAAGCCTATATCTTGGCAGTTCAAGCTTGAGAACAAGACGTCAGGTACAATGTTTTGTGGATAATTGCTCCTGTGATCTCCTCCTTTACAAAAGAATGAATTACCAAAGAAGTAGTTCAGTAAACCTAATCACTAATGCCTTGTCATATCATAGGTTCATTGTGATGACTACTTCTATAGTAATTTATTCTTTTATACAGACTGCTGAGGAGATCATGGAGGCAATTATCTGCAAACATTGCACTTGTTATTGTATCCTCAAGCTTGATCAGCACATATCCTACACTGACATTCACCCACCCCTCCACACACGTGTGTATGTGAATCACACACGTGACATTCACATTCAGACATTGAGCGACTGGAAAGGTTTATTAAATTGTCCAAGCTGATTTTTCAATTGCTGACAGCAGCTATTGGTTGCTGCATTTAATTATTAATCTGATCATTAAAAACTGGGTGACAGTGCCATTGCGCTGATATGGTGGTAAGTTCAAATTAACCTCTTTTGGGTGCCACACACACACACATATAATATATATATATATACATACATATATATATATATATATATATATATAATATATACACATACATACATACATTATATATATATATATATATATATATATATATATATATATATATATATATATAAACACACACACAGTGACACACACACACACACACACACACAGACACACACATATAATGAATCATGATGTACATGTATGTATAACATGCACATTCACATCACAACTCATATTAGGAATTTTCTTTCCACCAATTCTGCTGGGGAATCCCAATTAGCACAAATCAGAAAGCTTTGTCCATCTACATGAATAATGCATGGGGTCAGCAGCCAATCAGAGTTTGCTGTAGTCACTGCACTGTAGCTTTGTATTCTACCCCTTCAGAGATTCTGACCTTGCTTCTAAAATGGCTGATGATGAAATTTAAGCTGGGCCAAGTGCTGTAGGAAAGGCAAAGAGCTCCAAAAGGTTTTATCTATTTCATCACAGCAGATGCTAGACAAGCTTTACATGAACTATGATTGACCCATATTTCAAGTTAGGAGACTACTAGTACATGAGGTTGGGTCATTAGGGGGTGGAGGGAGAGACGGTGATGAGGAGATGGCCCTACTGTTTACATCACTCAGCTATTGGCAATGTGCCAGCACATCTAGTCAGTGTTGCTGGCTGCTGGATGTTTCTTGTGGCCAGTTCAAACAGGAAAATTGTGTGCAATATAATGGTGATGAGAACTGCTAACACTGGTAACACTAACACAGTTCTGTATTTTGTCAGTGTTTCTGTTTCTTGGGGGTAAATGAAAATACAGTAGCGGGTGTGCAGTGCAAGAGTGAGTATATGTGTCTGTGTTTCTGTGCAGGGTTTGGAGACATATGTGTGTGTGTGTTTGTGTGTGTGTTTGCGTGTGTGCATGTGTGTGTGTTTAGAATATTTTTTATGTTAATAATCCATAATGTATAACAATACATTGTGTTAAAACTTAAATGTATATATATATTTATTATGCCAATTTTATTAACCATTCTTCACTCACCAGCATGTCAAATACACTTTAAACTATCATGAATTGACAGTCTGTTCATTTTTCTTTTAAAACGTGTTCATTTTCCCTTTTACAAAAAGGTTATGATTACTTTCATGCAATAGTTTGCATGCTACACATGTGTGTGTGTGTGTGTGGTGTGTGTGTGTGTGTGTGTGTGTGTGTGTGTGTGTGTGTGTGTGTGTGTGTGTGTGGTGTGTGTGTGTGTGTTCGTTCTTTGATTTAACGTCTGTTCACTATGAGTGATATTAGACGGGGGAAAAATGGAGGATGGGAGATGGGCGAGTTGGATTGGGGGCAGAGGGGAGAATGAGTATGAGACATGAATAAGCGTGTAAATATAAAAATGGAACAAAATCTTAACACTAACAGTTAACATTAACAATGCGAAGGGAAAATTTAACGCTAAAGTACAAACTTCATAAACTTAAAGCAATACATTAACAGGACTGTGAACCAATGATTCTGAAATTTTAACTGACAAAGATTGATCTGAAGTTACTTCTTTAAAATGAGTTTCAGAATAGTTTTCTTGTGTAAACATTTTTGGTAAAAAGGAACGTAGCTTTTTGCAGTAAAATAAACAGTGAAACAGTGTGAACTGTTCTCCGCAAATACACTTGATATTTTTACAATATTTTGTTTTCAACGCGTTTAGCTGAATACGAAAATGAACAGCAACAATTGATCTCGAATGATATATGGAAGAATACTGCAATTTTTTACATACATTTTGAAAAGAACGTTTTATCATTTGATGTGTCACACACTTTTCATTGAATTGTTCATGAAAACGAATCCATGAGGCTGATTCTAGCAAGCCGCAAGCTTCTTTTACGGAAGTTTTAATACGTAATTCTATAGTATTATCAGTGTTGTGTGCACCTTGCTTAGCTGCTCTGTCTACTACTTCGTTGCCGTGAAGACCAACGTGAGAAGGCACCCAGCATAAACTGATATATGTACCTTTTGTCCTTAAACGATGTATAAGATGATTTGCCTCAGTAATTAAGTCAGGTCTTGTGTCTGTATCAAAAGACTGTAAGGCATATAATACAGATTTTGAATCAACAAAGAGAACTACTTTGACAAATACAGGTTTAAGGTCTACTAAATAATGCAACGCTTGTATAATAGCGACTAATTCCGCTGTAAATATAGATATATATTTGGCCCAATGAAAAATGACTTTTGTATTCTAAATTTTGGAACATAAAACGCTGCTCCAGCAAATTTATTTTCTAATACTGACCCATCGGTAAAAATATGGAGGTGGGTACGGTAATTTTCATCGACGTGTTCTCTCGCTGTGCATATCGAAATGTTAATATTTTCATATTTCTTAGCATCTGTATAATCAATATCAAAAGTGGCTTTAAGCATTTCCCATGTAGGGATAGGCATTGTGGATGGTGTCTCAGCTATTTCATCCAAATTTATGTTAGACTGTTTGATTAAGTCAGAGACGTAAGTTGCAACAGTCATTTGTGATGAAATGTTGCTTGCTCGTTTTGGAAAGTCAACATCAGACCTTAGTTTAATTTCCTTGCTCACAAAATTGTCCGTTTGTGAAGTAGTTCTAACTGCAAACTTTGCTGTCGCTAGCTCACGATAGTTGTTCAGAGACAGAATTCAAGCAACTTTGTACGTTTCCAGATTTGAAGCATGGACTGGTAAACCTAATGCAATTTTAAGACTTTTGCAGTCTAAGCTTTGAATTTTCTTTAGTAAATATTTTGGTGCACTGAAGAACACCTCTTGTGTGTGTGTGTGTGTACAATTACCTTACCAACGCAAAAATCGCTTGGCAAATGGCATACACTAATTTACTAATGTAATTGGCACTGAAGGCATTGTTTGCTTACTTTGATTATTGGTGCTAACTTCTTTTTTGTTGGCCCAGGAGGCAAATGAAAAACCATTGGCAATCCATCGTCCAACATAAACAAATTCCGGAAACCTTGTTTCGTGCTACTCATGGCAGATGATGGCAAACTAACACAATGATTGAATCAAACAAGCAAAGACTGCTGAACACAAATCGTTACAAAACTGCTACGGGGCCTGCTGCTCCTTGTCAGTTTGAAGAACTTCGCCAGATCCTACAAAGGGAAAGTAGCATCATTTCTTCCATCACAGTAGCTTCCCCTGAACGCACGCTTGCAGCTTGTGCTCCAGGCGACCTCTGAACAAAATAATTTGGTTTTTGTTCTTCTTCTTGCAAGCAGAAGGTAAAACTGTGAAAATATAAATTACAATGCCTTGTAGCAGAATCGCTTGTGTACTCCAGGGCATCAGTGATCGGCGGTAATGGTTAACTAGTTTCTTTCTCAACCATCCGTTGAGAAAGCTCTACTTTAACTTTTTACTCAAATTACTGTCCTCTTGAGGCTCTTCGGCTCCTGTCACTTGTGACGTTAACGGTTAATCGTTTCACGACACTGCCTCACTATAGCTACTATTCCCTGAGTACATTGTAGGCAGGAAGTAGATATGCCCTGGGGACACCCTATTTTGGTCATTTTTATTTAATTTTCCTAAGTTGGCTGTAAAAGCTAGCTTAGTTATTGATGTTAGAACAACTTTTTAGATCACTCTTTCATCTCCCTTGTGAAGCAAAAATATATTCTGTAAAGATTCATTTAGTTAGTGTTTTGTACTTTTGAAAATGTCAACGTAAGCCACAAAGTCAAAAACCCCAGACAGCCACACGAGATTCATAAAAAAATTATTATTTTCAGCATATGATGGTCAAAAATGCAGGGAAAAGGACATAAAAGACAATATTTCAACATTTTAGAACATAATGGTAACAAAGTGTAACAGCAGTTACATGATTAGCAATATCATTACACAAATAGTGTGAATGTACTATTTGTGTCATTTCACATAAGTACATAGTTTCTTCTAAAGCAGTGGTTTGTTCATCCATGGATATGATAACAGAATAGCAAATAAAAAAGTAAATGATAAAGTGCACATAATTGGGAATTTTAGAAAACCCAAAATGAAAAAAAGACAACAAGTTAACTCAAAACAAACAAGTAAATTAACATGAACATGTAAACAAACACAGACTCAGGCAGACTGAAAAGATCAATGTGGAAGGGAAGAAAAAATATGGAAAGTATACACCAACCTTTGAATTTGATGATGAAGACATAGCCATGATGATGATGTGATAAATTAATACAGGTTCATGAAAAGAACAAATTTGTCGAAATCACCTTAGCACAAATACACTGAAAAAGCCACAACCACTACACCTGAAACACTTAAAAAGCCACAAGCACTACACTTGATACACTGATAAAACCACAACCACTGCACTTGATACACTGAAAAAGCCACACTAACAACTTATATTCATTTCTGCTACTTCGGCGGCCGTGAAAGTTGTCCTATTAACCATGTTTACACAGCAGAGTGAACGACGCGGGTAACACGAAGAGACAAAGAGTTGGGGTTGGTTGCTTTCAACAGAAATTAAACATGAAATTGCCCCCGTTAAGCTGACAATGTGCAGGCATGGGAATTTTCCGCCAAAAGGCGGATATCCGCCAAAAAAAAAAGTCCGTCCGCCAAAAAAAAAGTGTCCGCCAAAGTCTGAAAAAAAAAAAAAAAAGGAGGGGGGACAAAAATCGGCGGACACCGGTTACTCTTCTGCCCCTGGACCCCACCAGGGCCTGGCAGCCCCTGGAGTCCAGATGCTTTTTTGTCCATAATTTACTGTCAGGAGAAGCCTTTAGATGGGTCTAAAAAGCTATAAATTCATTTTCTTCCGGGGGGCTTCGCCCCCCTGGGCCCCCCACCAGGGGGCCGCTGCCCCTGGACCCCAGGCCAAGTTTCAGACTTTTTTCACATTTCCAATTCCCATGCCTGAATGTGGCATTGTATGATGTAGTAGAGTTTCTTTGTGTAGTTTCAACACGTTTTGAGGGAATTTACGATGCATTTAATTTTAGAACAGGCATCGCGAACATTCTCGCGACGTGTCCACAGCAACCTTTCGGCCGTCACAAGCGGGCTCGCGACATGTCTTTACGGCATAGGCAGGCGTCGCGACTATTATCGCATTATGTCGCAAAAAGGTTAACGTCGAGGGGAGATGCAGCTTTCGGATGTGGACCAGATGGGTAGCGTTTGCCATAGTTAGGATGATTCTTTCAATTGTTTCTTTCATGTTTTCCTAGGACGCCACCTTCCTTTGGATCTTTGCTAAGCCCTTACCTTTTCATGTTAGCCTGCAAGCTGTTCGCTTGGAATGGAAGCCTCATCATGCTCATGAGTGATGAGATGAGGTGGCCAAACCATTTTAGCCTCTGTTTTTCACTACCGGTAGGCCTATATCCTAGACATGGCACATTCCCTGTAGTGTAGTGTCTCTAGTGGCATCATTTCTGATCTCGTCTCGACATGTGACACTCATTCAGTCGTTGTCTTCGTGAGACACTTCATCTCACCAGCCGTTATTTTGCTTTTTTGTCTTTGGTTAAGTGTCCATGTCTGGCACTGATAACAAAACGTTGGGATTAAAATAGAACTTATTAGACTCTAGTTGACGCTTTGTATGATCCATAGATCCATAGGTGTGTGTGGGTGTGATAGCAGAGGGGCCAGCTAATAAGTCATGCTGCATTTGCTTTCTGGATTTTTACTTCAATTTCCCTGTCCACGCTGCGACTCCGTGTAAAGATACTACCTAAATATTTAAATTCTTCAACTTGTTTCAGTTCCATGTTATTGTCCCGTAATTCCAGCTTGCCTGGGATTCTGCTCACCTTCATAACTTCAGTTTTGGATATGCTGATTTTCATGTTATCATATTCACAGCTTGTATTCATGTTTCTGAGGTGTTCAACTCTTCTGTATTTTCATTATTTGGGTATTGGTCATCAGCCATTCAGGTCTTCAAGATTTGGATTTGCATTCTTTGTGGTCCTGTCCATGTAAAAATGAATAACAGAGGGGACAAAACATAATTTTGGCACACTCCTGTTTTTACATCAAATCAATCATTGAGGCTGTCTTGTGTTCTTACTGCATTTTGACTGTTGACTGTTGATCCATCACCATGACATCTCTAATAACTGTATTTGAGTGCCATTCAACATGTTACTCTCTACTCTGTCGAAGGCTTTCTCTTGGTCACTAAATATGTTGTTTTGTTCTTTGTCATATTCGACATCTGTCAAAGGGTGAAGATTGTATCTGTACATCATCTTCCTTTCCTGAATTCAAACTGTGCCTCACTCACTTTAGGTTCTATGATAGGTCTAATTCTCTGTTCCAGTACTTTAGCATAAATTTTCGCTGTGTGTTTGAGAAGCGAGATGACCCAGTATGTCTTACAATCTCTCTTATCTCCTTTTTCTTGTATAGAGTATGACAGTTGCTTTTTGCCAGTCATAGGGACTTTTCTCTGCTTCCATGCCTGATTAAGAATAGTATGTAGCCATGCTATGCCAGTCTTTCCGCATGCTTTAGTAACCTCATGTTATTTGATCTGGTCTTATATTTCCTTTATTTCACTTTTGAGTATATCACTTATCAGGCTGCTCTCCCGTCACATTGATTTGACTTAAATAATGCAACATTTTCTTGTTCCTCTGTTGGGTTCAACATGTCCTCGAAATATTCTTTCCATCTGTCTTTGATTTTGTTTGGGTCAAAAAGTGGCTTTCCTTCTATTATTTGTAATGGTGGCTGGGTTGAATGGCTCATCCCTCAGCCTCATGCTCTTGATACTTTTATAAAATTCTTGTGGTGACTGCCATCAAAGTTGTGCCAGATGTTTGCCATAATTCTTTCAAGATTCAAATATAGTGGCTTTAACTTTTCTTTTTGCCTCTTTTCTTGCTTTTCTATAGGCTATGTTGTCTTCCTACCGTTTTTTTTATTTCACCCACATTTTGTATAGTTTCTTCTTGACTTTTAAAGCTTCTTTGATTGAATCATTCCACCAAGCAGTCTTCTTTATTTTTCTTTGTCCCTGTTTTTTGGTTCCACATCTTCTTTCCAAAATGCTAGTAATTTCTGTTTGAAAAATGTTCCATTCTTTTTTTATCAGCCAATTTCATGTGGCAAATTTTTTAGGCTTCTTCAATGTATGAAATTACTTTTGCTTTGACACTTTCTTCGGCCATTTTCTTTATATTTATTTTATTTTCTAATTTAACTTTATGGCGGGGACTTCTCAGTTTTTTTAGTGTGTGCAACATAACAATTTTGTGATCAGTGTCGGTGACATAATTTGGGATTGCTCTCACATCTTTTATTTTGACTCCCAATCTTTTTCTTGTGAGAATGAATTCACTCTGGGAAGCTTGAACTAAATGAAATCACTTCACTTGTAGCACATTTTCGCATGATTGATTTTGTGTTTGAAGAAGATATTGGTGATGAAGAGTTTATGCTCCGCACATAAGTTCAGCAGCGTCTCAGCCTTTGAGTTGCACTCGGTCTCCTGATCACTGAAAGGCCTAAATGGCTGCTGTCTCTGGCATAAGACCATATCTGTGTTACATCACATCATTACATCCCCCAGCCCCCTATCTTCTGTGTAGTTCAGGGGTGATAAATCTGACCAGTCGAAAGCCTGCTTTTGAAGTGTAATAATGACATGAGGCTGTTTTTAGAATTGATGGTTTCAGCAGTCATTGAGTTGGTGTAGAAGCCGGAGTGCTTAAAACAGAATTTCAGAGAGTGAGTTGAGTTTGAATTAAGAGGGTGAAATTCACTCTCACTACAACCATGTATGGATGAAGTAATGTTCTGGTGCGTGGATGACGCATTCATTATTCTGCACATCATGGGAGCTCTGTGTGTGTGTGTGTCTGTGTGTGTTGTGTGTGTGTGTGTGTGTGTGTGAATTTTATTTTAATGCTTAATTATTAATTCTTGGGAAATCGACCATTTAATTGTCCTTTGACTGCTCCCTCCCCTCCCCCAGTGAGGTCTTGTCTCTGTGCAGCAGCACATTTTTTCATATTTTTATCTGGTTAAATTTCTTTTGTAGGCAGGTCCAGCTATGTCTGACTAAGTATTTTTACTCTGGGTACTCCCATTTTCCCTTCAGTCACTTGGCTGTTGGTTTTTTTCTTCTTCCAAGGTCAGACTGGATTTGTTTTACTAGGTGCAGTCCATTTACATCCGCCATATCTCATGCATTCAGTTTTTCCATCCATTCAACCACACGTGTATTCATTTCTATACATCTTTCCCTGAAGAGAAGATAATGTACATAGTGCATCATGGTTAGTTGATTTTCTATACATCTTTCCCTGAAGAGAAGATAATGTACATAGTGCATCATAGTTAGTTGATTTTCTATACATCTTTCCCTGAAGAGAAGATAATGTACATAGTGCATCATAGTTAGTTGATTTTGAATACTTCAACCCTACCTCTCTTTAGGATGTAGAATAATGATGTGGTTGGATGCATTTGCCTCCCTTGTTTTCTAATGACCAGATTTCACATATTTGCCTCCCCTGCTTTCTAGTGACCAGATTTCATGTGCACTATTTTCTCCTGCTCAATAACATAACTGTGAAGTTTTACTAGTATTGTTTCCACAAGATTTTGTATACTGATTTATTTACATGTTTGTTGTCTTTTGTAGGCCTATACACTTGACAAACGCCAGTTGGCAGAAACTTGGTGCATGTCATTTTGTTATATTGAATATGCATTCTCTTTTGTTTTGTTTTTGTGTTTCTGGTTTTTGCAGCTATGAATGTTAATTTTGTTATCCTTGAGAAGAGAGAGAAAACCTAAAGGTCAGAACTGATGGATGTCTTTTTCATTATTGTTATGTCACATCCCAAGGTGAATACAGTAGATCTATATCTCTTTCATATTTGTTATCCTTATTTGCAGGTTAGAGATTTACTACAGCCGTTATTACTATCATCACACAGCAAGTACTGTAACCAAACCACTGATCAAGATGGCTGGAGAAGCACTACAGGATCCTCGCATGCAGCGCTTTGTGGAGATGGAAACTCAAAAGCAGCGTTTTCAGCAGCTTGTGCACAACTTGACAGAAAAATGCTGGGACACCTGCATGGGCAATCCAGGCCATAAACTGGACTCCCGGACAGAAAGTTGTATGATCAACTGTGTTGAACGCTTCATTGACACCACCAATTATGTTATGAATCGTTTGGAGTCCACTCCAACTCCAAGTGGAGGAGGGGAAAGTTCAGGGTGGTAATTATTTAGTTCTGCAGCACCTTCTCATTCTCCAGTTGACAGCAGATTTTCTCTCTGTGTATGCATGGTTGTGTGTGATCAGTAAAGTGGGATTAAATCTTTTACATTACTTTAATCTATTGTTTGTTTTGGATGGTGTAGTTGAAATTCTCTCTCCCTCTCTCTTTACTCATATATACACTCACACACTTACAGGCACACAAAAAACTGGAAGTGGTGTTATCAAACTTGTTTAATTTTCATAAAATAAAAAATGAAACCAGTCTCAAACAACGAGAAATAAAAATCACAGGCACAGAGAGAAGCAAAGACAACATTGTAACATAATGTTCACGCGTGCTACCTTGGTCGACAAAAATACATCATTTCGAGATCATAGCCCTCAATCCCCTATTATAACGAACATTCCGTTCAACTTATTTTCCTTTTAGTTATTTTCAGTACACTGTACAGGATACTGCTGTTCTAGAAAATGTCGGACTCAAAATATTTTCCTGTTTGTTCTCAAAATATATATATATTATATATATATTTTGAGAACAACCAGGAAAATATATATATATATATTAAAATATCACTTTAAAATGATTTAACATGCTCTAAAAATACTCAGTTCTTAACTAATTACTTTTTCTGTTAATTGTAAGTAAAGCAGTAAATTGTGTACAGTGCCCATTTTGACCTTTGGATTCTAAATTATGGAAACATTAATACTAGAAAGCACCATGTATTACATAATAACACTATTTGTACATGTATACACTTTGTCTCATGTGCCAACAAAGCATCTGGAGTATTATAATCTGAAGCAAACACTTGTAAATAAAGAGCATTCTGACGGTGTACTTTTCTTTTTCAAGAGAATTGTTATATCTATATAGCAAATCTGCTCTTACACTATAAGTATAATAATCTGAAGCAATTATAATAAAGACCATTCTGAGTGTGTACTTTTTCTTTCCTAAAGTACTGTAATATTTTCAAATCATATCTGCACTTCAACTGTTCCTGGATTTCTTAACACTTTGCATGACAAAATTTGTCTTTATTGATATCTTTTATCATCATTATCTTTCATCACCACCTTTTAATATCTCTCGAGACCACTTTTTCCTATCTGTCCATCCTTACCCTTAAATCAAAAAGACAGAAAATTTCTTAAATCTGTGATATAGCTGTTCTTTAAAAATAATCAAACCAACAAACTGGACAGAATGTTAATACATTTAATCTAAAACTTAGATACAGTGTCAGAAAATTTCTCTTGTATATATTATCAGAACATTTCTCTTGTATTTTATATTTAGAAGGTAGGCCTACAAATTATGATTCTGCATTATCAAGATTCTGCAGTATCAGTTTCACAACAAACAAAAACATATCCTACTTTGTGCTCTTAATGAACTGATTTTGGACTCTTCTACTTATAGATATAATTTAGACCAACAGTAAATGAAAAATCCCTTTTCATTTTATTAACCTACAGCATTTTAAAGAATAAATAAACACTAATATAAAGTGAAGACACAATAACAGTCGTGATGACTACACTTTCTTCCACTCCTGGTGATAACACTTATGTTGAACTATATGAGTAAGTACACTGACACAAACACTACACTTCACATTCAACCTTGCTTATAAAAAAATGGTTTTATGAAACCCAAACCAGTCACATGACTAATGAACATACACGCGCACACACCCACATCAACATCAAATTATGCAAAGAAGAACCAACACACAAAATTATCTAGAGCTTTGTACAAGACAGCGGACTTTAGTGCTAAATATTTCCAAATAATCGCCTGCAGCAAGGGAAAATTCTCTGCAGATTAAAAATGATCAGTAAATCCAAATATGAGACAATAAATGAAAACAATACACTAAATGTATTGCGTCATAAATCGGAATAGTTTGATAAATATAATTTGCACACAAATAAGGAACAGATGGGCTGCTCAATCAGTTTTTTAAACCATTGTATTTTAAGTTTGGTTAGCTGGAAAGAAATATGAACAGTTCTACCCAGGGAGAATGTCACCTTAGTTTGGTGCCACCAATAGTTGTACTGTTTTCATTTCTATGTGTATTTTTGTTTACCTATTAAAATAGTATGTATGCTAAGTGTGTGCATTTCATGGCATGTTGGTTTACTGTCTCATCTGAAATGAAGGACAAGTCGGCTATTTATGCCAATATTCATACTATGCTACCATTCCGATGTATGCCATGAGCTGGAAATTAACCCATGCAATCAAACTGAAAGGCAAATAATCTACTTCTATGTCATCCAGGCCTAGTTTATAGAGGACAAATTTTAACCCATTTTCCAGATTGAACAATAAAAGGCTTATCTTCAGATGTTATTAGTACTGTAGCATATAAAAGATAAATTTCTTTTCCATAATAAAAGGTATGTATACTTCAAATGTTACAAGTACTCTTGAATAATGCAGGGAAGGGGGGGGGGGGGGGGGGGGGCAGGAACACAGATAAATCACATCTCAGTAAAAGAGTTTTCTAACCAAAGCTCAGTAAAAGAGTTTTCTAACCAAAGCTGAGATACAAATACAGAAATAAAACCAACAGCCCAAAAAGAGGAGACACCATATGTCACTTTTTGTTTCACAGCAGCTGTAACAGAACAAACAGTATCCTGAAAACATCATCTTTCATCCTATGTTCTATTACATTCTCTTTGTCTTAAGCAACATGTCAATGCTTGACCCCACGGAAAATCTGGACAGTCAGTTTCAAAATTTGTTAACCACATTTTCAGCTTGTGATATTTAGCATTTGGATTTCAATCGGGGCTTTTTTCCCTACAATACAAACCATGCAAATCTGAGAGGGGAAATTTGTTTTTATAAATTACTCCTCAGAGTATAAAAAGTTACGATTTTTGTCTGCTCTTCAACAGTCAGTTTGGGTTTTGAGCTGTGTGGATCATTGCTGGTTTTTGAGCTGCGAAGATACGTGCTTGGAATTCTTCCTCAAGAACATGTCACAATTTTTATATGGATATGAGAAATAATGTATCCGTACATGTACACACTTCTAAGCACAAAACAAACAAACAAACAAAAAAACAATTTTTATGTGGATATGAGAAATAATGTAGCCATACATGTACACACTCCTAAGCACAAAACAAAACAAACAAAAAACCCACAATTTTTATGTGGATATGACAAACAACATAACCATACATGTACACACTCCTAAGCACAAAACAAAACAAACAAAAAACCCACAATTTTTATGTGGATATGACAAACAACGTAACCATACATGTACACACTCCTAAGCACAAAACAAAAATCAATGGCAACATAAGAGTGGAAGAGCAGTATTTGGTGGTAAAACATTAACTGTTAATACATTGTGTCATTCGATAAGAATGATCAAAATTAATGTTTAACACCGACATAATGTTTGTACAATTCACAGATAATGCACAAACAACTGCATGACAAAACAGAAAGATCTCTTTACTTGCTATTAACAGAAACCAAGCCACAAACACAAAGATACAACAACAAAGCCAACCACAAATGGTACAAATCCATGACAAATACCATTAAAGTAAAAATGTCTCCCCCTGTAAACATCAATTTGCAACATTATACTTTATATGTACATGAAATCAGAAAAAGAAAACAGTACAACATCCATAGACCTAAGAATTTTCGCAAAATACTTGCATTAGACATCTCTCTAAATACGTACACAGGTATGTTCAAGCTCAAAATTCAAAGTTCAAGCTGAAAATCCAATTGATTTCAATTTTGATACAATTCATGGTCAAATGATTCATGTATTTATATCATAAATACATCAACTGACATCGGTATGGCAAGGCATGTCCTGCTTGTTTTCAACACACGGACAGACAGACAAATGTAAAGTTATATATCATAGCATGGTAGCCTACTTAAACTCCATCCTTTCAAATCTCATCAACCACTGCAGGACCTGCTCTGAATAAGACAAATCTGTCAGAGAACATGCCTTCTACCATAAGTCTACAGCAAATACAAACAATGATATCAATAAGTCTTCTTAATAAACACCACAAACTGAAAGCACAAATGACCATCATAAACTGATGCACTTATCTCTGAAAATGCCCTTTTGCATGTGGAGCATTGAACAAGATGTTCGTCATTTTATATCCATGACTTTCTAGGATCACCTGAATACAAAATTCAAAATCATACAAATTGTATCATTCTTCTGCACCTGATATCATGCTGTTGCGAAGTTTGTAGGCAAATGCAATACCGGACTGACTGAGCATGTTGTTTAACCTTTTGATTCCCGCACTCTATCCACCAACCACAGAAACTTAACCCTTTGACCCCATCACCCATCTACCAGCTTCCTACAAGCTGGTGGATAGGGTAAGGGAGTCAGAGTTAAGCTTTTGCTAGCGTGATTAACTATGCAGGATGCTGATGGAGAGGGTGTGGGAATCAAAAGGTTAATTATGTAGGCTACAAGCTGCATGTAAACTGATCACAAAAAGTACAGATGTGCCCAAATAATCATAAGCTGGGGCAAAAAAAAAGACATTTAAAGATGAATTTTGTCATCAAATAATTTACCTTTGATCATAGACCTATGTGTATTTTCAATTATATAAACACATTTTTTTATTTAAACGCATCTAATCTTACGTGAATTAAGACTTCAATGCCAAATTATGTCTTCTTATCTTTCAAAATTGTCTCAATATGTCCAAAAACCTGCATTCTTAATACATGACATATATTTGCTCTTTCTCTAGCAATATAAGTAAGCAAACATGATTTGGTGCATGTTCAACAGGAAATACATACATACACCATAGGGCCTACATATTTACTCAAAACTTGATCAATGTGGGAAAAAATGGATTTTTCAAATAGTATAAGAATATGATCTGCTTAAATAAGACACTTAAGAACTTGCTAATCAAAGTATTTAAGTTACTGGAAATCTCAAACAGTAGTGTCAAAGACACTCTTACAGGTTTGTGAGCAGATACCTACATAAACTAAATGGTTTCCGTTTAATTTACCAGTAAACTGACAACAAAACAAAAGGCAACAAGGCAAAAGTTCTCTCTTGGATTAGGTCTGCAGTCTATCAGCAGCTGAACGATCATTGCTAGTGTCTGTGAATAGGTTCATGCTTTCCTGATTCAAGCCTTTCACCTAAATCTGCATGATGATGTATTTTCATCAGAATGCAAAAGTCTGGTCAACTTGTTCTTTGCAAAAAAAACAGCCCCCCCCCCCCCCCCCCCCCCCAACCAAGGCTGCTTCTAGTTGAATTTAAAACAAAAAACATAATAAATAACCCACTTATCAGTTCAACAGCTAAATGATAACTGCATGAATGTTTTCTTGCAAAAAGAAATCTTTCTGTTTTAAGCCTAACATGGATCTCCCTCCCAGTATCTTTAATTTAAGACAAAGCACTTGTCCGCTTACTTGCAAAAAAGTACCTCTAATCACGTCTCTTTCAGAAGTATCTCCAAAAATCGTAAATTAATGCTTGTGACTTGTCTAAATTCAGTGGTATAGCAATTCGTCTTGTGTGTGTGTGTGTGTGTGTGTGTGTGTGTGTGTTGGGGGGGGGGGCATGTGTGTATATATATATATATAAAATTATATATATGTATATATTCGTGTACGTGATTGTCACTAACAAATCAAACTGAAAAACATATTTGTTGTTATTTTTGATGAACCATGTTTATGCTGCATTGATTTATTGGTGTATACATGTATTCCATATAACTGTACTGCCTTAGTTTATGTTGCATTGACATATTCATGTACGTGTCTGATTGTTGTACCACATTACTATATCAAGATTCCAATGTTTATGCTGTTTGTAAAGTGCAGCGAGCATTCTCTGACATGTATGTTTGTGCTACATAAATGGAATTATTAATTACTTATTTAAAATAATCACTTATTTAATTAAAATGTTCACACAGAAATCTTTATATCAATTGGTTAAATGATAATCACTACAAGCACAAAAGCAAAGCAACACTAAATGATACAGATCAAGAGCACACAATGAACGTTTCCTTACAATCAGCAAATGCATACTACATGATAAAAATAAAGAGCACACACTGAATATTTCCTTACAATCAGCAAACTTGCGCACACACACACACAAAACATGTTTCTACACTGACTGAAAAAGAAATGTTTTATCCAATTTATCTCACCATAATTTCAAACTAAACATTGCAACCCAAAAGTCTTTGTAAGTAACAATTCATACCTTATATCCTTAAGATATTTACAGTGCTTGCAATCTCACAGCACTACTATTCCACATACAACACACAAGATGGGAAAAACTGATTATAACAAATGCATTTTAACTGTACAGCTTTGTACATGTTCTTCCATTTTCAATGATGTAATTATACACAAACTCACCAAAGCCACACCACTACAAAACTACAGCTCAAAACATGGACAGGAAAAACAGGAAAGAATGTTGCCATAGCCACAACCTCAGAATTAACATCGACCATAAGTCTGTTTCTGTTTCAGAAGAAAATGAAATACCATGGTAATGACCAACATAAAGCTGAAAAGCAATATGAAAGTGTGATATTGTATAATTATTATATACAGCAATATGATTAAAAGTAGAATGGAAGGAAAGAAAGGAAAAGGCCAATACAATTTTCAACACCTTGGACGGCAACATATATTCTGTGATGTCCATGGAAAAGTAATACATCAGGAAAGAAAGTGAGCAACAAAGTTTTAAAAAGCACATTCAAGTTCTCTCCTTTTGATCTCACATGCACAGCAAATAATAGGCCCTGCAACCAGGGACACACTGTCAGATACTTCAGTCCTGTTTCAAAGAATTTAGATGAAACAAGATACATTACAAATGCCTTTCTCTTCATTGAAAGTATCATCCGAATTGTAACCACAACACTGTACACGCATCAGCTACTACTAGTTTAGAACATAAATGAGTCTTTTCTTTTTCTCTCCCTAAAGAAAATATTAACCAGTACTGTTATCACAAGATAAATACAGTGTTGGTTAAAACCATTTTCAAACTTAAGTACCAAATGATATGATTTAACTTTTAATAATCTAAGAAAATCTCCAATACCAAATACAGTTTTCACACATCCCTTATGGTTTCTTTGTGGAATATGGACAAAGTGAAAATAACAGATGTCTTCAAACTTACCTCTGAGTTTCTTACAACTTGCATTACACTTCTTAAACCCTACCCTAATCGAATAGACAAAATGGAGCAACCTACTGACAATTTTGAGTGTTTTTAAATGGCACTGCAGTACTAAAATAAATTTCATAAAAATGCCATAGGGAAACGGATCCCAACCGATTGTGACAAACATCATAATCCTGTGCTAAAAATCCTGTGCGTTTGTGAAATCCCGAGTTTTCTGGTTTAATCGTAAGTTCCATGCATTATGGATTTCAAAAAAGGTGAACAAGTTGAGCTTTGATAATAAGTAGTACCATAATTCAAAACCTAAGCCACCCTCGCAAAAAGAACATTCTGTAGCTCCTGTTGTTCTTGTTTATAAATAACTATATTTCATAATAAACACAATATTAAATGAATCAACACATACAATAAAGGTTTAGTCAGAAAGCAACGTTTCAAAGGGTCTCTCTATCAGCAATGTTTATACAGGGTTTCTCTATCTCTCCCATCCTTTCCCTTTCTGTCTCTCGATGAGTCGAACACACACACACACACACCACACACACACACACACACACACACACACACACACACACACACACACACACACACACACACACACACACACACACATTTTAAAAAATCTTTTTTATTTGAACTACACAACATTCAAGAAACAAAACAAACTCCGAGACATAAAAACATTCTGAATACGTGATTTTTAACTACAAATCATAATGGTCAACATTTCTGTTTATTAAATATTGGTTAGAATAATGAAACCACACATACGTTTTCCCAAACTATTAACCGGAGCAAGGTGTCAGAAACCTCCACTTTTCTCAAGGCCAGAACTAGAGCGCAATGCCAATCTCCCCTACCTTGCTGCTTTACCTTCCCCGTCCATAAAGAGACACAGGTATACATTTACAGCTGGGTGGACGGAGGTGATGTGTTCCAGTCACAGCACAAGTCTGGTCACCTATTCACTTAGCATTCAGACTTAATTATACTTTGGTATTTGAGAGCAATCTCTCCCTATCCCAGAATTTCCTTATTAAAACAATAAACACAACATACAATATCATCACATAGCTCTAAAATGAAAACCGTCAAATAAAAATATACAAAACAAACTAAGCCAAACAAAATAATGATGCACAACAACGTTAAATGCTATGTGATCACACACAAATAAATCACCCAACAAATCTTTCTCGAAATGAATGACAATTTTTTTTCAACAACAAACAACTGGACAACATATGATCCAGTTCACTACTGATATGAACCAAACAGGAAAATATCGTCGGCCACGTTATGTATTAATCCACAACCAATAACAAGAGATGCAGAGATCTATTTAACAATAATTTCTTTCCAGTAACAACAGAAACACAAAAACCTGTGTGCCACCCTCTCTTTCCTTGTATTGCATGTACTACACAAGATGAGTAAGCAATATGTCAAGAAATTTTCTCACACCTTATCCTGTTTTCGTTTGGTTTTTGTATTTTTTTGGTATCACATCCATCAGCAGCAAGCAAAATCTGTCTTATCAGATAAGAGATGCTGGTCCTCACTAACAATCTTCCTTCAAGGGGCAACTTTGTGACGCATGTATTACAACTTTAACACAACTTCTTGTGGTTTAAGATGAATTACTTGAGATAGGCCATATCTGGTTTAGCCTGAAACTTGTAAAGATGTCTTTAGATAGGCCATATCAGGCTTAGCCTACAACTTGTAAAGATGTCTTTGAGACAGGCCGTATCTGGCTTATCCTGAAACTTGCAACAGTGTCTTTGAGACAGGCCATATCTGGCTTATCCTGAAACTTGCAACAGTGTCTTTGAGACAGGCCATATCTGGCTTATCCTGAAACTTGCAACAGTGTCTTTGAGACAGGCCGTATCTGGCTTATCCTGAAACTTGCAACAGTGTCTTTGAGACAGGCCGTATCTGGCTTATCCTGAAACTTGCAACAGTGTCTTTGAGACAGGCCATATCTGGCTTATCCTGAAACTTGCAACAGTGTCTTTGAGACAGGCCATATCTGGCTTATCCTGAAACTTGCAACAGTGTCTTTGAGACAGGCCATATCTGGCTTATCCTGAAACTTGCAACAGTGTCTTTGAGACAGGCCATATCTGGCTTAGCCTACAACTTAAACAGATTTCTTTAGAGATAGGTCATATCTGTCTTAGTCTACAACTTACAAAGATATTTGAGATAGGCTATATCTGGCATAGCCTACAGTTTGTAAAGATTTCTTTGAGACAGGCCATATCTGGCTTAGCCTACAGTTTGTAAAGATGTCTCTGAGACAGGTCATATCTGGCTCAGCCTACAATTTGTAAAGGTGTCTTTGAGATAGGCCATATCTGGCTCAGCCTGAAACTTGTAAAGATGTCTTTATTTCTGACAGATACAAAAAATTATATGATGCAGATTTAGCATCCTTGCAGTGCATCAGTATATATGTAAAAGAAACTCAACAGAACTAATTTTCACATTTTTTTCTTTTCTCTACCCTGCCCTCTCTACTGGATCAAAATGAACCAGACATATGTTCCCTGTGATGATGACCTCATGAGCATATAAAACATTAAGTTTAACAGTACACTGTAACTCACACATGAAAAAAAAATGTAATTCATTCCTTGTTCATTTAGGTTTTGGAAACAATAACCCATGTACTGACTGACTGCACTGATATGCTTCTCCAGTAACCTAATATATCAATAAGTAAACAAATAAGTAAATAAGCAAATATATAATGAAATTTTAAAAAATCATACAATACGAAGGAAACATTCAATTAAACATGATATATGTACAAGCAAGCAAGAAACATAGTCATCTATAAATCTCAAACAAGTATGTCATATATAAATCTTTAACAAGTAATCTGCTTTTTCAGCAAACTGATATCAAGATAATACAGACATAACTAATATCAAGATAATACAGACATTTTTTTCAACTCTGATCCCAAAATCTTACTTTCCAGTGCAAATTTATTATAAAAAGAGATGAGACGAGTGTGGGGAGGGGGCTGGCAGAAGGAAGTCATGAGAAGGACTCTGGAAAAAAAATTAACAGAAGACAATGCAAAACGCATTTCTAAGCTCACGCACCATATGACAGATTATGATAAGAAACAAAGTATTTGAAGGTTGTTCACTTTTATTTTTGTTTAAGACAAGAAACAAAGCGTTTGATAGTTGTTTGCTTTTGTTTCTTTATTTGTGTTATTTTTTAATGTTTTCTATTCAGAAAACTAGCTGACATCATTCAATGGTAGTTGTTTTGAACATATAAAAGCTGCTAGATTAAATGTAAACTGAAGCGTTAGAGGAGTTTTCATAATAGTATATTCAGTTTTTTCTCCCTTTCTGTAAATCCTCTAATACAAAATGTAATTATCAATACGGTCTCCTTGTGTGTGAACTGCATTGTAAATCTTAGCTTTTTACCTTTTTTTTTTTTTTTACTGTTTTCAGCGATTTATTCACGCACTTTTTAAAAATTTCTTCAGGAAACTTGGAGGTTGCATATATAAAGTTACACAACTGACCAGTCACCCTAGTGCAGCAATTAGTGCCACAGACTACTGACTGTAATGTTGTGAGTTCAAGTCCTGTCAGTCATTATTGGATTGTTTGCCCCATTCAGCACCTACCGCAGAGATGAGTGTGCTATAGACTCATTGGAAAGATTGGGATCAAACAGCTGAGTGCTATAGACTCATTGGAAAGATTGGGATCAAACAGCTGAGTGCTATAGACTCATTGGAAAGATTGGGATCAAACAGCTGAGTGCTATAGACTCATTGGAAAGATTGGGATCAAACAGCTGAGTGCTATAGACTCATTGGAAAGATTGGGATCAAACAGCTGAGTGCTATAGACTCATTGGAAAGATTGGGATCAAACAGCTGAGTGCTATAGACTCATTGGAAAGATTGGGATCAAACAGCTGAGTGCTATAGACTCATTGGAAAGATTGGGATCAAACAGCTGAGTGCTATAGACTCATTGGAAAGATTGGGATCAAACAGCTGAGTGCTATAGACTCATTGGAAAGATTGGGATCAAACAGCTGAGTGCTATAGACTCATTGGAAAGATTGGGATCAAACAGCTGAGTGCTATAGACTCATTGGAAAGATTGGGATCAAATAGCTGAGTGCTATAGACTCATTGGAAAGATAGGGATCAAACAGCTGAGTCTCATCCACTTCATGAATGCATCATCGACGATGGTCCTTCCAACCAGAGTTGCAGGTGTCTGTATCTTTCTGGCCTGGTTAATGGCAGGCCAGCTTATCATAGTAAGTGTAGAGTACAGTCCTGTCATGCAGTCTCAATCCTAGACTGAATTCCACAGGATCAAGATTATCATTCTCCTTGTCATCATCATCACAGCATTGTTAAAACCTGTCCCAGCTTCTGTGGCCATTAAGGCGGTGTAGAAAATGAGACAACGCAAAAAAAGGTCTGACAACTGAACATTTAAACAGTCCCTTGCAAATTCAACATGACAGATTTTTTTCCTGAAGGATTGGGGAAGGTGGTTGTTTCTTTGGTCACTTTGGTTGGCTGGTTGGTTGGTTGGTTGTTAGACCAATGGGACAAAGGTAGATATTGTTGACAAAGCACCAAACAATGAAAGTCTAGATAAAGAAGTAGGAAAGCAAAGCAGATACAGAGTTAACTTTTACAATTCACAAGTCTTGAGCAGGAAAAAAAAAAATACACACAGGTGAAACCAAGCCTTATCTGAGGCAAATCTGTTAACTTTAAAAAATGCAGACTCTGACCCTGGGTAGCTAATCAAAATCTCAGTCCTACTGAAGTACTGTTGTCATTGTGTAAACATGATATACAATGAATAAATGCTCAAAACTATTTTAGACTTATGTCATAAAATGCTTGGTGACTGGATTTATATAAAATCTAGCAGGTGAAAACTGTCAGTCTGTCATACTAATATGTGCACAGTTGTTTCAAATGCAAGTTATTTGTTCTCAAAGCTACTTCTTAACTCCTTGGAAGTTTTTTCATTTTTCTTTTTTCTTTTCATTTTTTTAAATGGGCATTCCAGTTATGTGTGAAAAGCAAGGAAAGACTATTTCAAAGGTGATATAGTCAATGAAAACTTCCAATGCCACAAAATCAAGAGCTACAAATAGTGACCAAGTACCACACGTTATTCAGTTAGAATTCACTTGGTGGAAACTGATCATGAGCGTGGAAATACATACTCCAAAGCTGCATGTACATAGACAACACATTCTCCAAGAATTCTCATTCAAATCCACAATTATTCAAACCACAATCAAACCAAATCTGTTTCAGAATATTTGCAAAGTGGCTGGACCAAGGGAGGGGAGAGGGAGTAGTATCGCAGGAATGGGGGGGGGGGGGTTGATGTAATATATGCAATCACCACGATTATTCAATACTACAATTCTGATTCACCACATTTCTTTTCCAATGAAAATTTTGAAGCATACACACTTGACACCAATTACAAAGATGTTTTCATTTGAAATCATCTGTGAATTTTACACAAGATTTGTTATAAATAAACAATGAACAAAATAGTGGAAACCATTTACTCATAAACAAAACAGAACTCAGATTTCTGGTAAGTTTGACATATTCATATTAACTGCACAATTGTTCTTATGAGAGAGCACATATTGTCACTAACGACTGCAGCTGTAACTTCAAAGTAGCCATAATATAATCCATACTCAGGACTGAAATTAACAAGGGTGCAACTTAGAAAAAGTCAAAAAACTGAAAAGGGTCCAGGGACCAGCAGCGCCCCATATGGATGGTCCGGGGAGCTATGCCCCCAGACACTGAAGCTTTTACAAAAAACAGATTTTTCCATTTCAGACTCTTTTGAAAAAACGGATTCCGTCGTCAAACGGAAGAAGTTGCACCCATGAATTAATCATTGCTCTCTCTCTCTCTCTTTCTCTCTTTCAACACAGGTGTGACCTTAACAATCTGATCTGTGGTGCCTACTTGGAATGCTTAACTGGGTTCCCTGCCAAATCTCGTTTTTTAACAGTTCTAGTAAACGTCAGACAATTCCATCATTCTTACATAGTGCAACAACAAACGGGCAGCATTGCCACTAATCATGACACACTCACACCCACAACCCATTCACTCCCTCCCCCTATCAACCAGCTTCCTGTAGAAAAGAGGGAAGGAGTGAAAGGATTAACTAAAAAAAGAAAAGGTACCACATAAACAGCAGGTTTGGTTCCAGAACTGGCATAATACCAGGCTGCACATTCCTATTTTTTTTTTCTTCTTTTTTTGGAGGGTGACATGATGAGCATGGCAATAAACTGCAAGGACGAGTCAACGTCGGCAAAAATGGATGAACAGTAAAAAAAATCTCTACATCTGTGGTGATTTTTCTCCCCCTAGATCGGAAATGGCTGACAAGCCTATCACTGCTCGATCCACGATGGCTTCTCTGCGTTGGGTCGTTTCAAGCTGATATTGAACTGTTTGAGGGTGGCCTCCAGAGCAGCGGCGTTGCCACTGAAATAGGCGGAGATGGCGTTGTGGAACAACAACAGCTGCTTGTGCATCACCTTCACCTGATCACAGAGCAAACTGTACATGTCAATTTTTATGTCTGACAAAACAAGCACTGAACACTGAAAGGCTGACTTCAAAGATGATCTGTTCAAAAGTTTACACAAAGAAAAACAGGATAACCTTATCTTCTTACACAGCGCATGTGAAGAAAAGCCACAGCAAATAAAAGAGATGTTCCTGGCCATAGTCTGTAAAAACAAAGTAACTTTATGAACAGAACAAACTGTAAACAGAAAAGAATGTGGCAAGAGCTAAGAGACACCGTTTATCTGAGACACACTACTCCCGAGACAGAAATGCAAATTTCACTCTAAAAAATTTGGTAAGACAATACAGTAAAACATTACAATTATTATACAGTTCAAATAAGGGCATGAATCACACAAAAAGGATCTTGTTTTTGACAAACAGTAGACTGTTCATTTTTGTTTTATCCTTCATAATGCCATGCTAGCCATTCCAGAAAGGCAGATGTCAATCACTTATCTCGGTCTCATGAAAATTCTAATTTCATCCAGGAGCCATATAATTGGTAGCTTTACACTTGTCAAGGTTCCATGGAATGTAATAATAAATGGATATTCTGAATTAAATTGTAACTAACATATATAAAAATATTTATTTTTCAGAAGGAAAATGAATTAAAAATTATTTTTATTTGTGTTAGTTCAGAATTTAATCAAGAATACTTTTTCCCCAACAATATCACTTTTTTTGTAAGTGAAAATTACTCAGTAAAAAGGAACACGTTTCACTAGAAATTGTATGTAATGAAAGAACATCACCATGGAAAAGCAGTTAAACTTGTCCAATGATTGAGAAGAAAGAAAAACAAATGACCACAGAACACTGTCAAGCATTCAGAAGATACTGTGCCTGATAATGGGTGCCAGTGTTTGTACAAAGTGGCTTATAATGTGTGACAGTTTTTGCACAATGCCTAGTACTTCTACACATCGGATTTCCTTAGAGCCAAAAATGCACTTTGATACATATACCCAATAATCAATCATAAGAGAAAGTATAAAAAGCTATAAAGAACAAACCAGATGAAAGGACCAAACAGGCAGAAAATGATAGGAATAAATGATGGAAAGCAAAAAAGCAAGACTGAAAGAAAGAGTGTGACAGAAAAAAGGAAATTTCTAGCACAGAATTTCCAGGTGAGGATACAATTTATACTGAAAGAACCCTTGGCATCCCCATGGGGGCGACTTTGTTAATTATCTTAAAAAAATATCTTTCTTGTTTGATTGGTATGGTAAATGTGATCGTATTGACTGAAAAACTAAAAAAAAATAATAAAAAAACAGCATAAAATTATAGGTCTCTCTACATACCAGATATACAAAGGTATGCTGAAGCTTTAAAACTTTTCTGGCCAAGAATGTTTAAAAACAAAATGTAAATGGGAAAACATATCTAGTGAACTACACCCCTATGTAACAAACTCCGAAAAATACGGTCCAAGCTATGCTTTATATAAAGCCAATAATACATAATTCTGGAAAAACACCTTCAAGGCATGTCATCATTTTTAGAGTTGTACAAAACCAAGAACGCCAAATGATTTATTCTCAGAAATGATCCTATATAATGAAAAAAATCACTATCAGGAATAATACATAAGATACCATAGATTGCTTCAAAACAGGTCTACTGATTTGCACAATTTTTGAGTAATAATGAATCATTTTTGACACATCACCAATTCAACAGGTAATACAAAATGAATGTAAACTTCTTAACCCCTTGACTGCTGACGTTTTTTAATATCCAGTGTTTTGCACATGTGGGGGGAAACGTTGCGTCATTACCATGCATACTAAAACAACTGTTATTTCCATATTTATGGGAATCTATGCGTGAAATTAGACAGAATGATCCATTAGGCATGATAAAATGTAATTTCAGATGATTTACGTAGCAATTTCTTGAAATTATTACATATTTGTACTATTTTGTGGAAATTCCCATAGAAACACTTATAATCACTCACACTAGAAACAAAAACCAAAGGAAAAAATAGAAGATATGGCCATCCTGACAAAATCTGAAAGTGTTCAGACTGTGGATGACCAGCTACTGACAGATCACTGACAGCTGACAAGCTGCAAAGAGCAGCAACCTACTAGTGAACAAGTGGCTTGACCTGGTCATGTTGTCCACTGTCGCCAAGCCCCCACCCCCACCACTACTCCATCACCCTAGTCCTCACCTTACCCTTGTAATAATACTCCTTGGACTATGTACTTTAACACTTTGAAGGTGATGGCTGGTTGCCAGCATTGCCTGCAGTCACAAACCCTTTGTCACATGCTCATAGGATCAATACTTTTCACGTCTGCTCTGTCTGGTGCACATTTCACACCAACAGCAAGTAATCAATGCTTTTTTCAACCTCTTCTTGCGTCAGAATTGTCTTCTGAATCATCCTACAGTCATTCACAATTTCTTCACTCAACGTGCATGCTTTAAAAGACTGAAAATGTGCAGGATTTCAAGACAGCCCTGGCATCACCATTTTTCTGAAAACCAGTTTTGATTCTCAGACAAATAAAACCAATCTGGTGAGGGTTGCATAGGTCAACAAGTCATGTAAGGGAAGCCAATCATTTTTATGAACCCTCTCTGCGACTGACAACACCAGTCAGTGCATCTCTCCCATTTACATTGGGCTGAAATATGTCAAACTACCTGCATTAATTTCATGTTTGTGTGCATCACAGAAGGCTTTGAGAGTTTGATAAAATTTTATGTTGGCAACAGTTACAGCAATTATGGGATTAATCTTTAGTAGCTGTAAGCAGTCTACTAAGGCATGCACACAGAAGACTAAGTTGAATATACCAAATTAAAACATACATGATATTCCTCAAGCGCTGTAAGCAGTTTACTCTGTACCGAAAGGAGCATGATAACACTATGAAATATTAACAACAGATGATACACTTCCACAATCTTATTCTAAGTGGTCAGAGAAATGAGGAGCAGATGTTCCATGGAAAAAAAAAAAAGAATTAATGAAAATTCATAAAAATTCAAGAAATTAAATTCAAATGGCCACAGGGATGTACTGTACACAGAGTTATTGGAACCGTCATACTGAAAGCGATGGGATTTGTGAATAACTTTCATTGTGATTTTTGTCTGGAAATGAAAGACAGTGCTGATCATTTATGTTGGAAATACTTTTATGATTCTGGGTAAGGCTATGTGTATTTTGGAATGTTTTTATACAAAACAATTCTAGATAAGGCTTGAAGAAATCTTGGAATCAGAATGTACAGCCTGTGCAAACATTAGCTTGACTGAAAACATGGTACTGTTTGGAACAGATGAATGTATGCTCACATATTCAGCATCTGATTGAACTATCCTTGGAAAAATGTATATTTACAAACGCAAATTTGAAAAGGCTCTACCAAATATATTTCATTTCAAAAGATATCTGGCCACAAAATATCACAAAGAAAAACATACTGCAGAACTGACATGAAACTTGCACACCTTTAAAACAAAACGACTGCCATATTTACTACTAATGGCAACCAAGACTTGATGTTGTCTGCTCAATTTTTGACGCACACATTGTCAGTGCACTGGTGAGATATGATTGTGAATCTGACTTACAAACTTCCATGTACACCGACAACTTCGAGTTATCTTTCCAGTAATCTTTTTTATTTCTCATATGGGTATATGTGTATTTTAAGCATATGAATACTTTGTATATACTGGAGTATTCTTCATAATGTAACTGTCATTACACTCTGCTATTGCTGTTCATATTACCATGTTTACAATGAATTTTTAAAAATGTTTGAAAAACAAAAACCTCATGAACATGTCTCAACAGTTACAGTTTCCTTAAAATCCCAAGATATTACAACACGTGCACCAATTGTAACACTGACTGAAATTTAGCATAGAGATTTTGACAGCATGTAAACTAAGAACAAACCTAGATCTTGTGATTACATGCTGTCTGTAGCAAACAAAAATCACATTAAGCAACTTCAAGTTATGTTTTCAGTCTCCTGAACAGCAAACAAGACATCCAAATCTCAAAATCTGAAGAAATGAAATTGAACACAATTGCTCAAAAGTCATGAAACAATGAACAATTATTAGCACCATTTTGACCTGTTGAGATTAAAAGTACATCAAGTGGAATAAGATTATCATTATTATTAGTGTTTTAAGCCCATCCAACTGCTCAGAGTCATATCAGGGCTATAACCATCTCAAATGAAAACAAGTCTGAACATATCAATGACACTAGGAAAAAAAAACCGAAAAAGAACACCAAGTATACATATCATTATATTCATGCGATGAGGGTATGCGTTTGACATTGGCCATTCTGCCCCTTTTATCAACAGTGGGATTTAAGAGAAAAAGCAAATGCATAAACTAAGTAGGCCTACATAAAAACAGACCTATAGTACTTAAAACTGTCACTAAACCTATTCATACTTCCTGAAAGCTGAAAATACAATCAACATATGTTCCTAATTATAAATCCTATTAGACAGAAAGTTTGTAAAACTTTATGGAAAATATATCCATGAATGGGCCACCAAGACAGAAAATGACAAGACAGAAACAAAAAGACTGACAGAGAAGAGGAAATTTTGAGCACAGAATTTCCAGAAGGTGGGGATACTATTTTTACTGAAACAGCCTCCAGCACATCCAAAAGAGTGACTCAAGATAGTTACATGCATAAAACTGTGTTGGCATCTGGTCCAAGATGGACAGTTAAGGTCTGTTTAATCACCACCAACTCATTCCATAAATTCAAAATCTTTACAAGAAGTTTGTTCATTTTTTCTTGTAACATCTATTTGCATATGTGCTTTTAGAAGTGTAACTTGTCATATTTTCATTCTAAAATTGTTTGCAGTACAAACTGAGTCTGAGAGGACAATAATATGGCAAAAAGGAAATTTTCCTTCTAAAATTACGTTTAATGTAACATACTTACCGTGGCTCACTGATGCAATAAGCGGCAGCGATTTGCCATTCCTGCCTCATAAACAATAAAGTCCAAAGGGACCATAACTCTGAGAGTATCCATGTCTTGCGCATGCGCATGTGCTCTTCCTCTTTTCAAGGAAACCAAGACCCTGACTGTGAACGGAAGGAACCAGGAAGGCAGGGAGGACGGGAGGGACTCTGCGTGAGCCACGGTAAGTATGTTAGATTAAACGTAATTTTAGAAGGAAAATTTCCTTTTAATTACACATACTGTACCGTGGCTCACTGATGCAGAATAGCGCTACCTGGAAGGAGGGCTTACCTGGTTAACGCCTGGAGGAATGAGACAAGTCAGGGCGTGCAGCAGAGATGGGGTGTTGAGCCACCACAGTGGAAGCGATACCCCTAGATCCATCGTCGCGCAGACGGTATACATCGCGCCGGTAGGATGGAATACGCATCCTTGATGACTGTTCACAGCCATCGAGAGAGGGATGCGTGGCTAATGGCCTTCTTATAGCTTTCGTTGTAAGAGAGAAACAGGTGGTGCTGCTTCTGGCGAGAAGATTTCGTCATCCGGAGCAAGGATAGACGTCAGGGGATGGAGATAGACAGAGTAGGAGAACCTGGCGACTGGTTCTTGTCCAAGAAGTCCGGGAGTAGGCGGAGAGACATTGAGCCCTCCGGTTCAAAAGCAACATCCCCGGGGAGTCCGCCAAGAGCGTGCACTTCGCTACAGTGCCTCCCCAACGCTAGAGTGAGTAGAAAGGCCATCCGAAATGAGAGGAAGTTGGGAGAACACTCCCTGATGGACTTGTTAAGGCGAAAGTCCCAGGGAGGAGAGGACGAGAAGGAGATCCTCGGCCGGGTGCCGCGGGGGGTCAGGCTTCCCGAAGGGAAGCCCTACGGACAATATCCAGCAGGACAGGGTTGTCCGCGAATGAAGGACTACCCGACTGGCTGATGGTATTGCAGATGGCTGCCCTGCGTCCCTTCACTGAGGAGGACAAAAGGTTTTTCCCCGACGAAGAAGGCCATGGTAGTTGGCCCACTGCGAGCGCGGGGGTGACTGGAAGGTTGAGGAGCACCCAGAAGGCCAACTGTGTCAGTGGGCACTATATGTTCCCTGAGTGTCCGGTCTGTGTGCTTGCACCACAGGGCCGATCACTGCCGGGACAGGCCTAATGGAGACATTGAGGCCTGCACAGCAGTCAAGCAGGAAGGTTTAGAGCCTCCGGGTTGCTGTGCAGAAAGTTTCATCATAAATAAATAAATAAACAGAAAATGTATTAATAGTCTTCAGCTTCAGGGGAATTTGTCTCCAGATAGAGTTTTGTCCTTTGAGCCTGCTAGAGGCCTTTGTGGACTTGCACCCATCTCACAGAAACAAACATCTGTGATCTGTGTTGTCCCAAGCCCTCTGCAGAGCTGTGTGTGACAGACTGCAGACTGTCAAAGCAAAAATGACAAAGACTGCATGCTACACAGCAAGAGACGTAACTCATATGACTTACATTTGAACAGTAGGAATGATGGACCTTACCTGTACCCAAATCGCATTTTCCCTGAAACTCACTGCAAAGGGAGTGCTCTGCTTGTCTGACATAAGTATAGACAGCCACAAAAACAGGTCAACAACTACATGATTTCAACAGCAAACATGACCTCCAATGACTGATGCAACAGTTAGTCAGCATACATTCATCTCACAGGTGCAAATACCTGTGGCTTGTGTTGTCCCAAGCCCTCTGCAAAGTTACTACTGCAGGCCACCAAAGCGAGGATGACACAGACACTGTACCACAGTCTCTCCATGCTACAGAGTATGGAAAATAGCTCATACAATGTGCTTCTGAACCAGACAAAAGGTGAACTAAAGATTCAATGGAGGATTGGGCCACAGGTTTTTTACACACCTTGTTCTCCTCAAGGAACTGTAGCTTGATGTTGACGTCAGCCCTGAGTTTCTCGAACTTCATCTTGTGCTCTTCAAACCTGCGCTTGCTTTCCTCAATGCGTGAAGACACTGCGTTCTCTCTGGGCCCCAGCTGAAGCTGTTCCAGTTCGTTGCGATATGCATCATATTCCAATCTGTGTGAAGAAATATAGGCGTCATACTCCAATCTGTTAGAAAAAATACATGCAGCATGCTTGTACTGGTTAGTCTCTCTCACGCTCTCTCTTCTAGTGTGTCCTGCTCTCTTTCTCTCTTTTCCTCTCTCTCTCTTTCGCTTCCAGTTTACATGTATGTTGGTAGTCTTGAGTACATATCGTAAATGTATCTTTATACAAGAAAGCTTGTGTTAACAGTTCCAGAAGAATGGTAAACAAATAAAATGCAACTTCTAAATAAAACAATATTACAACTTCTAAATAAAACAACATCTACAAGCCCTGTTCACAATTTCCTTTTTCTCACATTTTATACATGCTCTGCACAATCACGATATCGGAAACGGAGTAGTCTTAAGCCCTCATGATGACAAGCCACATAAATTTTGATGGTAGTTTTGTGTTATTTTTTCAGGCAATGTATCGCCCGCTAGTGGTCCCCCATTGAAACCTAAAAATTAAAAAAGTTACTTTTGTAGACTTGTCATGTTCACTGGTGGAACTAGATTTCTTTTTCTTTTTGTTTACAGTTTGTTTTGTTCCAAACAATGTTTATCCATGGTATGTGTACGGACACTTACTAGCCCACACTATGTGGGCAAATATGTTGCTGCACAATCTGCATACTTTATCTTTAGAGGATGTGCATGCTGATTTATGTGTGTGTTTCCATTAGCTGCCAAACAACAACATGGCTTATAGGATCTTTGTCATGCATGAAAGGTGTTCTGCATGCACATACACACAATGGAAGCTAAAGCACTAGCAGGTCTGCACATATGTTGACCTTGGAGATTAAAAACATCCCCATCACGAGGCATAACCAAGGCAGGATCAAACTCAGATCTATGATTAATATATGTTCCTAATTATAAATCCTATTAGACAGAAAGTTTGTAAAACTTTATGGAAAACATACATATATATGTGAATGGGTCATCAAGACACCAACTGAGAAAGGAAGAGATGACAGAAAGCAAAGAAGCCAGGCTATTGAGTCCATGAAGGAAGTGGAATGCTTGTTTTCTTACCAAAATCAGAAAATTCAGTAAGCACTGGCAGCAAAAGAATAAATCAAATATGTAAAGTCATTCCTACCATTTTACCAAAATTTCCATTTTTTTTAGGGGACACGGGAAAAATCTTTACTAAAATAAAGTACTTTCACATGTCTACACTTCCAGGCCATGTGAATCAAGTAAGGAGACATTTTCATTCACATCTACACAAATATTTTTCCTTCAGACTTGAGCGGTGGTCCAAAATGGGTAAAGCTCCAAGAAGACAGAAAAACTCACAAGACGTGCAAAGATGTAAACAATAAAACAAATGCAAAATAAAAATTTTTAAAGCACACACACGTGCAATTACAGAACTCAACCAAACAATCTCATCCACCATCCTCAAAACATCTATCCCAAAAAACATAAACAAACACCAAACAGTGGCGATCAATTACCTTGCACTCTCATACTGTCGTATCGTCATCAGAGTGTCCTCTATAGTTTTATTGCACAACGTGTTCACAGACGATGTGAAAAAGTTCAATGCACCTGAAACATTTGGCATGTGACTTAAAATACATGATGACGCCATGAATACAAAATCATATCACTTAATACAAGTCCAGGACATAAAGACAATGATGATGTGAATACACTAACTGCCATAATCCGCCTACACATACACTCATTCTCATGAGAAGTTCAAAGTGCAATAAATTATGTGATCCCTGTTGGGGCAATGAAGACTATAACATAAGCACCTCGATGATTCAAGGTATCAAAAGTGCAGTTTTTAATCAAGTTTTTCAAAAGATTATGGCCATGTGTATTGTATTATGACACTCAAAATTTCACATCAGACTAATTTCTCAAATCTGATGAATTTTGTTAATTTCAGATGAAATGTTTAAGACATCAAATTACATGTGCACATACATACACACACACACACACTGTTTCTTTTCTCTCCCCCCCCCCCACCCCCCCCCCCCTCTCTGTCTCCAAGTCTTTCTCTCTCTGTATACTCTACACTCTACAAACATCAACTTAACATGATCTAGATATGTCCCCCCCCCCCCAGAAAAAAACAAACATAAACATACTCAACAAGATCTCTCCATTCTTGACCAAGGCTTGTTGTGTCTCTGAGTTATATCGGAACTCTTCCTGAAGCTCCGGGGACTTCTGAGCCAGGTCCGAGAAACCCTCACCAAGGGCACGCTGCGTCTGCACGACGTTGTAGTAATGCTGCGTCAGCAGGCGCGCCAGCCGCAGGATATTGGCGTACTTACGCTGCGTGTCTCGCAGGCCCTCAATCTTGCCCTCCATTTCCAGGTCCACAGTTTTGGAACCACGGCCTAAGCGTTCAGATATGAGCTGGCGTGTGCATTTGAATGTGTTCACTGACCAGTCTTTGATGGATTCCAGTTTGGACTGAGCGGAGGCGGACATGGATTTGGGGACAAAGTCGCCATTGCTCTGTGGGCCTGACAGCGGAATGTTGCTAGTGGCTGAAAAAACAAAATTTGTTGATAATCAAGTATTTTGCCTTTGTGCATATATTTTGGATAATTTGATATTTATACTACAAGTATATTCTAAATACTGTAATGCTGTTACTGCATGTACCTTTCAAATGATCAAATGCTTTTACCGTACAGATTTCAATGCCCTTACTGCAATACCATAATTGTCATTATCATAATGCTCTTCTGTGCCATGATTAACTTTTGTACTTGTGAGATCTGTTTTATAATAAGATCCTATCCTTTCTATTCTATTCACACATGACACTGTCAAAATACAAATGTTACAAGTCTGGCCTAAATATATCACTGTAGGTAGTTTTATATAATTTACACTATTAAAAAAAAACCCACTACTTTCATCTTTATTTGTAAAGTAGCATATCTATTTCCACAGATACTGCTTCTTTTGAGTTGATATATCCGTAACCCTAAAACACAGTTCATATTTCTATTCTGCACTATATATATTATGTAAACAAAGTGAAATACACACACATTAGAATAATAACTATGTACCTATCCATGCAACAACGCAAGTAATATAACTATGTACCTATCCATGCAACAATGCAAGTAATATAACTATGTACCTATCCATGCAACAACGCAAGTACCAGTACAAGCTGTGTCACTGATTAAAGTTTTAATCTGGATCAATGAGTCAAAATTTGCAAAACTCAAAACAAAGAAAATCAAACATACAAAAAAAATCAAAACAAAAAAAATGACGTGCTCTCCATCATAACATACTTTTTTCAATATGTTTAATGGCAATAAAACAAACAAAAATCAATAATGATATAACACTTTTTTATTTTTGTCCCCTGACAATTTCTTTACTGATTAATAGTGGTAGTACTATTGTGCATTACCAAATAAAACAAAGTGTACTCAAGGTATTTTTTTCTTGTTCTTGTTTTTGTTTTTTGTAATTTTAATATATAAAAGTAACTATTGATTTTATCAATGTTCATCGTACTAGTATCCAAATATAGCATATCATTTCTAAGCATAAGATCAGCAGCAGTTGTTGGAAAAAATATATCAGTCCTATGAGCTTTTTTATAAATAATGTACAAGATTATCACATACAATACATAATATCACACACACACACACACACCACACACCACACACACACACCACACACACAACAAATCATGTACAATATTATCAAATCAATACAACACACACACACACCACACACACACACACCACACCACACACCACCACACACACACACACACACACACACCACACACAACACACACAACACACACACACACACACACACACACACACACACACACACACAAAGCATCGTTTCATAAATATTAATCAGAATCAACCTGACACATTGAAAAAAGCCAAAAATTAATAAGTTTCTGACACCAACGTGTAAATGTAAATGTTCTACTAAGTAAACATGAAATGAAAGCATTCAGTATACCCATACCATCAATCAAATAATGTTAGACACACATACTTTATCAATGAAATTAATGATCAATTCATTCTATATTGAGGGATTAAAAAGGTGAAACACACATCCTCCGATCCATTTATCTTAATACCTCTTATACTCAAGAAGACTGCACATCAAAAACTACACTACACATTAAAGGCTAAGCATTACACATTAAAGGCTATGCACTAAGCTACCATTAAATGTAGGTAGGTGAGTGTGCATGTGTGTATGACAGTGTGTGTGTGTGTTGAGAGAGAGAGAGAGAGAGAAAACTCTGTGTGTGTGTGTGTGTGTGTGTGTGTGTGCATGTGTGTGTGTGTGTGTGTGTGTGTGTGTGTGTGTGTGTGTGTGTGTGTGTGTGTGTGTGCATGTGTGTGTGTGTGCGTGTGTATGTGTATGTGTGACAGTGTGTGCATGAGTGTTTATGTATGCACATGCACACTGCATGCATGCATAGCGTGTGTGCATGTCTGCATATTGTGTGTGTGTTGTGTGTGTGTGTGTGTGTGTGTGTGTGTGTGTGTGTGTGTGTGTGTGTGTGTGTGTGGTGTGTGTGTGTGTGTTTTGCATGTGAGCATGCATGTGTGTGTGTTTGTGTGAACTCACATCTATGTCTTTGTGTGTTAAGTTACACTATGTTAGCAATCACAAGCATCTTCTAGTTTTGTGCGATCTAAAACTCATTCATAAAGGTTAATGGTGCAGAATTCGACATGTGGTGCTAAACAGGTAACATGTTCTAACTTTGCATACATTAAGTAACACCTTCTAATTTTACACAAATAGTTAACACCTTCTAACTTTGTAAAAATTGTTAACACCTTCTAACTTTGGACAAATAAGTAACACCTCCTAACTTTGTTTAAATAGGTGACACCTAACTTCGAACAAATACATAAACCTACCTTTATACATATAAATAGTATCTTCAAACTTTGTAAACTAAATCTGATAAGACTGCATAACATGTAATAATACCAAAATAGTGATACAATACTTGCAATTTAAGAAAGCTTTAAAACTGTTTGCAACATACTTGCACAAAACATATTCTATTGTTGAACTGTAAACACAAACAGGAAAATGTACAACCACAAGAGCACATCAGATATGTACAACAGGGATGAGAAGATGAGGCAGAAGATGACAGTGGAAATATGTTGTTGTCCCCTAAAATAAGCAAATAAATAAATAAACAAACAAATGAATGAATAAATACATAAATGAGGACATGAGGGTAAAAGTAATGGTGGACATTTTTTTCACACAAAAAGGAGCGGGGGGGGGGGGGGGGGAGGGATCTTCCGAACCTGGCCTCTTCCTATCTCAACCGTTTCAAAGGCATGAAAAGGGGCCGAGGAGGAAAGGAGGAGGAGAGGCAACAAAGATTTGAGGATCAGGTAAGCAGTGGAATATGTATGCTAGAGCAATCAAGTAATCAATACACAGTGGACATGTTGACTACTTTGTCTTGTCACAGGTAGAGTGTAAGCAATGAATGCTGGTTTCACTTTCAGTCTGAGAAACTGGCTGTAATTTTTAGAATCATATGACATCGCCGATGGCCTGTGTGAAGCAAACACTCACAGCACATAAACAATACCAAGGCAAACAGAGAAATGTCCCTGGCAAAATTCTGAAGAAAAATCCATTTTTATATGTAAACAGACATCTGTATTGGCAGAAAAAAGAGAACATATTTGGGTGGCACTGCACTGCGATGTGTGCTCTTTCTGGGGACAGTAGCTCAAGTTTCATATGGTAAATCCAGTGTGACCACAAAAAATAATTAAATAAAATGAAAAAAATAAAAAATAACAAATTACAGATTACTAAAACAAACAGAATTCACCCCTGTTCCACGGAAACTAGATATGTGAAGGATAGGCATCTGCATCAAACTGAACAACAGTTAAAACAAAAGCAAGCATCAATATGAATAAACTTTTCTATATAGTAACTCTTATGTAATAAAAAAAAAACCCAAAACCATCCTGCAGCATTATACTGATTTTATACATGTAAGTACTCACCTGTGACCCATAACAAAATAAAGCAAAACACACATACAAGGACTAAATTCCATTCTAATAAACAAAAATCACAAAATTTGAGAAAACTGGCCACAATGCTTCACGTCCATTGAGGTAAAGATGTCTATAAAAAAAAACTGATCTATGCCTTTTTCCTGAAACTTTCCTTTACAATGCACAATGTCATTCTTAACACATTTTAATCTCAGGCAAGAATCAAAATGTGCAAAAGAAGGAATAAAGAAATACAAAAAGAAACAAAATGGAAGAGCAAAGTACAGAGTTCGTCATTCCTATTACTATTAGTATTACTGTTTAAAGCCCAGCCGACTGTGCAGATCCTTATCAGGGCTAATAACCATTTCAAAACGAAGAAAAACCCTCATTGGAAAAAAAATTGGAAAAGAAAATCAAGTACACACACAAATGTATTCATGCACACAGAGTAACTGGTAAGTTATGGCATCATTAAAGTCAACAACATATTCCATGTTGGCTGTAAGAGTGAGATATGAAATACAAAGAGAACCTTACATCACCAACGCTACTAACAAATTCAACATAATACGAAAAGAGGAGTCATAACAGATTAATTTG
>CM060314.1:26480890-26508390 GCA_030674185.1 Monoplex corrugatus
AATATAAGCTTTTGTAGAGTTCTGCACCAGCATAAGAAACAAAACACCTGTCATTAAAAACTGTTCATAAACAACTTAAAAAGTATCATAACTAAGGTTCAGAATGATCAAGAAGAACACAATACAAGGAATAGAGATATGTCCAAACAAACCAGAGTGTCTCTCAAAGATTTCATCTCCAAAAACAAAAGTATTTCAGATTTCTTTCTTTTCATAATGTTAACTATGCTATGTACCATTATGACATCCTTAAAATTTTGGTTTTTGATTAAAAAATATTATAACAAAAAAAAGAAAAACAAAATCAAAGAAATGAAGGAAAAACTAACTACAGAATATGAAAATATGAATGTAAGAGAGAAATGTGTGTGTGTGTGTGTGTGTGGGTGTGGGTGGGTGTGTGGGTGTGTGTGTGTGTGTGTGTGTGTGTGTGTGTGTGTGTGTGTGGTGTGTGTGTAGCGTGCGTGCAAGTGTCTGGGTGTGTGTGTCTGTGTGTATATGTATGTGTGTGTATGCGTACGTGTGTGTGTTTGTGTGTACGTGTGTGTGTGCAACCACACACATGTGCGTCTGTATGTGCACATGTGTACATGACATGTCATTTGTATCAGTATGTCTGCACATGCATAGGTTCTTACGAAAACATGCTACTTGGATTTTCTCAACTATCAATCACATTCTATGGATGTACATGTTTCGGGCACTATTTTGATATAATAGTTGGTCACAGGTCTGAAATGCTTAGTTTGAAATCAAATTCAGAACAGTCTGACCTTATGATAAGTCACATAGAAGACATAATCCATCACGTCATGGTGACTTAAACCTGTAAGACATATTCTATTATATCAGTAACTAAAGATTTCTCCATTTTTCAGATGCTTTAAATAATTCTTTTAATCCAACATTTTGTACAACAAATCCTAACATGATAAGGTCAGACTATACAAATGTATCATCTACTTATAAAAACCTTACAACTCACAGACTAAGTCATAATGGTAAGGGACGAACGTTCATCAAATCCTTCCATACAAATACTACAACTGAGAGACACTCATTCAAGAAAAGCATTATGAAGCATGTGTGGGTGGTTAGCAAGAGCTGCAGAAAACACACCAGGAGGGACTGTAAAGGAGCGTGTAAGCCTGCCTTGAGATGCAGCACCACCATCTTTTCCGGCGCTCCCATAGGAACCAGAGTACGAGGCACTCATTGAATTGGGTGTGCCCCCTTGGACCGTGGAACCAATTTCATTGAGACTTGGCCCATCATCCAGCATTTCCTGAAGGTCACGCTCAAAATTGTCATCTTCCTTGGTGTCTGACAACTGTGCAGGGTGGGACTCGGCCATTGTGAATCAATCTGAAAAAAATATGCAAGGGTCAGGTCTCAAGCTAGTCAACAATCATTAACAGAAACACATCCAAAAAATTTTACATGACACCTCTTGTAACAGTTGACTGACAAACTGACCTAATGCAAATGAATTTCAAATACCTTTAGGCCGCCATTTTCTTCACACACCAAGGAAAAGAACTGGCTACATCCAGAATGAAGTATCTGTCCATCAGTGTTAAAAAAATCTGATGAATGAACCTCTTCTAAATCACTGATCTTATGATTGAAAAATTATCATAATATAGATAAATCTCAGCCTGACAAATATAGGGGGAAAAAATGGACAGAAAAACTTAAGCTTAAAAAATAAGAAAATCTGACAGACAAATCTCAACCTGGCGATATTTTTCATCCCACATATATACATTATATGCCACTGTCTTCATGAGTATCAATACCAAATATATTGTCCACCTTATGTGATGCTAAACAATCAGACTAGTAAGTACTATGCACTGTCACATGTGTGCACACAAAGTCTTTCTCTCTCAATTATTATCTTAAAAAGTATTGCCCCCAATAAATTAATAATTCATATCGACCCCCACCTAGCTCTGCCAACAAACTCACCACATCCACGTTTCTCTCTGACTTTGACCAACTGCTTGACCACTACTGCCTCTTACCTGGAAATCTCATCATTCTAGGTGACATCAATGTCCACTATGACAACACTCACCGTTATGACACAAGACATATCATCAACTCTCTGTCCAATCACAATATGACTCAACACATTTCTGAACCAACCCATCAAAAAGGTCACATTCTTGACCGGATAATTTCTCGTGATCACCACAATTCAGCTACTGACAACTGCTTAGTTCTTTCTACCCGTCTAACTTCAGCCCTTCCATCTGACCACTCTGCAATTCTCTGTTCTCTTGACATTTCTCCTCCTTCCCGTACCACGCGCACAGTGACTCAACGCAATCTCAAATCTATCGACCTCTCCACATTTTCATCTGATGCCTCCCGTCTCCTTTCTGAAAAGTCACATAACCTTGCCGATGAATTCTATACTACTCTCCACCATCTTCTGGACACTCATGCTCCAGCCACAACCCGTCTTTTACCTGACCGCCCCCCTACCCCCTGGCTCACTCATGAGATTGCCTGTGCAAAACGTGCCCGCCGCAGAGCAGAGCGCCGCTGGCGCAAATCCAAACTCACTGTACACAGGCAACTTTTCAAAGCCTCTAAAACAAAAGTATCCACCCTCATTGCATCAGCAAAAACAAGCTATTTCCAAACCAAAATCCTGAATGCCTCTTCTTCAAAAGAACTCTTTACAACCATGAATCATCTCCTTGGCACACGAAAAGATTTACCTCTCCCAACAAATCATACAAATGAAGAACTCCCATCTGTATTCTCCAAGTATTTCACCACCAAAATACAAACTCTTCGTGACAGGCTTGACAGGACACCCTGTCAACCATGCCCACCTGACCCTTCCTTCTCTGGCACACCTCTTACTACTTTTACCCAGTCTCACAAGAAGAATTTTCAACACAATCAGATCCATGTCGTTCAAAACCTGCGAACTGGATCCTCTTCCAGGTTCTCTCTACTCCGACTGTCTCCCTACTCTCCTCCCATTCATCACTGACATCATCAACACTTCTCTTCAAACTGGAACTGTCCCAGATTCTTTCAAGTCTGCTATTGTTCACCCCTCCTCAAGAAACACAATTTAGACCCAAATGAACTGAAAAATTACCGGCCTATCTCTAATCTCTCTTTCTTGTCAAAACTCCTTGAAAAAGTCATCCTCAACCAGCTGAACTCTCACCTGTCTGCCAACAATCTCCTCAATCCTTTCCAGTCAGCCTACCGCCAGTGCCATAGCACTGAAACTGCCCTACTACACATTCTCAACAATCTCCTCCTTGCAACTGATACTGGCAAAGTCTCTCTCCTCACACTCCTTGATCTGTCTGCAGCCTTTGATACCATTGACCATGGTATTCTCCTTTCTAGACATCACCATACTTTTGGCATCTCTGACATTGCTCTCTCCTGGTTCATTTCATATCTATCAAACAGAAAACAAACTGTTCTCATCAATGGCACTTACTCTCAACCTGCATACCTGACCTGTGGTGTTCCACAAGGATCTGTCCTTGGCCTTGTTCTTTTCACTCTTTACACCTCCCCCCTGTCTACCATCATCAACTCCCACTCTATAAAACACCACTTCTATGCTGATGACACCCAACTTCAAGATAGTGACACACCTGATAATATACAGCGCCTCTTGACTCGCACCACTGAGTGTTACTCGGACATTAAGAACTGGATGACACACAATAGACTTCAGCTTAATGACGACAAGACAGAAGCTATCCTCATTGGCACCCGTCAGAAACTTTCTCAGCTGCCTCCTCTTTCTCTCCCATTATGTAACACATCAGTCCCAATTTCTGATTTAGCTAAAAACCTTGGTGTCTGCATTGACTCTACCCTCTCCATGAACAACTTTGTTTCTCAAACTGCCAGATCTTGCTACTATCATCTCCATCGTATAAGCCTGATCAGGAAGTATCTCTCTGTCGAAACAACTGCAAAACTCGTTCTCTCCTTCATAATGTCTCGCATTGACTATTGCAATTCACTCCTATCTGGTCTTCCTGCCTCCACCATTCACATCCTACAGCGCATTCAAAACAATGCTGTACGCCTTGTACTCAAAAAGAAAAAAGCTAACCACATATCTCCTCTCCTGGCACAACTTCACTGGCTCCCTGTATCAAAGCGCATACAGTACAAACTAGATACCATGTGCTACAAAAGCCTCAATAACGCAGCCCCCGATTACCTGTCAAGCCTACTTGAGATCTATGTTCCTTCACGTACCCTCCGCTCTGCCTCCAATCCTCTGACTTTTCGCTTTCCACGCACTAAGCTCAATACCTATGGTCCACGAGCCTTCTCTGTTTCTGGTCCACTCTCCTGGAACAAACTTCCTCTCTCAGTCCGTCAGCAACCTACTTTTGTCTCCTTCAAGTCCGCTCTCAAAACTCACCTTTTCTCCTCTGCATAAAATCCTAACCTCACTCACACCCCCCCCCCCCCCCACCCCCTCTGCAGCCTGTCTCCGCTCGGAGGGGAATCACATTGTTATAATATATAATTGTATATGATATGCTCTCTATAATTTTCCATTGCTTTTATTCTTGTTTTTATTGCTTTTATTCTTTCTCCCCATTTATAGCCATGCGTGCGTGCGTGCGTGCGTGCGTGGTGCGTGCGTGCGTGCGTGCGTGCGTGCGTGCGTGCGTGCGTGCGTGCGTGCGTGCGTGCGTGCGTGCGTGGTGTGTGTGTGTGTGTGTGTGTGGTGTGTGTGTGTGGTGTGTGTGTGTGTGTGTGTGTGTGCGTGCATGCGTGCGTGCGTGCGTGCGTGCGTGTCTGTTTCAGCGCTTAGATTTGATTTTATCAAGATTTTGCGCTATATAAATATTGTAATTATTATTATTATATAGTGTTTCTGTACACAAATGGAATCAAAACAATTTTCTCTCTCCACCATACAGTCTAAAAAAAAAAAATACACAGTCAAAAATAAATGCATAATTTTATGCTGGCATTATATTGCATAGATACCAATTTCTGAGCAACTCTACCTGCATAAGTAACAGAGAATGATAATATTTTAAGCCACCACTAATACAAGAATCTGTTTCACCTATGTACAAATTTTGTTAACAATAATCTAAAACAACATCAAACAAAACTGAATTCCCTGTAACAGTATATGTCTACATAGAACCAAACAAGGTAATTTCACTTAGATACTTTACAAAATGTAGTTTTACTTTTCAATGTTATTTCAAGAATTAACTCTTTAGTGATGCACCGAAGCTCAAGCTTCCGTACCGTGACGTCATACAGTGATGTGCCGAAGCTAAAGTTTCGGCAGATATCAAAATTTTTGTTATAAATGGTATTAAGGAAGGTATACTTAAAGGGAAACTACACACGTTATTAGATGAACCATTTCTCTTTTCCGCAGTTCTATCCCCTAGACGGCTAACTGAACAGAAACCGTCATTTTCGTGCCAATTCCAAGAAAGGGTCAGAGGTCAACTTCATGAGTGCGAAATGGCGACACGCAGTATTCTTCCGTGTACAGTGCACCATTTGACTTCAAACTGGTTCCTACAGCTTATGGAACTTTATTGTACTGTGAAAACATCTAATTCCTTCCTGTGGATTAGCTGATACATGCATACACCTTACCAAGGTAAGCATGTGTACTGTTCAAATTTTTTTTGTTTTTATGTTTTGTGTATATAATTTAAAAATTCACAAAAAATAAATGGAGGCTTTCATGAAAAAGCAGTAAGTAAACCTAGAAAGTAGACATAATAAACTTTAAAATTATATATAATATGTCTGGTTTTATCATTTAGTGTATGTCTGCAGAATTTTTGAAATATGGCCAAAATACTGCATCACAGCACAGCGATCTGGTCTAAATGACCACGTCTCCAATGGGTTAATCATACTGCAAATGCAATAATGTTAGCCCTACACATAATGGTATTATGTGTCACTACAAAACATCTGCCACATCATATGATCATGTGCAACATATGTGAACAAATCATTTCATCATTTCATCTAAATTTAGACATTCCAGGAACTTGAGGTTCAGCTAATCTTGCCTATTCTTCTCCAGAAAGTTGTCAATTCAATTAAAAATTTAAAGACATGAGATTTTGCAACAATTAAGTCCTAATTTGCCATGTACTCAGATCTTCATTAATCCAATATTTAAACATTTACAATTTGAGTTTTTTGTTTTATTTAATGCTAAAGTCATCTTTCCTGGAGACAGTGTTGTGTGTGCCATGCGGTGGATGTGGGACTGAGGAGGCAATGGAAGATGCTCACTCCATCTGGTCTCATGGTTAACCCCTCTTTACCTCTGCTCCTCCAGCCAATCACTGGTCTCAGTTTTGTGCTGAAGTGCATAATATTTGTGCAAAGCAGAACTCTGGAAGGCCTCAGGGTACACTCAATATATCCTCTAAATGTCCTAACTTTGGAACCTCACTGTTCATCATGTTTGTGCTTCATATAGAAAAGGGCAACACAAAACTCTGAATCATCATGGTAGAATACAACTGCCTACAGTTGTCAGGACAGCCTTCCAACTGGAGTTTCCTGTAGTTGTGAACCTCTACAATCAATTTTCAGTCACCAAATCAATATTTGAAAGATCAAATTCGACATCAGCATACGCACCTTGCTTCTTATTACTTATACCCTATTTTCAGGATTAGACTCTTAACAGCTTGTCCAAGCTCTTTTTCTTCAAAACCAATGCTGCTAACATCTCTGTTCTGCAATTCCGTCCATTCTACTCTTCCCATTTAAGTCAGTGAAACTCCTCTCTTTAAACAATCAAAAGAAATCTTCTTGAAAGGCCTATTTGCCTGTACTCTAATTTCCATGTTCATAAGGTTTCAGCATTGTATGGAACTATGCTCTATTTTTACTAATTGATTGTTTACAATGTTCAATCTTGAATAATCTGTGTGACAAGGTAGATGCAGCGCAGCTGTTGATCCAAATTAGCGCAAAAAATGAAATTTATATATCAAAGGCTGAAGTCTAAAAACAATCATACATCTTTAGTTCTTGTATTACGCTTCAAAACTTTTGTAAAAACTGAAATTGCCTGCTCTAAGCTCAATAACCTGAAGGCAAACAGCATATGTCACTTCAATAATATCTGAAAGGTAGAGGCACAGAAATGGCCAAACTAACTGAAAAGATCTACCAGTCAGATACTGAAACCTGACTCTAAAAAAGTTTAGAAATAGGACAGAAGACTTGGTTTTATAAACTGATAAAGTCAAAGAAATAAACTAATGAAAGTGTCCTAAGAACTTGATACCAGTACCACCAGAAAACCACTACCAGACATCAACAAGAGAAGAATAAAATACATTGGCCATGTGTCATGCAGCAAGAACACGGACCTCATGGCAACCATCTTTCAAGGAAAAATAGTACCAAAAACGAAGAAAGGCAGACCTCCATAGAGATACATCGAGAACATAACCAAACATCAGTGACTTAAATATTCAAGAAAATGTCCACAAAAGTCAAGACTGAGTGGCCTGGAGGGAGATAGTAGTGTCAAAATGTACAGCAGCCAACACCGAACCCAGTGACGCTGACAGGTTAGACAGGTGAAAATCTGTATTTAATCCTCTTCAATCTGCTTACCATACTGGTCACAGTACTGAGACTGTCTTTCTTCAAGTTGTTATGACAATTGACATGCCACTGCTCTTGATAATAATAAAATATTGTCCTTCTTGATCTTTTTGCTATGTTTGGTACTACTGATCACCAGAATCTTCTTTTTTGGCTGAAAAGTGATTTTGGCCCCATTTCAACTCTGCTTATATGGTTCCAGTCTTATCTTTCTGAAAGGACGCAATCTGTAAATGGGTAAACTTCCCTGTCTATTCCATTGCAATAAGTAGGACCTATTTTGTCTGTATATATACACTACCCCTCTCTCCACCTCTCTGCTGACACAAACAAGTACAGAAATCAGCAACTCCAAAGAGTAGCACTATGAATTTGAACTGCTGAGTAAATGTATACTCATACTGAATTTAACTGGTGAGGTTGGGGCTGGGAAGCATGCATTTTACTTTGTATTTGTGGGGATAAGGATAGGGAACATGTATACTATTTTGTATATGTATGGGTTATGATATTAACAATTAGGCCTAACTACTGTCTTCAAACCACAACTGAACTGACCCAATTTCATCTAAACTATCCGGACCTGACCCAGTGGCCTGTTTACCCTAGCTACTATTATATCGACAGGCCTATGCTACATGGCAGTTTCATTCACAAGTGGTGCTCCTTTAAAACTGATAGGTCTTAATTTTTACATCTACTGTAATCTAATTTTGAATCCATTTATGTGGCTAAGTAACAGAATCATCAAACATCAGTAATTCTTACAAAAGTGGAACGAACTTCAAGCATCCAGTATAAAAAAAAAAAAACTGAAAAAGGTTGTGTACAATAACTTTGCTGTCTACACAATTCATTAATTTATTTCTTGGGCTGGTTAATTCTTTGACAATGCCGATTATTGCGCGTATAGAGGCAACTGCGAGGAGCTACAAGTGTTTGTCAGTCAAGTGACAAAGCTAATGTGTAGCGGACGACATTTGCACTGAAAACAAAAAGCAAAATATCGATCTTCAAATCATTCGTGAATTCGTCAACAGCTCGAAAATCGAACAATGTTCCGGTTTATCAAATCGACATAAAATGTTGCGCGTTACCCAACAAAACGCGCAAGGAAATATTCTATTAAACTGTGGGGTAAGGTTTTAGCGAATCATCAGAATGATATTTTTTAACCATTGTAATCTCACCTGCGGTGTCCACACCGACGTGTTGATGACGTCACCAAGTGAGTTTTCACTTCCGAGTCTTAGAATTATCTGCCCCTCGTTCACACAACGCCCTACCGAGTATGATCTTTTTACCACAAACAGTAAAAACATTCACAATGGGCACCACGCAGTTTTTTGTTTTGTTTTGTTTTCTGTTGTTTTTGTTTGTTTTTACTGAAGAACGTGTTTATAGAAAATTAATAAATGAATGAATGCGTCAGTGAGGAATAGGGGAAATGACAGAGATTATGTGCATCAATGTGAGTGTGTGTGTGTGTGTGTGTGTGTGTGTGTGAAGGCTGGGTACATGTCACGTTTTCTTCCACAAGCAAGGCAAGCGAATTCTGGGACAAACTTACCAACATATCTGTCCGCATAGCCCCCCCCCCCCCTTTCTGTTCTTATCCCACGTGTGAGAAGTGACTTTCTGTGCAACAAGCTGTCTAGGATATACAAGTAAATGCAATCCATTCCTATTTGTACTTGTGTGCATGCACACAAGCATTCGGTTTGTAAACAAGGTAACTCATGAATGGGTCCAGTTGGGTCAAGCAATGCATGGACAGTCCACACCCCCAACCCTTTGCTTGATGAAATAGCTATCAGGCAGCGTGGGAGGCTGGGGGGGGGGGTGATTGTCTGGAAATGGTGAAGCATTGGCGCTCTGGGTCACATCCAGCACCTGTGGGTGTTTCTTGTTAACTTTGTTAACTGTATTTGTGATCGTGCACACAAGCATATTTCTCATTCATAAACAAAATAAAATATTATTAGCAAGAACCATACATACACATATACAAACACACAGGACAATGTGTATGTGTGTGCATGTGTTTGAGTGTGTGTGCGCACCGGCACATGCATGTAAAACCATGTGTCAAGTCTTTGTGTGCGTGTGTGTGTATGCACACATGGGCAAATATTTTGTATGTGCTGATTGCCCATCTAGACTTTTTTTTTTTATATATATATATAATTATCACTTTACCATTTCTATTGTAGTTTTCCATTTCCAGATAAATGTAGGTACACCACAGGTTAACATAAGTTTTTTTCAAAATTTTGACTAGTATACATGTGAATAGGGGTAACATTTTAACAAACTTTAAATGAAGAATCAAGTAAATGTGTATCTGGCTGTAGAGGTTAAAGTTTTGAATAAATAGGGCCTAATACTTCAAAATGTTGACATGTCCTTGGTACAGATCCCTTTGGCTTGCCTGAATAGGATTCTCACTAGGTTTGCTTATTGGCCATTTTGATGTGAATTTTGTATACTGCATACTTCTGACAATTCAGTTTAGACAGTACACTGAATTTTGATATTATCAAATGTACTCTCTTTAACTTTTCATTATCATCACACACTCACACACACACACACACACACACACACACACACACACACACACACACACACACACACACACACACACACACACACTTTTAAGGCAGATACACAGAAACTGCACAAATCAAAGATTGTTAAGACTCAAATGCCAGAGGTCACTCTAAACAATTATTTCTAGAAAGACCTAACAAATCTCTTTGACAAAAAAATGTTTCATTTTTTGCATTGTCAACAACTGAAATAATCTGTCAGAAGATATTGTAACAGCAAAAAAAATGTGAACATCTTTGAAAGGAAATTAGGTAATCATTGGAAAGGAGCAGAAATGTATTCTATCTAAAGAGCCAACCAGCTAAGCAGAAGAAAAGTATTATGTCAATGAATCAGAAGACCTGATCGGTGATGAACCAGAAAATCTGAATATAGTGGCCTGAAGGGCCAGTGTTCACAAATAGGCCTATCCTATCTTATTACAGAGAGAAGAAATGATCAGAGTCTGTTGTTGTGATGAAGTAGGTTGCCTGACTGAAGTGTGTGGAAACATCAGGCCACAGTACCAGGTAACTTGTTCAAGTCACTGTGAAGTAAGTATCTGTCCATGGGAACTCTCACCCCCACATGCCCTCTTTCCGGGCAACATTTTGTTTGATGTGTGCATACATGTTATTTGACCTACATTTTGCAGATATTATGTTCCTGCAGTCTGCGTTCTAAATTTTTGTTGGGGTGTGCGTGTGATGTATTTTTGTGTTCCCATAAGTCACCAAACAGTGACAGAGCTAACAGGATTTTTAATTTATCTCTTTGACTCTTGCACCCTATCCACCAGCTCCCTGTAGGAAGCTGGTAGATAGGGTAATGGAGTCATGGGGTTGTTTTTGCTTTTCTACCATGGTTGACAATGCAGGATACTGGTGGACAGGGTGCGGGAGTCAAATGGTTAAGTGTCTGATGTTTGCATGCGTATAGGCTAAATCCAAAAGGGATTCAGGCACTGCCAGGTCTGATAACACTTACTGACACACAGGATTTCATTAACTTTGACTGCATGTAAATACAACCTTCAGTTCATTAATAAAGTATGTGGATCATACAGACGAGACGAAAACAACTTCCAACCACTCAGAACAAAATGCGATGAATTCAGAACACTTAGCATGTCTGCATACACGAACACACGCGTACGCGCACACACGCATACACACACACACACACACACTCTCTCTCTCTCTCTCTCTCTCTCTCACACACACACACACACACACACACACACACACACACATACACACACACACACACACACACACACACACACACACATGCACATTACCAGCAGATGGTGTGTGAAGTCTCCTTTGTGGTGGGTGCAGGAGTGAAACCAGAAATCAATCAATCAATACATACAAGACTTCCAAAAAACGTACCTGTACATATGTATATACATTCTGTACATTCACCATGACTTCCATTTCCATAGCATGCAAAGGTTTGCAAAGGAACCCTTTGATGAAATCTGTTATGATAAAATCTGCAGCACAAAAATGGAACAACATTTTCTAAATTGGACTTTGTCTGTTGGCTATATCATATCAGATTTTGGTATGCTCATGTCCGCCTTGGAAGACTAAAATAACTGATGTTACAATTAACGCAAGAAAATATTTGATAGATGGGGGACTACATTAAAGATTGATTTTGAAAGAAAGAACACACCATAAGAAAGACTGAGGACCACCAATAATGAAAGATGAAGCTAGAGCAGCGTTGAGAAAGATGAAACTGGGAAAGCCCGGAATCAGACAATATTACTACAGAAATGACAGAGGCTCTAGATGAATTTGGTACTGAAAAAAAATAACAGTCTTAAAGATATGTCAAAATCAGTTTTCGTTGCATTTCAAAAGAAAGCACGGGCGACAGAATGCGAACTCCATCGACAATCAGCTCGATAAGTTCTGTGACAAAGATTTTATTAAGAATAATTATCGTGAGGACAAGGAACAGAATCAAAAGTGAAATAACAGAAGATCAATGTGGATTTGTTGAAGGGAAAGTAACTGTTAATGTCATGTATATCCAAGAACTTTCATAGAAAGATCAATTGAGTAAAATAAGGAATTACGTGTACGTTTTGCCGATTAAACCAAGGCTTTAAGATTGGGTAAGACATGAAGATTTGATCAACCCACTAGAAAGGCTCAATGTCCATGGGAAGGGTCTAGAAATAAAAAAAAAGGGAACATATCGGGAACAAATAGCAGCAATGAGAGCAGAAAATTTTGTAAGTTCTTACCAAAATATCAAAAGAGAAGTCAGCAAGGATATGTTCTGTCACCAGATTTGTTTTCACTTTACAGCGAAACCATCATGAGAAACCTAGAAGAATGCCCTGGGATAAAGGCTGGAGGTAAAATGTTAAACATTCTACGTTATGCAGATGACACCGTTCTTATTGCAACAAATGAATAAGACCTACCAAATCTTGTGAATACAATAGAAATAGAGAGCAGAAATAAAGGGCTGGAGCTAAATGGCAAGCAGACTGAACTCATGGTAATCAGTAAAAAAAAAAATTAAAAAAAATTTTTAAATCAAGTAATTCCTCATGCAAAATAACAACAAATGGCAAAACATTGAGACAAGTTGATAAGTTTAAATATCTGGGAACAGTGAGCTCACCACACGGTAGATGCAATTTAGAAATAGCCAGCCAGATTGGCCAAGCTATGACAGCATTCAAGAAAAATGAAAAGCGTTCTTACCAGCGTTTTATCAGTTATCATAAGGAAGAGAGTTTTTCAGTGTTATATAAAACAGATACTGTTGTACGGATGTGAAGCGTGGAAGTCAAGACTGAGGCAGTTGAAAAGAGTTCTATGGACAACAAAGAAAACAAACGAGACAGTCTTGCTTGAAAGAGGCAAACACAAAAAAGAACATTAAGTTAACGAAGAAGATATAAACAAAACCAGCAACATTTAGTTGACTTTTTATGAGCAAGAGATATTTGAAAACCTAGTCACAGCAGGAAAGCTGGAGGGGAAAAGAGCACCGGGTAGATCCAGGCAGGAAATGCATGTATTGGACGGACTTGCAGAGTAGACGAAGATGGAGAGGGTAGGGGATGTACTTGCAGCAACAAAAGATAGATTCGTATGGAGGGCACATGATGATGGTGACAATCAATATGACCAAGTGAACGCCACGCATGCTATGCATGTCAATAAATTACGCTTGTCTGAAAAGTATGGAAATCCATTCACGTGCAAAAGTAACGTAATTAGTGTTTATGATTTGATTAATTTGTACGCTTATCATTAGCAGTTGAAGATGTGATTCCCTCGCTTTATGTGTTTTGTAGGATTCAGTCTCTAATGTCTGCTAATCATGATGTCTCTTACACGAAGTTCAGGGTTCTTTTAATTATCGAGCCTAACTAGATTTAAACTTGATTTTTTTTCATGAAGAGAAGTCTAGAGCCATAAGTAAGATCTTTTGTTTTCACTCAGTTTTAACCATGGAGGGACTACATTAGCACAAATGACGTATTGATAGCACGATACACATCAAAATAATGAAAAACATAATCAAAATGATTATAATCCGTATTACCCCTTTCAACTATACAGTCACTTGGTAAAATGGTTAGTGCAATAGTTTGTGCCTGGGAGAGGTCAGGTTCAAATATGATGAAAACTAATTTCAGTAAGCATTAATTGTGTGTGTGTATGTGTGTGTATTTAGCCTACTCTTCAAATGATAGCATTGTAAATAAAACCTGACTTGATTTTGTCAACCCGTCTACGTCTGCTTGGGATTCGACTTGTTGTGAGTTGTTGTGTCTATGCGGAAGTAGGATAGAGTTAGATCTAGGGAGGGTTTCGGTATTTTAGTTCAAACCTAAAGATGGTTTGACAATTGCATGGTAGTATGTTTGTTAAAAGGTGCCTGCAGGCCTGGTACCTCCAACTTCAGCTCTTGTAGGGTAAAACGACAGTTAATGATGAACCGTGTACTGTTTTGTTTTGTTTTTTGTAAATAATGAAAAACTCGGAGGTGTAATACTTGTATGTTCCAAAGAATAGCTCTTGAATGATTAAAGGCTGGATTTAAAACGTTAGTTCGTGAATGAGATGCTGATTTTTACTGCACACATAATTAGGTAAAAGAAGATTCATTGTAAAGTCTGGAACATGTCCTTGCACTATGTATGTATCAGGAATTTATTCGTTGTACATAAGTCTGAGTTTGAATGGTAAAATGTTTAAATTTCCGTCTTTAACCCTTTGACTCCCGCACTATATCCACCAACTGCAAAAACTTATCCCTTTGATTCCCTCACCCTATCCACCAGCTTCCTATGGGGTGAGAGAATCAAAGGGTTAAGTTTTTGCTTTGCCAGCATGGTTGACAATGCAGGATGCCAGTGGATAGGGTGCGGGAGTCAAAGGGTTATAGTGTAGCAGGTTTTTGTTTATGGCGGATTTTGGTTTATTTGTTTGTTTTGTTCCAAAAGATGAATTGTAATGATCAATATGTAAGCTATTTAAAATCTGAGTATTTTAACGCAGGCTAGACTTGAACGGGTAGATACATAGCTTATTGTTCTTGATGGTGCTTTTTGGTTGTTTGTTTTTTGTTATTGTTTGTTTGTTTGCTTGCTTGTTTTTTGTCGGATTAGACCAATGTTTCTCCTTATTTCGGATGACTGATCGTGTGAATGTGCATTTGTGTGTGTGTTGTTGTGTGTGTGTGTGTGTGTGTGTGTGTGTGTGTGTGTGTGTGTGTGTGTGTGTCGTGCGTGCGTGTGTGTGAGTGTGTGAGTGAGTGCGTGTGTGTGTGCGGCGCGCGGCGTGTGTGTGTGTGTGTGTGTGCGTGCTGGGCGCGCGCGCGGTGTGTGTGTGTGGTAATTTTACGTTTACATTTTACATTGAGTTTACAAGACATTTATTATCTGTGCCGGTAGTCATGCTTAAGACATGATGGTTATCAACTCAACTTCTTCAACAACCTGATATATTGTATGTATTTCTCTCCTCAGCTGCAATGAGAATAGAAAACAATGTAAGCTCTTTCCAAAACACCAAAAGAGGAGTCAGACAGGGTTGTGTTTTGTCACCAGATCTGTTTTCACTTTACAACGAAAACATCACGAGAAACCCAGAAGAAGACCCTGGATTGAAGGTTGGAGGGAAAATGATAAACAACATTCGATACGCAGATGACACCGTGCTAATTGTAGAAAGTGAAAGGGACCGACAAAACCTTGTGAATATACTAGAAATAGAAAGCAAAGGTAAGGGGCTGGAACTAAACAGCAGGAAGACTGAAGTCATGGTGATCGGTGAAAGACGTGGAATCCCCTCATGCAGAATAACAGCAAATAGCACAACCTTGACACAGGTTGATAAATTCAAATACCTGGGTACGATCATTTCATCAGACGGCAGATGCACATCAGATACAGCCAGCAGAATCGGCCAGCCAAAACAGCATTCGGGAAGGACAGCATTCTTACCAACAAATGCCTATCAATCAACACAGGAAGAGAGTTCTTGAATGTTATATGGAACCAATACTGTTGTACGGATGCGAGGCGTGGACAGTCAACAAACAAAGCCAGAACAAGATTGAGGCAGCCGAGATGTGGTTTCTAAGAAGAATGTTGAGAGTTCCATGGACAGCAAAGAAAATAAATGAGACGGTCTTGATGGAGGCAGACACAAGAAGATAATTGATAAGGAAGATTAGGAAAAGACAGGCAACATTTATAGGCCATTTTATGAGGAAGGGGGATTTGGAGCACCTGGTCACGGCGGGAAAGCTGGAGGGAAAGAGAGCACCGGGTAGACCCAGTGGGAGAATGCTGGATGGACTTGCAGAGTGGCTGGGGACGAGGGGGGTGGGAGAGATGCTAGGGGCAACGAGAGACAGAGACAGATGGAAGTCCGTGATCGCCAACGCCATGCGGCAGGGCACCTGATGATGATGATGATGATTTCTCTCCTCTCTCATAGTTGTGTGTGGGGTGGTTGCAGAGTATAAAAATTCTCCCTGCTTCCCTTTTGTTTCTTTGGTGTTGCCAATATGCCTTGGAAGCAGCCCTCTACATGTTCTGTCTTGTCTATGTGTGTGTGTTTGGTCATTTCAGGAATAAAGGACTATGTCAATCTTGCATATAAGACAATACAGTATATTGTATGTATTTCTCTCCTCTCTCATAGTTGTGTGTGGGGTGGATGCAGAGTATAAAGGTAGGCTTGGGCGCTCCTTTTTTGAGGAGTGTTCTGAGTTTACTGTTTTTGTGCTTTGTGTTTGCTTCTATGCTGGCTGAATGGGTAGCGCAGGCTGTGTTAGATTTGAGAAGTACAACACGGGAGATAATTCTCGAGAGTTGTGTCCTTTGATTAACCTGATTATTGATAAATAATGATAGTAATTGAAAAGCTAATTCTGGTCATTTTTGTCTGATCATTATGAGTGAAAACTTTGTCTTCTGTGGATGAAGAGACATGGGTTTGAGATGACATTATCTTGATATAAATATGACATTCGTATTGCATCACTGTGGTTGTTGTGGACAGCCAGTGAGAGCAGTGATAAATCTGTATCTTTTGACTTTCTTTTCAAAAAGATGCCTATATCGAATGTGAAAACACACCTTTTTGCAATGATCACTTTACATTTACGATGACACGAAAGAACGTATTAGAATTTTACTTATTTTACGTTGAAAACACAAATGAATTACACACAAGTAGCTAAATCACAAAGAGAAGCTACATTCCATGCAACTCATAAATCGTGGTTAACAAAGCTATCTCCGCATGTCGACGTCTGACAATAAATGGTTGTTTAATTAAACTGAAAAAAATCCCCCCAAATGCACTTATTATAACTTAAGCTTTTTGTTTGACCTCTTCTCAGCATCAGTGATGGAAGAGATTCAGATTCAGACACCTGTTACTGTCCATAAAAGGATAAATTAAATTTTGCATTACTTCCAGTCACATCTGTTAAGAACAATCAATACTCAAACTAATATAGCATAGACATGAAACAAACGAACAAATACACATCATTTACAACATAGACAGTTTACACAACGACAATAACTCCGGTACAGTTTGTGGCTAATAAGCACTTGCGAATTTAAATTCCGTTCTGCCCGTAGTTGTACGATCATTGTCATCAAAATAGTCGATGATGAAAATGTGTGTATTGAGGACTCCTTCTTTCGCTATAATCGTCTACCAAATCAGGCATACATTAAATGACAACCCCACCCCCACCCCACCTGATCAAGATTTTCCAGCAAGCCAGACAAACTAGACGGTGGCCCTCCAGTGGACCCCTACCTGTGTTGGATATTAAGAAACACGACGGTAGATGAGCTAGCAAAACGAAGCGCCCAAGAAGACCAACCAGACAACATCGGCTACAATACCAGTGAGAAGAGAAGAGAAACATCATCAGATGATCACTCTTTAATCCTTTGACACCTACACCCTGTCCATTAGCACCCTGCATTGTCAACCATGCTAGCAAAGCAAAAACGCAACCATTTGACTCCCTCACCCTATCCACCAGCTTTCTGCATCATCGGGGTGAGGAGTCAAAGCGTTAAGCTATGGACAGACAGGGACGATTACCAGCTTCTGTCCAGAGAGCAGCAAGCGGTCCTGATGAGGCACCGTGATGGCGACAACTGGCTGAGCGTTTACTTGAACTACATGTTCAGTTTGACTGATGCCTTCACCAACCTGCCCCTGTGGCCAAGAGGACCAAACAGCTGAACACATATATAGGCAGTCAAATGGAGTGACAGGAGACATGGCTGACAACAACTCCTCAGACCACCTAGCTCCATGGCAGCCAGCAGTAATTGGAATAAAAACGTCCACATTCATCGCCAGATGTGACCTGACATCATCATCATCATCATCATTATCATCATCATCATCATGTGCCCTGCCGCATGGCGTTGGCGATCATGGCCCTCCATAGTAATCTGTCCCTTGTCTCTGCAAGTACATCTCCCACCCTCTCTGTCCTCAGCCAAAAGTTCGTCCAATATTTTCTATCTGGGTCTATCTGGTGCTCTCTTTCCCTTCAGCTTTCCTGTTGTGACTAGGTGCTCTAATTTCTCTTGCCTCATAAAATGTCCCATGAAGGTTGCTTGTCTTTTCTTGATCTTCTTTATTTATGTTCTTCTTGTGTCTGGCTTCTTCAAGACTGTCTCGTTTGTTTTCTTTGCTGTCCATGGAACTTTCAACATACTTCTTAGAGACTACATACCTGACCATGTAGATGGCGTAAAACAGGTTCTTTGGTCGGAAGAGGATTAAAACAAACTAAAGCAATATAATTAGTAATAGGAAATCGTACATAAAAAATGAACAGACAACATCACAAAATGGACTGGAGAAAGATTTGCTGCCAGCGAGGAACTCACCACATTGCAGAGAGGTGGAGGCAGCCGATGCATGATGCATTTTTCATTTACACAACACCTGTACAACCATGGCAGGTTGCGGGATCCATAAGCTGCAAGCTGTTTCTTCTTTCGTTTCTCATCTACACAGTCAAGTCCATTTGACTATGAATGTGGCCGGGTTTCCCCCATCCCCCACCCCCACCCCCAGTTCCTGCCTGATGCCATGAAGCTTGGAGGTCAGATGAATTACAGTTGGCCATGTGTCTTGTCACTCCGTTTGATACACAACATCGCCGCAATATATGTTCATGGTATCGCTGTGGTTTGAGTCACCGAGAAGTTGGGTTACATGCTTGATAAACGTTTTATTAACCCTTTCATTCCCGCAGCCTGTTCATAAGCTTTAAAAAAATCAACCCTTTCACCCCTTACTCTATCCACCAGCTTCCTGCAGGAAGTTGGTGGATAGGGTGAGGGAGTGAAATGGTTAAGTTTTTGCTTTGTTGTCATGGCTAACTATGCAAGATTATGGCAGAGAGGGTGAAGGAGTCAAAGGGTTAAATGTGTGGAATGACTGAGTTGTTATAGCTGTGGGCTCTGGATTTGATATCCCCAGTTCAATAATACATAACAAAACCTCAACCCGTAAAAGTGTAGTGTGTGGAGTAGTGGTTAAAAAAAACAACTACCTAGGACGCGTGAAACCCGGGTTCGAATCACGGATTAGACATGATTTTTTAAAGTCCCACCTCCACAAGTTTCTAACATGTGTCCAGGCGCTAGTCTTTCGGAGGAGATTATAAAACTGAGGCCCAGTGTGTGGAACACACCCAACGCATGTTCGTTGGGATCCCTGGCAAAATTCTGAGGCTGAAAATCCACTTTCATGGTCACTTGAAATACATGTACATGCGTACAGAAGAAAATAAAATGATGTTGCACGCGGTGACGCTTTTCCCCAAGAAGAGCAACTCGGATTTCTCATGGCAAATACACCATGCCACAAAGAAATAGAATACCTACTACTAAAACAACCTCCCTTCTCCTTTCAAGAACCTGCTAGTGCATATGGCTTCCGCAGACTTAAGACGTCTGCCAATTAATTGCTGGTAGAATTGAGTGGAGTGCGTGCGGAACTGTACGACGGCGATTAATCCTTTTGAACAACTTCATAATTTTAGGATTTGCCCAAAATCACCCACGAAATTGATAATGGCGTCGTTTTTGGTGAGAAGACACGGTGCCCACTGAATAATGTCTAAGTAAGCTTGTTTGATTCCTAGTCTTTAGAACTAAAATGTTCTTATTTCAGAAAAGAAATCTTCAATCCTTAATTGATCTGACCTACGAACAATTCTTGGAAAAATCCATTCGAGCATCTGAGAAAAGATTCTTTGTGATAACGGATAGTCTCCCTTGTTGTACACAAATTATTAAAGAAAATCAAGATTTTGTACTTCCAAATGTCACCTATCACCCTCTGGAATTTCTTGATGTCAGAAAATCCAGGTTTTGTGCTTCCAAAAGTCACCGCGATCGTGAAGAAGATTCGGTTGAAACAAAACTTGACGTGTATCATGAACAATGGTAATTGGTTACAGTAGTGAAAAAAGATATTACATATTATCAGAAGTTCCCATGAAAGTTTCTCACAAACCCCCTCCCCCCCCCCCCCCTTACACACAGAGAGAGAGAGAGAGAGAGAGAGAGAGAGAGAGAGAGAGAGAGAGAGAGAGAGAGAGTCGATTTAGGCAACTTTTTGTTCTTCGTGTGAACTTGATTTGATCTTGACCTTTTAAACTTACGCCTTCACGACTCCTCAACAGTCCACGTCTTTGACTCCAAAATTTGGTAAAGGTCCACCCATAAAGAGATGGGAAAATCTTGTTTACACACTTCTGTCACAGACAGACGCACATCACCACCATCATCAAATAACATTTTATTCTAATTTTTGTCAAGTTAACATAAAAGCATTTAACCATAAAAACGATAGCACAGACCTCTACAGCCGACATATTAGTAGCAACCACTGTTTCGTTTCAGATTTTAGTCAAAATAACTTTGATTTGGGTCGTGTATGTGCATGTGCATGTGCCGGTGTCATTGACTGCAGCGGCCAACACCGCACCCGGTGATGCCGACAGATGAGATGAGACATGTGTATGTATAGTCGATGACGCATTGTTTCCATGGTTGTTAAAGAGGCAACAAGATAAACTATAAGAAATCAAAACAAAAAATACAAACTATTTAAAACATCTAATTGGAGCGGACATGAACATAATCTTGTTGACCGTGGCTTAGGCTACTAGAAAAATTATAAAGCACACACACACACACACACACACACACACACACACACACACACACACACACACACACACACTTAACACACACACACACACACACACACACACACACTTAACACACTAACACACACACACACTCACACACGCACACACACACACACACACACACACACACACACACACACACACACACACACACACACACACACACACACACAAGGACAAGATGACCCCATACCCACCCACCCCCTTCCATGACTGCGCATGCAACGACATTATTACGATGTGAAAATTATACTTTTTTATCTATTCATTTAAGCTTACACGTTTCAGAATCTTCCCAAAATTCAAAACGCAACTATTCGTTTTCCAACCAGCGAATTAAAACAGATGAATATCCTTATGCGTTATTAACATCTGGCAGTGTGCTTTTATTCTCGAACAGCCATAAGGGATGTTTTACTTATCATTAGTCATTGCGGGTCCAGTTAGCGAATTTCAGTCAACGGTCAATCACACGCCTCTCTGGGCAGCCCGTAAGCTGGGATTTACTGTCTTTGTACTATATCAATACGCTATCATTAGTCTTTATATAAACCTAATCCTAACGTTTTCCCTGACCCTAACCCTCTGATCCACTTTGTTAATCGTCAGTACGGAATTGTCGAATTTATTTAGGCTTTAGTTTGTAAAAAGTTAAACCTAACTGGCAGTTCATCCTCCTCATCATCATGGCCCTCCACACGAATCTATCCCTTGTCGCTGCAAGTACACCTCCCATCCTCTCTGTCTTCAGCCACCCTGCAAGTCCGTCCAATGCTTTCTCCCTGGGTCTACCTGGTGTTTTCTTTCCCTCCAGCTTCGTTGTACAGTGTTTCAATTCCCCTTTCCTCATAAAATGTCCTCTGCATGTTGCTTGTCTTTTCCTAATCTTCTTTATGATCTTCTTGTGTCTGCCTCCTTCAAGACTGTTTTCTTTGCTGTCCACGGAACTCTCAACATTCTTCTTAGAAACCACATTGCATCCCACCCTACTGATATTTTCAACCCCAGCACTTGACTCTGGTAAAGATGTTATACCTCCAATTTGGTAGCGTAGTGGAGTGACCACCCCAACCCAGCGGGTGGCGGGTGGCGGATGGCGGATGGCGAAGCCTTCAGATATGGAAGCTAGCCGCAAAATAAGCCAGACTTGCCCAAGACGAAAGGTTCCAGACACCACTGGTGACGGGATCTACCACGACGGGGATTGGTGGCCTTTGACAAGGTTACACTTAGAAAATCCCCGTGTGTCTTATGACGGAACCATTTAATGGGATGCTCCTTGTGTTTACAAGGTAAGTGTCTTGGCCAAGGGTTAAGCTCAGAATAAACCATACAGAAAGTATACAGGACTGAAGTCAGAGGCACTGGGCCAGCATGCGTCTTCTAAAAACTATGATATGCAATAGAACGAAAATACCTACATGGTCATCTACATTGGTTGAGAATGCCATTCGCCCATTTAGGTCCTTTCAGGATGGAGTTGCGCCAGAACCTATACCTCAACAGGATCCGCTCTTAGTTATGGCAGCCACAGTAGGAACTGGAAATAAAAGTCCCGCCACATTCATCACTAGATGTGGCCAGGCCATGCAGACAATGAATAAAAAACCAAAAAAGAAAGAAAAAGAAGAAGAAGGACACTGAACTTATTCCATCTTTAAAACGAAAAAAAAAACACACACACACACAAATTTAGACTCATGAAAGGGAAATGCTGTCAATATCATCAATAACGTACAGAAAAGCTGTCAATATCATCAATAACGTACAATCCGAACATCGTTGTGGATGAAATAACATCGAAAAACTGTAATTTTCCACAAGCTGAAGCACAATGCAAGCTGGCTGAGGAGCTGCGTGTGGAAACTAATGTTCAATTCAATGGCATGGATTATTTTCCTTGGCGGGATTTGGACCTCCTGGTACCTTTGTCGTCAGGTTTCAAGGAGCTCCGATTCCGATCTGCTTTGCTCTTGCGGCCATCTTTGTCAGCCGGCGATCGCCGTGCGTTGGACCTGGCGCGCCGAGAACTTATTGGCCGACCGTTTGACCCCTCCCGTACACACAGACGAGCTGAAGCAGATCAAAGTTTTAAAAAAAGATAACAAGATCTCTTTATCTGTTCATACACAGTGTCATCTATTCTCAGGTCTATTTTGAAAAGTGCAACGCTTGTTTTCATCTATTTAATATCGTATCTATCTAGATCTAGGTAGGTTTCCCCCGTGGGGGCTTTTTCAGTATAAATAGTATCGCCACCTTCTGGAAATTCTGTGCTAGAAATTTCCTCTTTTTTGTCACTGTCTTTGTTTCTGCTTTGTTCCTTTGCTTTCTGTCATTTCTTCCTATCATTTTCTGCCTTGCTGGTCCATTCGCCTATAATTATGTGTTCGATAAAGTCTTACGTACTTTTTCTTAGGATTGATAGTTGGGTATATGTATTAAGTGCATTTTTGGCTCTAGGGAGGTGAGATATGCGGAAGCAATTTTAGGTAATTTAGGCCCGTTTTTATGTATGTTTTGGTGTCTTTAAGTGTGCTTAATTTGTATTCAGGTGTTTTTTAACTCCCCTTACGGAGTGGTCAACACCAGAGGCACGTCCTCAGATTATGTGTGCGAATGCATTGATATGCGAACTTAATTTTTTTCTTTTGAAGTTTTGTATGTTTTGAAGCGGTTGTAGCCCTGATATGGCACTGCGCAGTCGGTTGGGCTTTTTAAAAAAACAATAACAATAACAATCTAGCTAGGCAGCATCTATGTAGAATAGCAAGGACTAACTGAAAGATTGATCCTGGCAAATAGCACCTCATGCCTAACGCTTGAATAATAAAGTGTTTTCAGGTAATCAGTTTCAAGCTTTCAAGTTTCCACTTGTTATATGCTGTCGCTTCTGATCATGTTTCCCAATATAGTAGCAAACTGCTATGTCAAGATAGTGTAGAACACTAGTTAGCATAACATATTTTATCACGGTGTAGAACACTAGTTAGCATAACATATTTTATCACGGTGTCGAACACTAGTTAGCATAACATATTTTATCACATGTAGAACACTAGTTAGCACAACATTTTATCACGTGTAGAACACTAGTTAGCATAACATATTTTATCACAGTGTAGAACACTAGTTAGCATAACATATTTTATCACAGTGTAGAACACTAGTTAGCATAACATATTTATCACGTGTAGAACACTAGTTAGCATAACATATTTTATCACATGTAGAACCTAGTTAGCAACATTTTAACGGTGTAGAACACTAGTTTAGCATAACATATTTATCACAGTGTAAGAACACTAGTTTAGCACAACATATTTTATACAGTGTAGAACACTAGTTAGCAAACATATTTTATCACGGTGTGAACACTAGTTAGCATAACATATTTTATCACAGTGTAGAACACTAGTTAGCATAACATATTTTATCACGTGTAGAACACTAGTTAGCATAACATATTTTATCACAGTGTAGAACACTAGTTAGCACAACATTACGTGTAGAACATAGTTAGCATAACATATTTATCACAGTGTAGAACACTAGTTAGCACAACATATTTTATCACAGTGTAGAACACTAGTTCAGACATACATAAAAAATTTATCACAGTGTAGAACACTAGTTAGCATAACATATTTATCACAGTGTAGAACACTAGTCACATAGCATAACATATTTTATCACAGTGTAGAACACTAGTTAGCATAACATATTTTATCACAGTGTGTAGAACACTAGTTAGCATAACATATTTTATCACAGGTGTAGAACACTAGTTAGCATAACTATATTTTATCACAGTGTAGAAAAGCACTAGTTAGTAGCATAACATTTTATCACAGTGTAGAACACTAGTCAGCATAACTATTTTATCACAGTGTAGAAGCACTAGTCAGCATAACATATTTTATCACAGTGTAGACTAGTAGAAACAACTAGTTACATAGATGATAAATATTTTATCACAGTGTAGAGCACTAGTTAGCATATAACATTATTTTATTCACAGTGTAGAACACTAGTCAGCATAACTATTTTATCACGATTTAGAGCACTAGTTAGCATAACATTTTATCACAGTGTAGAACACTAGTCAGCATAAGTATTTTATCACAGAGTAGAACACTAGTTAGCATAACATATTTATCACAGTGTAGAACACTAGTCAGCATAATTATTTTATCACAGGTAGAGCACTAGTTAGCATAACATTTTATCACATGATAGAAGCACTAGTTAGCATAACATATTTTATCACAGGTAGACACTAGTTAGCATAACATATTTATATCACAGTGTAGAGCACTAGTTAGCATAACATAATTTTTATCACAGAGTAGAGCACTAGTTAGCATAACATATTTTATCACAGTGTAGAGCACTAGTTATAGCAAACATAATTTTATCACAGAGTAGAACACTAGTTAGCATAACATATTTTATCACAGTGTAGAGCACTAGTTAGCATAACATATTTTATCACAGTGTAGAGACACTAGTTAGCATAACATATTTTATCACAGTGTAGAACACTAGTCAGCATAACATATTTATCACAGTGTAGAGATCACATATTAGCATAAACATATTTTTATCACAGTGTAGAGCACTAGTTAGCATAAATATTTTATCACAGTGTAGAGCACTAGTTAGCATAACAATTTACAATTTTATCAACAGAGTAGAGCACTAGTTAGCATAACATATTTTATCACTTAGAGCATAGTAGCATACATATTTAAGTTAGACAGTCATAACATATTTTATCACAGTGTAGAGCACTAGTTAGCATAAATATTATCACATGTAGACATAGTTAGCTAACAATTATCACAGTGTAGAGCACAAGTCAGCATAACATATTTTATCACAGTGTAGAGCACTAGTTAGCATAACATATTTTATCACAGTGTAGAGCACAAGTCAGCATAACATATTTTATCACAGTGTAGAGCACTAGTTAGCATAACATATTTTATCACAGTGTGACATATAGATAACATCCAGTGTAACCTAGCAGATAACGTATTTGATCACAGAGTAGAGCTCTAGTTAGCATAACATTTTATCACAGTGTAGAACACTAGTCAGCGTAATGTATTTTATCATGATGTAGAGCACTAGTTAGCATAACATATTTTATCATAGCGTAGAACACTAGTTAGCATAGCACATATTTTGTCATAGTGCAGAACACTAGTTTGCAAAACATTTTATCATAAGGTAGAACACTAGTTAGCATAGCATATTTTATCAAAGTGTAGAACACTAGTTAGCATAACATGCTTTATCATAGTGTAGAACACTAGTAAACATAACATATTTTATCATAGTGTAGAACACTAGTTAGCATAACATGTTTTATCATAGTGTAGAACACTAGTAAACATAACATATTTTATCATAGTGTAGAACACTAGTTAGCGTAACATATCTATCACAGTGTAGAACACTAGTTAGCATAACATATTTTATTATAGTGTGGGACACTAAATAGCATAACATTTTTTATCATAGTGTAGAACACTAGTTCATCATCATCATCAGGTGCCTTGCCACATGGCGTTGGCGATCATGGCCTTCCATCTGTTTCTATCTCTTGTTGCCAAAAGCACCTCTTCCACCCTCTTTGTCTTCAACCACTCTGCAATTCTGTCCAATATCTTCTCCCTGGGTCTACCTGGTGCTCTCTTTCCCTCCAGCTTTCCCGTTGTGACCAGGTGCTCCAATCCCCTTTCCTCATAAAATGGTCTATAAAGGTTGTCAGTCTTTTCCTAATCGTCCTTATGCTAGAACGCTAGTTAGCATAACATATTTCATCATCTTGGATGCCCTGTTGTAATGCTTTTAATGCGAGATGTCACAGACTAAACATACCTAGGAACTCTTCTGTAATGGCTTCATCGTCTTTCAACAAAGGTGTGTAAGATGCGTAGGCTCCATCGTGTCCTGGAAAAGAACACAGGATTGACTGAAGTTTTCGCGTTGCAAGATACACCACACAAATTCGTTAAAATACTGAAAGCAGCAAGCACTTAAGTCTGCTGCTCATGAGTTTAAGTGTATAGTTAATTTCATGTCTAATTTCATCTCTACACTTCTCTCTGTCTCTCTGTCTCTCTGTTTCTGTCTCGCTCTATGTCTCTTTGTTTCTGTCTCTGTCTCTGTCTCTGTCCGTCTGTCTGTCTGTCTGTCTGTCTGCCTCTCTCTCTCTCTCTCTTTCTCCTTCTTCTTCTTCTTCTTCTTTTTTTATTATTATTATATTATTATTATTATTATTATTATTATTATTAATCGTCTGAAGAAGTAGTCACACATTTCGAAAGCTCAATATTGGGTGTTTGTTTTGATATTTTTGTCTCAAAATAAACATTTTTTGTTTATCCACATGCAATAGATTTGGGAGTGTTCTTTAATGATTGCTGTATGCAAATTTTATAACAAGGATAGTAAAGCGAGTCTGAAAACAAATCTGAAAGGTCTCAGGCTGTTACCTG
>CM060314.1:26518390-26605890 GCA_030674185.1 Monoplex corrugatus
AGGGGTTAGTGATGTGGTGGTGGTAGCGGTAGTGTTGTGGTGGGGTGGTGTGATGGTTGTGGTGGTAGTTGTATGGCGGTGGTAGTTTCAAGTTCAGTTTCTCATCACACCACCACCACAACAACACTACTGAGGTGATAGGGGCGCTCTGTTAGTGGTAATAGTGTGATGTTGGTAGTGATGGTGGTAGTGGTGGGGTTTATTTGTGTTTGTTTTGATGTTGTTTTTTGTGGGGGGGGGGGGGGGTTGGGGGGGTTCTTTTTCTATTTTTTTTTCTTTTTTTTTTTTACTAAGAGAAGTTTGGACCCGTTCTTTTTTGTTTCGTTTTTGTGGCAGTAGTTGCTGTATGGTAGTGGTGGTAGTTGTTTGGTGTGATAACGGTGATAGCGGTGTATGGTGCGTGGTGGTTGTAGTGATGTGATGGTGGTGGTGGTAGTGTTAGGTGTGTTGTTGTTGTTGTTGTATTCATGGGAGTTTGAAGTCACGACCTCTCTGTCAGTAGTCTGTCACCTTCACCACTGGGTAGAAGAAGTCGTCATCACTGGTGGTGGTAACTGTATTTGTATTGGCGTCGTTGTTGGTGTTGTTGCCGTTGCTGTTTTGCTGTGCTGTTGTTGTCGTCATTGTTTCTGGTGTTTTGCTGTGGTTGTTGTGGTTTGTTAGTATCATTGTTGTCATTGTAGTGGTTAACATTGTTGTTGATATACTGCTACTACCGCTAATGCTAGTGCAACTTTTAACCTATATCACCTATGGCGTCGACTCGGATTTTGACTGCAAGCCGACACCACGGCGTTTCTTAAAGCCCTTCTCAACAAGCTCGGACAGGCTGAGCTTGAACGTCTTTGAAGTACAATATGTGTAATCAACAATGTGTAATAGTATCGTTACTTAATCAATCCAGGAGCAGATTGTTTACGCTTGATTTGCTGCATCAGTGACTTAAGAACGAAGCACATTTTGTCCACTGCTACGCCTGAACACGAGTCAGCTGACATCAAGGGGTTAATCGTCTTAAATCGACTTACCTTCTTCCTGTTCCACTCCCACTTTGTCGTCCTTCACCCCCCCTTCTCCCTTTTCTTCTCCCCCCCCCCCCCCCCCCCCCCCCCCCCCCGTGCAACTTCCACTTCCTGTCCCATCTTTTGTTTGTTTTTGTACGTTGTTTTTCGGTGTTAGCTTACAAAATGGATCTCGTTTGTCTGGAAACTGAAGTGACTGTGGTGAAAACGTTTTTGCATTCTAGGTACTGAGAAAAAGAAATGGAGAGAGAGAGAGGCACACAGACAGAGACAGAGAGAGAGGGGATAGAGAGAGAGAGAGAGAGAGAGAGAGAGAGAGACACACACACACACACACAGAAGGAGAGGGAGAGAGAGAGAGGGAGAGGGAGAGAGTTGTTGTTTTTTTTAAAAAGACTTCAAAACATTGTATTACTAAACGATTCTAACATTAGGTCCCACTGGACCTGTCTTTCAGTTAATCCTTGCTATACTACACATAAACTATTAGCGGAAGTCAAAGGGTTAAGGATAGGAAAGGTTATTCCATGACCTTGCTGTCGTAAGGGGTTGAGGTGGTACAGACAGCTTTCCTCGGGACCAGTGACACAAAATACTTAAAAATAAACAAATAACATGAATACAAACTGTAAAACCATAAACTACAAAATAACAGGACAGGAATCATGGAGATGGAGGTCATACAATTAGAGACATTGACACTGACGATGATAGGCCCTACATCATTTTCCAACGGTAAAAGTTAATACTGAAAGCCATTTTCCAACTCGCCGTTATTTAATTACGTATCTGTCTGAAACTGGAAAAAAAGTGCTGGAAAAGATATACATTAACAAATCAGTCTTCTTCCGTCTTCTTCTTCTCCGTTAATTCCACGAAAAGTCATTGGGGCACCGCCGTAAAGAACTGTTCATTAGTTTCTTCCAGCAATGTCTTCAAGTTAGACCTGAAGAAAGACAGGGTATGTGATAGTCGAATAGACAGGGGAAGCTCGTTCCAGATGAATGGCCCAGACATAGAAAAAGAGTGGTGACAGACCATGGAACATCTGTATCGAGGAATCTGTAATCAAATAGTCCCACCTCACCTGTCGGCGTCACCGGGTTCAGAGTTGGCTGCTGCACTCTTTGACACCGCTACTCTCTTCCAAATGGTTCTGTCTTGACTTTTGTGGACAACTACTTGAATACTTAAGCCATGATGTTGGTTATGTCCTCGATGTATGAAATTGGAGGTCTGCCTTTCTTCCTTTTTGTCACTGTTTTTCCTTGAAAAATAGTTGCTATGAGGTCTGTGCTGTTGCTATGTGACAATGGCCGATGTATTTTAGTCTTCTCCTGTTGATGTCTGCTAGTAATTTTCAACCAAATAGTATTAGGAACAAAAAGAAGAGGTTGGTCAGGGGTGCACATTCATGTCAGTGACCGACTTACAAATGGAAAAATGAAAACACCCCGCACGCATACCCATGGAGACGGAGTATGCGGACTGTGCAGTGAAATAAGCCTGCACAGAGCAAAGCAACGTACATACACGCATCCCACAAAAATCGGAATGACAGACAGACAAACAAACAAACAAATAAACCAAAACAAAACAGAATACAACCCGTCTACCAATTCGCGTCAGTCTGCAAAATCACTTGAACTACTTCTCTATAGCGGCTAATTTAATTGTGATGGTTGTTACACAAAAAGCAATTGATTCTGTCTCAGTTGTCTAACGTAGGCTTGTTGGTTCTTTTGATAGAGCCATAGACTCAAGATTTCGTGTCTAGAATTCAGTTCCGACCGGCAACATAAAGCCTGGCTCCCTTGCTTTCCATCTTAATGCCCCAATCTTTCCGAAGGTGTCAAATGCATAAATTTAGAAGTCATGCGCGCCATGTTGAAAGTCACACTGACAGACAGACAAACAAACAAACAAACAAAACCTAAAATCAGCAATTGTTGACGAAGGTGTACAAACAGCACTTTCTTAGAACTGATAATATTCACGCTGGTTTCACCTTTCTAACATTTTTACCTTTCTGCCTCTAAATCGTGTCGTTTTTTTTTCTGTTTTGTACAAATGTTTGTTTTCTTATTGTGGTTTTGTTGTTGTTGTTGTTTGGAGCCCCCCCCCCCCCCTCCAAAAAAAAGTTCTTCTCTTTGCCTCTGATATGCGTGAGTCCAGTTAATAACATAAGTGAAGTTTCTTTATGATGCAAAAAGGAGTTATCAAAATCTTTTTAAGGGTCTGCATTTTTGTGTGTGTGGTGTGTGTGTGTGTGTGTGTGTGTGTGGTGTGTGTGTGTGTGTGTGTGTGTGTGTGTGTGTGTGTGTGTGTGTGAAAGTGTGTGGTGTGTGTGGGGTGTGTGTGTGTGTGTGTGTTGGTGTGTGTGTGTGTGTGTGTGTTGTGTGTGTGAAAGCTGATGTTTTTGTTAAGTTTTGTTACCACTGATTTTGTTTTTGCATGATAAATCTGCACATGGTTTGCTTTACACCATTCTGATACTTGGTTTATACATACTTGTCAGATACAGGACTCAGGTTTATACATACTTGTCATATACAGGACTGACGGTGGGCTATTTGACTTGAAAACTGTTACCAAGGTGAAGAATACCACCATCAGAACCTTTTTGTTTGCTGATGATTGTGCCCTCAGCACCTGTATTGAGCAGAAGATGCAGCATGAAATGGACTGCTTCTCAAAAGCCTGTAACAAATTTGGTCTCACCATTAACACCAAAAAGACTAAGGTAGAAAGAAACTCTAGGGAGAGCTAGACAACAGAAGGTCTTCAGAGAAGTAACCCCCTTTAGACAAGTGTTTCGGCCCTGAATTCCTTACACTCTCGGGGGGCCGGGCCACATCCAGGTCATGACTCCTGGATGCCCTTCTGCTGTTGTCTTTTTTTTTTTTTTTCCCACGCCGGGGATCGAACCTGGGCGATTCTGCGCTTCAGAACTGCGGTACGCGGTTTTACCAATGTGCTAACGGGGCACACATCATCTGTAGGGAATTTAATCCTTATGAAGTTCACTTTTTTCGTTCCTCCTTGCCCAGATCCAGCTTGAGCTCCTTTCTGCTGCCTCTGCCATCGCTTTAAGGGCTCTAGTCCTCTTCTTCCCAGAAATGGCGAGTTGTTTCATGAGATCATAAGCGGAGGTGCCCACAAACCCTCTTGCCCCGACCTCTATGGCGAAGATTTTGACCCGCAGACCTGCTTTCTTCAGGGTGCTGGCAAGACCGGCGTATTTTTCGGTCTTGTAGATATGTGCTTCTTCCATTCTGCTTTCGTATGGCACAGTGAGTTCTATCAGAATCACTTGTTTCGAGGAGTCAGAGTGGAGAGCGATGTCTGGTCTCATGCCTGTCTTGCTGATGACATCTGGGTAATTTCTCCACTCTGGGAGGTCTGCTGTACACTCCCAGTCGACTGCTCCATCCAGAAGACCCTTTGGCAATGTGCTGGTTGTCATAGCACTTTCGGGCCAGACCTGTTTCCCTCCTGCTTTGTAGAACGTTGTCATAGCAATTGGTGCGTTTGGGGTCATGGTTTTTTCGCTAACCACATCTGTGATCACTTTCAGAACTTGGTTGTGCCTCCATGTATACCTTCCTTGGGCTAGCGCTACTTTGCAAGAGCTTAGGACATGTTCCACTGTTTGTTTCTTCTGACAGAGCGGACATGCTGGGTCGTCTGCTTTCCCCCATTTCACTAAGTTTGCATTCGAGGGGAGCAGGTCATATACAGATCTGAGGAGGAAGCTTATCCTTAGAGGAGCCATGTGCCACATATCGTTCCAGCTGAGACTTCTTTGGAGTGCACTGTCCCATGTTGTCCATTGCCCCTGTTGACCTTGCTGGACTGCCTTCTGCACTCTTTTGACATCTTCTTCTTCCTTCAACTCCTGTATGATCATGTCTCTTTTTTCCTTCCCTTTGGCTTTGGACCACCACTGCATTTTTGTTGCTCCCAGTCCCTGTCTGTTGGTTTGCGTGTGTCCAATTATTTCTTTGATGCTGAGGTTTCTCTTGGCATTGTTTACAGCCTCTTGGACTTTCCACTTTCTGCCAGTTCTCAGCTTTGGATGAACTGATCTCACGATATTGTCTTCCGATTCCTCCAGCATGCTCAACAGTCTTGCTTTTCCAACTTTGTATTCCTCCACTATGGATTTGAGAGGTAGCTTCAGCATTGCTTGACGACAGTAGAATGCAACATCAGTGAGACCAGGTGGGACACCGAGCCATTTTCTTGTGTATTTGTTGATTTTGGCTTCCATTGCTTCGACTGTGCTGGTGCAAATGTCATAGATTAGCAGTGGCCACAGCAGCTTTGGTATCAGCATGAACTGTAGACACCAGACTTTGTATTTGCCTGGCAGTCCGCAGTTATCTATTTTCTTCAGGCCTTCTTCTGCTATTTGCTTGGTTTCACATCCCCTTTGTGTGTCTTTCAGGGAGTCATCATACCATCTTCCGAGACTTTTTACTGGCTCTTCTGTGACAGTGGGGATGGCTTGGTTGGCTACCATGAATTTGACTGAATCTGCCACTTTTCCTTTTCGCAGTGAGAGACTTCGGGATTTCTTAGGTTTGAACCTCATTCTTGAAGAGGCCACCAGCTCATCCAGCTGCTTTAAGATTTGGTGTGTCTCTTCCTCATCCGTGGACAAGACTGTTGTGTCATCCATGAAAGCTTTCAGAGGAGGCATCTGGTATCCATCTCCCAGATTCACTGGACCTGAACTCTTCATTGCAGCTTTCAAGATGACTTCCATTGCCAACACGAACAGTATGGGAGAGATTGCACAGCCCATTGCAATGCCCACCTCTAGGTCTATCCAGTCCGTGGTGTATTCTTTGGTAGAGAACCGCATTGAGAACCCTTGGAAATACTTCCTCAGCATTGTTCGGATGTTTTCTGGGATGTGATACATTTCAAGAGCCAGCTGGATCATATCGTGTGGAACTGATCCATATGCATTCGCCAGATCAAGCCAAACTACATCAATGTCTCTCTTCTCTGTTCTTGCTTTTTGGATGGCATCCCAAATCAACGTGGCATGTTCCAAGCATCCAGGCATTCCTGGTATGCCTCCCTTTTGGACTGACATATCCAGATACTTGTTTTCAGTCAGGTATTTTGTCAATCTTGCTGCCATAACAGAGAAGAAGATTTTCCCCTCGACGTTCAGAAGTGATATTGGCCTGAACTGATTGATGCTGCTGGAGTTCTGCTCCTTCGGAATGTACACTCCTTCAGCTCTCATCCATTGGTCGCTGATCTTCTGGTTCCTCCATGCTGATCGAATCATCTTGTGGAGCCACTCGAGCACTTTTGGGCATTTCTTGTAGAGCAGGTATGGTATTCCGTTTGGTCCAGGTGCTGACTTGGCTCTGGCTTTCTTTACTACGTTCTTCACTTCATCCAGTGTTGGTGGTTTGTTATTGAATTTTCCTTCTGGCGCTGCAGGCCAAACCAGATTCTGGATTTCAAGTGGTGCCTCGCGCTGAGAATCGGAATATGTTTCCCTGAGATGCTGCTCTAGGGTTTCCTTGCCCACTGTGAGAGTCCCTGATTTGGGTTGTTCAAACAGCTTTCTTGAAAAGTCAAAGGGATCTTTGAAGAAACGATCTTGAGTCTTCTTCTTTTTGCTCTTTCTTCGCCTTGCTGATTCCACTTTGCTGAGAGCATTGTGTTTGGCCTTCAGATCTTTCCAGAGTTCCAGGAGCCCTTGCTTCTCGAATTCTGAGGCAGTTTTCATTCGCTTTTTAAGCTTCCTTTTCTCCCTCCGGATGCTCTCCATCTGTTGCTGTCTTCTGGATTTCTGGGGAGGCGTTTTTGTCTTTGGCTGCTTCACTCCATAAGTGTCCCTGCAGATAGAGTATATGATGTCTCCGTATGTGTCAAGTTTGTGTTCCAGCGTACTGTTCCCTATTAGCGCAAGGTTATGTACTAGCCTGCACCCGGTAAACCTATCAAGAAGGGGAAGAGCCTACAGGCAACAGACAATTTCACCTATCTGGGCAGCATACTCTCACGTACGGTTAACATAGAGAGGAAATAAGCAACAGGATCACCAAATCGAGTATTGGCTTTGGAAGACTCTGAAAGAACGTCTGGGAATGGAGAGGACTCAGCCTTACCACCAAGCTGAAGGTCTACCTGTGCAGTGGTACTCACCACTCTCCTCTATGCCAGTGGAACCTGGACAGTCTACAGCAGGTATACCAAACAGCTCAATCACTTCCACCCGACCTGTGTCTGCAGACTCCTCCATATCACGTGGCAAGACAAGATCCCGGACACGGAAGTCCTGGAACGAGCCGACACCCTCTGCATACACACCCTCCTGCAGAAAGTCCAAGTAAGATGGACATGTGGTGGGACTATCTGAAAATCGCTTTGAAGATTGCCTCAAAGTATCCATCAACGACCTGGGCATCAATCCCAATACCTGGAAGACGCTTGTACTAGATCGACCGAACTGGCAAGGCAAGCTGACCATCAGAGTAAGAGCAGCAGAGAAAAGACGTACAGCAGAAGCTCGAAGAAAACAAGAAGTGTGCAAGGCATGAGCGACCTCCAGTTCTACAGTTGCACCAACCCAAGTTTGCCCTACGTGTGGGCAAGCCTTCCTGGCCCGGAGTGGCCTCACCAACCATCTCCGGGCCCACAATCGCCGATCCCCCATACAAAATTGAAATCGTGGTCTTCTTTGACAATGAAGGACGAACAACACACTTGTAATGTTTCTTAGATTTCAGAAGCCTGTTTTCCGGATGTGTTTAGAGTAGTGAGGTCAGCAAGCATATGATATTCAATATAGGTTGATGCTATGCGCAAGGGTAAGTCATTGATAAAGATACAAAATAAGATAGAACCTAGGACTGAACATTGTGCTACATCAAACAATACCCGTCCTTCAGAAGAGAATATTGAACGACCTATGAAACATTGTGGCTAGGCTGACACCATCAGAATGATATAAATATTAAGACGGAAAGGGAACAGGCCAGTTTGTAATGTTGCAGGCTTCGGACCGAACCCGAAATACCAGGATCTTGACTCTATGGCTCTATCAAAACCACCAACTTGTAATTCATTGTAAATCCATTAGGCCTTCAGTAAAAAGATAGTCTCGGCCTGTGGCTTCCGGTAAGCTAGCCTACTTTTCAAAAGGCCCGTATGTTGAATGGAGGACAGTTGACACCGGGTGGCGTGAATTCGAACAAAGACAGTTACAAACTAACGAGTGAAAATCTGTGATAAACACTAAAGTGCATAAAGCATCAATGGCTTGTAACATTGATAACCACACTGAACAATTTCTGAAAAACCATTATCCTCTGCATTATGCGTGCTATCTGGGAGATGAAGCGAGTGTGCAACAACTTATGTGTGGGGCTGTCGATATTTACCAGGAAGACGGGCTCCGTGGTTGGACACCATTGCACTGGGCTGCTTTCAGTGGGAAGGTAAACATATTAACATATAGGCCTAGATCTAAAGGCAGATCACGCTTTACTTTAAAAATACTTTTACGTTTGTTTCGTGGCGTTGTGCATTTACTGATTAGGGAAAAAATTTGGGTTTTATTTTTAATAATGCGGTTTTTGTTTTTGTTTGTCTAGGTGTTTTTTTTGTTTTTCTTTGTTTTTGTTTATCAACCTCTTCAGAGTTCAGTGCCAACTGCAGCCAAGTACATTGTTTTGGTAGTATACGCCATACAGTGATACACCATTTGCCAAGCTATTTTTGCTTGGGTAGGGTTATAATAATAATAATAACAACAACAACAACAAAATCTAGCGTACAAACCACTGCAGGAAAGTATTCATAGGCTAACCTTTTTTTTTTCTCTGTCACTCAAAGGGAAATAACAGATTTTCTATTTATGATAGTTAAAACTACAGATTTTCCATTTATGATAGTTTAAAACAATAAAAGTGCTCTTACCAACAAATGCCTAACACTTAATATCATTTCAGGAAGACTTTTCTTCATTTTCTTCAGTGTCATATATAGAACCGATACTGTTTTACGAATATAAAGCATGGACAGTCAAAATGCGAAACAAGATTGAGGCAGCTGAAATGTTTGTTTCTAAGAAGAATGTTAAGTATTCCATTGACAGCAAAGAAAACAAAGGAGAAGTCTTAAAGGAGGCAGACACTAAAACTAAAAAAAATAACATTAATGGAGAAGATTAGGAAAAGACAAGCAACATTTATATGACATTTTATGAAGCCAGATAAGTTAGAGCACCTAGTCACAATAGGAAAGCTGGAAGGAAAAAGCACCAGGGAGAAAATATTGGATGGACTTGCAGATTGGTTGAGGACAGAGAGGGTGGAAGATGTACTTTCACACACACACACACACACACACACACACACACACACACACACACACACACACACACACACACACATGTATCTTTACATGTAATGATGTATACATAACAGATTATCATCATGTTGTATATGTATGACAGCTTATGAAAAAGCATATAAATTATGTAAATCTATCAAAAAAAAGATAAACAAAGCTATTTCAACAGATTAACAGTTTATTAGGGTAAATAGTTGAAATAACACATTGTCAGAATAATTACTAGGGATATTTTCGTTGTCATGATAACTACCAGGAATATTTTCACATGAAAATTTCAAAATGAAATTTACAGAAGAGTGATCTGTAAATGATTTCAGTCTTTGAATTTTTTTTTTTTTTTTTCTTTTTTTGTTCAGAATATTAAAGTTATTAATTAGCAGTTAATCTATAATCTGTTAATACAGACTTAATTTCTATGTTAACAGGTAATCTGTTAATAAAAACTTTATTTCTGTCATGAGACAGCGTTTTTTTTAGTAAAATAGTCTTAACAGTTTTCTTTTTGTAAAGTTTTTATACTACCGGCACAGGCCTTCAAAATTGTAATTGATTAAGCCAGATGCCATACTCAGGTTGAAAAACGTTTAAATTTAAGGTTGGTTATTCCTTAAAGACTGAAAATAACTGATTATTACAATATTAGGTCTACATATTTGAATTTGAATTCCTGAGCTTGATAATATTGAATTACTGTTGTAATTTATTATGGTAATTACCTTGAGCCGTTGAGGTTTTGCTGAGCAATTTTTAAGGAAGAAATTTATTTTGAAGCTGTTTCTAAGAATCTCAGTTAATTTTTGTTTTAACCAGGTATGGCAATTAATTAGTTACTGATTGTGTAATGGTCTAGCGACTTATGTAGTTCTTAGTCATCTTGGAAAACAAAAACCTTTCTCCTGATATTAAGTTTTGGACTCAGAATTTGCAAAATGATGGAGTATGCTTAGATGTCGGTTTTGAATGACACACTGTTGTTTGCGTTATTTTGGATTTTGTCTGCAATGAGTTTCTCTTACCATAGGCCCAAGTATGTAATTTTTAATGTTGGTTTTCACATTATTTCAGGTTATTTGAGTGTTAACCACCATTGAGCAGCTTCAGTTGGAGAATCAAAAGAATTGGAAAAAAAGGGATGATGAGGAAATGGGAAATTGGAAAGGCCAGGTATCAGGTGGGAATTCATGAGGAAGGAGAGAAGTCAGAAGGAAAAGAAAAGAGGAAAGAGGGAGAAAGAAGATTGAGTATGGATGGGGAGGAATCCGTTTATTATCATACTGAATAACGACATAAATTACCAACCTTTAGTTTAAAGTTGAAGTTAAAGCTTTTGCCATTTTTGATGACATGAGTCAACTGTAGATCATAGACGTTTATAACTATAGTCAACACCAGTTAACAAGCTATTTGACAACTGTAAGTGTAAGCAAGCATGGTCAGTCTTGCTGTTGTACAGTTTTATGTTGCTGTTTTCTGGCATGATGCATGACCATAATTATAGGGAAAAGAGAAAAAAGATTGGGTAAGGATTGGGGGAAATGCAATGATTACCATAGTAAACTTTAAAGGTTGGAGTTAAAGCTTTTTCCCCTTTTGGTGATTGAGTCAGCCATAGATATTTACAACCGTAGTTGCTTGAACTTGAAGAGCAGTATTTGATAAGAAGTTAATTGAAATAGTTATACAGTAAACCTCGGATAGAACGAGATCGTCGGGACTGATGGTTATTCTCGTTGGATCCGAGGTGTCGTTGAATGCGAGGGGAGCATGTGATAAAGGGAAAGGCAAAAGAACTACCGGTACACAATCGACTTAGTGTGAAGTTTGTTGCCGTGACGGATGCTTCAATGTCAGTGCCGCGTTCAAGCACCCAACGCGTAACGACGCTAAGCGAGGCCGCCTTCGAAAACGGTTGTTCTGATTGGTCGTTGGACGAAGTGCACGCGAGCACTTTCCTTGCGAACGCAGGCCTGGTCTTGCTGTCCTTTGCTGATTGATTTGATTCAGTATTACGTCAGCACCCACCTCAGGTGATATGGCCGACGGGGATAACCATCCCAGGAAAATGGGGGCAATGGGGGACTTATCTAATCCTATACTGACACCACCAGAACAACAATGATGCTAAGATGGGACAGTGAGAAGGCCAGATTTAATGTAGCGCACCCCGGGATTCGAACCCACAACCATTAGCATGTGAATCCGACGCTCAAACCAACTGAGCTACAGAGGCCCGCCGCTGTCCTTCACTCTCCGCCTTGGCTTATAACCCCCCCCCCCCCTCTCCCTCCTCTGCGCCGCCTCGTAAACTAGCGGGCCCCTGTTGTTCTCATCACGCCAGGCAGTGATGCAAACCGAATAAAGAAAGGGGGAAAAAAAGTGATTCAACTGGTTCATTCAACCAGCCATGGTTGTGCTCGTTAGAGCCGAGGCTGACTATTTTGGTGCTCGTTCGATCCGATTTATTTTACTAACAGTTTATAAGGAATAAAACGGGGATTAAAATGTACCTCGTTGGATGCGAGGTCTCGTTTAATCCGAGCTCGTTGAATTCGAGGTTCACTGTACTATAGACCCATAAAAGTTAAAAGCGATAGTCTGTTAAGGAGAACAAGTAAATATGTTTGTTTTTAACTAGAAGTCATGCAATGAAATTGGAAAGGGTGAGTCATTGTGTTCATTGACCAGTATGAACTAACAATGAATAATCTTTTTTTAATTATAATTTTTCAATTTTCTTTTATGTGTTTATTTTTTTTTAACTCTATTTTCTTATTTTTTATCTGTTCTGTTCTGTCCCGTTGGCTTTGCTTAAATTACTAGTAACAAGATGCTTTGGTACATCATGTGTATTGTTGCTTTACAGCAGTGTTGCATGATAGTTGGTATGAGTTGGCTTTCCACTTTAAAGAATTTGTGTATTTTATAGAAATAAATGAAATAAAGATCACTCTTGACACTGATCTGAGTGATCAGCAGAAACTGAAAAGGCTGTTTTACTTTTAGACACAAGCATCAAAATGGGGACTTCAAAGAAGATATTGCCAAAACAATTTTTACCTTTAGGTACTGAATAGAGCTCAGTTGTACATTTTGAGAGATGTACTTTATGTATTAGTTTAGTGAATGGGTGACATAACACTTAACAGGTGCAGTATCCAAGTTGTTAGGACGTAAGTCTTCTACTTCGAGGGTCCAAGTTAAATTTAAAGACTGCCTGTGTAGCACCAGGAGGCTCATGGCTGGAGGTTTTATCTGGGGTTGAAGATTTTTCCAGTCTTCCAAGTCAGCAGGCATGCAGACCTATCACAGTTCTAGTAGTGCTTGAATCCTTTTCATCAAATTCATTTGTACATCATGTGTGCAGAACATGAGAATTGAGATGCACACTTTAGAGATCCTCCAAACCATTTGATTGGTGTTTACTCATTCAGAATAAAACCACAAAAATATGCTACATGCACACCCACTGAAGAGGGTGCAATTACTAGTACTTTACCAGTGTGTGGCAACATAATTATTATGCCTACGAAGTGTGAGCCAAGCAACATGCATGTATATATCTTAGAAGACATTGCTCAGAAAGAGGGGGAAAGACTGTACACTAGACTTATCAGTCAATTACTGGTTATTTAGACAATTCTTAAAACTGGTAATGGTATTGGTGATCAATCAGCAACAAAATTTTAACAATGGCATATGATATTGATGAAGGCTGAATCTAAAGAAGAACTGTTTTTCATTTTTTTTGTCTTAGTTAAAGTAACTGAAGAAGTACACGTATACAAGGAAAAATCAGCATTACTTACTTGGGTCACAGTGACAATTTCAGCATGTCTGACATTAGTTATTGATATACTTGTGATTACTGTGTTTTCATTATATTGTGGTTGATTACTGTTATTTATGATGAGTATGGCCAGACTTAGCAAGGTGCCTTAGCATAATTGCCACCTTCAGCTCCCACTCCAAGTGATATTCTCTGTTTAGTTTCAGTTTCTACTTTTAGCCTAATGTAAAACAGTATTATTTAGAGGAGAACTTGCCAAGGAGCAAACTATCATGCTGATCGCTGTGCTATAACCACAGTGTACAGTGCTGATCAATTGTACCAGTGTTTGTTGTAGGGCAAAACTGTAGTATACATTTATAAATATATAGATTAGTATTTAGCAAGCTTGGCCTTCTGGAAACAAGGCCTCGTTCTTACAAATGGGAATTTGTTATGCATGATATAGGTCTTGTTTGTTACACTTTATAGTATTTTACAAGAGAGAAGGAGATTCCTTGTAGACAGATTCATTGTAAATGGACGCACTGTATATAATATAGTGACCTATTTCAAATATTGAAAATATGTATATGACTATATATTTCTTTTGTATCTGTTTTGGTGATATTCAGCATATTACTTTTTTCTTTGCTTTTGACATTTGTGTTATACAGTACTTTTTTCTAGTGTACACAAGTGTGAATGTGAGTTTGTATGTGTACTCGTATTTCTCTCTTTTTGTGTATGAGTGTGCGTAAATGTGTGAAATACAGCTTCCATATTATCAGTTGACACTGTGTGTTTACTGTAGTTTAGTTTAGTTGTTATTAAAACGTCATGTTTCTAATTGTCATTGGTATTGTGATATAAGCAGTCTTGTCTAAATTTAGTTGTGTGTCATTAATATATTGTTAATTGCTTATTAATATTATTGTATCATATGTATGTAACCATGCCTTAATTAGTTATATTATGTAATAATACTAATACTATTATGTTTTATTTTTAATAGTATTTAAATATCATTATGTATTGTTTACTCAGCTGTACTGTATAGATGATGTTATTTGAAATGTTAATGTGCTGTCAGTCCCAGTTTAAATATGTGTCACTTCCAAGCTCTATGATTACATGTAGTCTTTAAGTTTTTATACGGGTTAAATTGTCACTGCTTTCAAACTGTTATTTTTTCATTTTACATCCTGCCACTTGCCCAGTGGTGTGCGTATGTATGCACATGTGTATTTGTTTGTTTGTGTGTGTGTCACTGTGTGTGTGTGTGTGTGTGTGTGTGTGTGTGTGTGAGTGCTTGCGTACATCCAGTGACTAAGTTCTTTTCTTGCTAGGGTTTCTCTTTTCTCTTTTTGTTTACTTACATGTATGACACAGTAGGTTGTCTTTGTTTACTTGTACTTGTATGATGCAGTAAGTGTTCATGAATAAGATAGTTTTAAGTTAAATTTTCAGATCTAAAAAAATCAAGTTCAGATTTAAATGACTTTTTTAATTTTGTCTTTAAAATATTAATTAAATTGGCTTTTTATTTTTGTCTGTCTTATGGAAGATGATCAAGAATTTACTTTGCTCCAGTTCTTGCTTTCATGTCTAAAATTAAGCATGTGGTGTTTTGCCATGTTATAATTTGCTTCCTTGTTTGCTTGTCACACAACTTTTTATAATTGTGTTCGATTTCAACAGACCTGTACGCACACGTAACATGCTTGCGCAAACAAGACCCTGATCGTTTTGATGTTGATTTGATTTCATGTTTTGTTTAAGTGGAAATGCCTTGAGCTGATAGCGCGCATTTTTCGGGTTGATTTGGATGTGACAAACACAAGAATTAACCAGACCCCGGCCCATATAGCAGCCCAGAGAAATGAAGTTGAATTCATCGCTCAGCTTGTGCGGCATGGGATCTCTGTGGGCATTCAGGTAGGTTTTGTACTGCTGTGCACATTTTTTTTAAAAGCTTATTGTGTGACACAGGCATTGTTTTTCTGTCTGTCTGGGTATTTGGATCCCTTATAGCTGGAATGTCTACGAGAGTTTGGTCAGCAACCATGTAGCCATGTCCACAGCAGTCGTTCAGGTGAAACGCCCACTCATGTAGCGGCGCAAGGTGGTTTCTCAGACTGTCTGCATTGGCTACTGCAGCATTTTAATGGGTATTCTGAGAAGGTAATGCATTCTTAGTTGTTCTGTACAGTCATGGGCTCCTCATTTTTTTGTATTTAGTTCATTTTGTCATTGTTCATTATGGTAGATGTGTGTGTGTGTGTATAAACTCTTATTTCTTCATGTTGTTGCCTTAATTTTCTTAACATATATATATTGAATGGCTTGAAATTGAAGGTCCTTTGAGTTTAGCTAAGATGCACTTATTTTGATATTTTTCTCTTTATTAGAAGTAGGTTTTACGAGCCTCAGCTTATTGACTCAGGAACTAAAACATGTGGAATGATTTAGTATTAGATGTAAATTAATGTTTATACATCTCTCACTTTATCTATCTCTCTCTCTCTCTTTCTCTTCTCTCTCTCTTCTCTCTCTCTCTCTCTCCCCCTCTCCATCTGTCTCTCTCTCTCTCTATCGATATAGCACTATATGTCTATATATTTATATGTGTGTATATATATATATACACACACATAAATATAGACATATAGCTCTATCGATATAGCTATATGTATAATTATACATACACATACACTGACATAAATACAGAATTTCATATTCAACTCATTAAACCAGGGTAATGCTGTCATTATCATAATTACTGTGTTACTTGAGCTTATTGTTTATAAGGACAGTAATTTGTCTATAACTTATATTACAATGACAGTTTGTGTTCTCACATCTCAAACCAACTACGAAGATGTGAGCCCATGAAATAGGTATGTTTATTATCATTTTCTTTTTCTCTTTTTTTATTTCTTTCATAGTCAATTTTTGTTGTTGTTGCATGTTGTTTTTATTTTTAATTTAAAAAAATGTTAATCTTAGTGCTAAACTCCTGAGAAAGAGATGGAAGGGCTGTTTTAACTGTTTATGTAAATTCAATTGATGTGTGTATTCTGTCTCAGGATTACATGGGTGATACCCCTCTGCACAAAGCAGCACAAAGAGGGCATCTTGAGTGCGTCAGACTGCTGACATCACATGGTCCCATTCTTAGGTAAAAGCTCGGTCATTTATGAAACTTAGGATAATCAGTATATCACTCATACCTGCCACGTTTTATGCTTTCAGCATAGCATGCTACATCATATTGGAATTGTAGTTAATGCTCATGTTCAAGTTATTATGCATGGAGACATGTTCAAGGTATTATGCATAGAGAAAAAAAATAGCGTAGGTGTGCTTGTGTCTGTTCAGGTATGAAAATTCCAACAATGATACTGTCATGTAGGCCTGAAACATTTGCATGAAAGGTCATATTTGAAAACTAGAACTGGCCAAACTATAGTAGGAACCAGTCATATGTCTTTTCTTTCCTCCATGGGTTTTGGTAATTTGATATGAATTAATCAGAATTAAACTTGCAAACACAACCAGAGTCATTGCAAAACAGTTTGTTTGATTCAGAACTTATTCATGTTGACAAAAACAATGACAAGAATCTGTCCGAGTCAGAACGATGAAAACCTTCTGGATGAAAAAAGTGGAATCAATGTAGAATTAACTCTAGTGATGTAATATCTAACTTCTCTTTAACATTCAATTGTTGCAGTATGTAATTCTTCTTGTGTGTAACTGCCAAAATATTGGATTTTCTTTGAAACGAGACAGTAAGATTTCTTTTTCAGTCTGCCTTTAGTCCCATAAAGAACCCACAGCAATCAAGAGGTTGTACAGGTTAAAATTCTATAGAAAATCCATTCAGGTTATAAGAAAAATTGATACAAGGTATTAAAAAGAAAAAGAAAAAAAAAAGCAGTGACACTGTATTGTGGAGACATGTATCCCCAAGGCAACCCGCATTTCAGTCCCCCCCACCCCCCCACCCACCCCCCCCCCAAAAAAAATTAAGAATGCAAGGTAAAAATGGAAAATCGCAAATGGAATGTGAGGCTTAGTTCATTAAAGCACCTACTGGGAAGCGAAAGATCCTGGCAGAGGTAGGAATTCTCCTTGAATCAGGGAATTTCTCTGTTAGAATGAATCAGTTCCTCAGATTACATGGGCTCTTTTCTGATTCCATATCCAACTTTTTTCCTTTTTTCTCAAAGTAGAATTAGTATGATGAGAGTAATTTGTGATTGAGCATGTACATGTAAAGAAATCAAATACACAAAAAAGTTTTTTAAGCACTGTGAATGTCTGATTTGATGGCTGAAAATATGCCAGATTTGGTAGATTTTAATTCCTTGCAAACTTTTCCATGGAAGCTTGGACCCCCTGGAGATTTCCTTGTTTTTTTTTCAGCAGATCGTACCCCTGCCTGGGTTTGATTTCTGGTGAGACTGGGAGAAACATTGAGTTGGTCTGAGTGCTAGTCTTTGTCAATAAGGTCCCATGTGCAGCATGCTTCTAGCAGATGATAAGGACCAGTATGGCAACAAAAGGATTATCCTTGGCACTCAGAAAAACTCAAACAAAGAAAAGTGGGAGGCTCTTTGGTGTGATGATGCACCTACCTCAGGAAGAGCAACCTGTGTTTCATATGGAGAATTCCTTTGTGACAAATTTATCCAATTCAGAATATGAGCTGTGGACGAATTTGTCAGGGAAAAAATTGTGCCTTAGTTAAAAGTTTGATAGTCCTGAAATTAACGGTACATATGTTGACTGCTATTTAAGATATGAGTAGGTTTAAGACCCTGTGCGAGCCTTTTTACCACAAAGTGTTGTCATCACCCACTGTGAAGCATTTTTGTTGCTTGTCATTGCTGATGGTACAATGAGCACCAAGAGAGGAAACTTAATAAAAATAGAAACTAGAAGTAGGTATTCCAAAGTGATTTTCAAATTTGAACTTATCTGTATAAAAATCAGCTGGGAAAATAGAGATTTTCATTCTGAACACATACATACTTTATTTTTTAATGTGGGATAAAAAATAAATTTTTAATGATTTTTTTCTTTCTTTTTGGACTTAGAAAAATTTCGCACGGTATTTTAGGCCACATTCAGACATGCCTTGAACACACATATAAAATCACACAAGTCCAGAAAATCATTTCTGAGGAGGTTTTTACTTGTTAAGTTGATGTGCAAAAAACATGGACAGAAATGCGTATCAATAAAAAATACAGACCTATGAAAATGACAAAAAATAGCAAAATTGGACGCCGCCGTTCCAAACAACTGGGCAAGGGACCCATTTTCATTAATTTCAAACTCCATTATCTTTAAGAAATACAATACAGTGACACTGAAATGAATCATATATGATAAACATATTAAGGAATTTAACCCTAATTTTTTCCAGCTTCATCTGAAAGCTGGTTGAAAAGATATCAGATGTCAAAAATGCGAAATATGCCGATTTGTCACAGTGAAAAAAATGGTAAATTTTACACATATTTGGTGCACCATAACTTGTTTCACTTTAAACTGGAAGCACAAAAGATAGAAATCATCTCTTTTTACAAAAAACATGTTGTAATGAAATGTAAAAAAATACTTGTCAGTGTCTATGATCAGTGATTCCTCTTCACAAGTGACAGGAAATTAAAACATTTTAAGACGCAGTTCATCATCATTGCTGTCAAAGTTGTCCAAAAGACTAGGTCTCCGCCCTCTGCCAGTCTTAAGAAATTGCTCCTTTATCCTCATGAAGAGATCATCTGTGAGAAAAATAGTGTAGAGGGAAAGTATTAGTACATCTATCTGTTCTATCCTGTAGCGTAATGTGAAAATCCCATTTGTAGGGACAAACAGGCCTATACATACAGAGCAAGAGGCAAATACTGACCAAAACAAAAACAAATCCAAAAAACAAGAGCATAAAACATGCAGGAACACAAGGACTTTTGTATCCCTGCTCAATTAACTTCCCTGTCTGTCAAAGAGAGAAAGGATCAAGAGAGAGAGAGATTGGTGTGGAGCTGTAAGAAGCCTACCAGTATTATAATACCTTACCCTAACTCACAAAGCAGTGGGCAAAATAAAATGTCCCATACATTTAGGCCTACTCAAATCAGCACAACAAAATTTATCTCATAAACACTATAGGCCTAGTTAGGAAGGTTCATAGTGTCCAACCCATTAACCTGGTAGGCCTACTTTATTTTGTTTAAATATTATTTTTGATGACAATAATAGTAATGATAATAAATAGTAATGAATGATAGTAAACTAATAATGAAATAATGATAATAATAATGATAAATAATAATGAATAATGATAGTAAAATAATAACAATAACAAAAATATAATAACAATATTAATAATAATAATAATAATAAACTTTTAAAGCTGTTGAACTAGGTGATAATAATATTGGGCCTAAAAATAATAGGATTGATAAACATGCAGATTCGTTTCAATGGTACCATTCAGGAAGTTTACACAAAGGCAGAAAAGAAAAAGGTGTAACATTGTGAAATTATTGAACGACACTGAACCAGATCGAGTGAAGTCAACAAGAAGCCAAGGGAGGGCACTCGGCCGATTCGACTATCAGTCGATCAAAGCGTTGGTCACGTGACCACAATAAATCGCTAATCTCTCATTAACATCATTATAAATAAATATAATAAAGGCATGGATTATTAAAAAAATCTTTTGTAAACATTTTCCTTTAATCATATGCCTGATCTCACTCTCTGTAAAATTACCGCACCCCAAACCGTCACCTACCCCTACCTTCTAACATATTCATGATACTGTGGGTGCTGCAGCTGTGCGCTTTCCAAACAATTATATTCTAAGATATTTCACTTACCCTCTAGATAAGTTGGATCGCTTGATTCGTCGTGGCTGGAGCGGTCGACGTAAACTTTGACGTCCATGTGCTCGCCCGAACGGTCTTCGCTCGTGTCCGCCATTGCGCGTCAGACGCTAAGAGAAAGCGGAAGTAGGTTGCGTTGTTCTCAGTCCTTGAGGAAAACAGCCAGTGGTTGAATCCGTATGCAAATAGCAGAAGTTGAAAGTTGAAACCTTGACCTTTCGCACAGTGGAAAATATGGCGAGTTTGGTTTTGAGTAAGGTCGCGAAATCATCGACGGAAGTTTTTAACGCACGAAACGACTGACTAAATGGAAGCCTATCAGTTCACTTTTTACATGGGATGAAAGCAAATTTAGTCGTCTTTTTGACTGTGTAAATGGTTTGTTGATATCTGACCCAGCGAATCTCCTCGAGGCGAGTTTTCAAGGTAGGGGTCAAAACCGCGTTCCGATTTCGTCGTTCCAGCAGCAACAAAATCGCAATTTAGTACCCATCATCAAAAGCATATTTCATACTGTAAATGTTACACTTATTGATTTATTTTGACTTTAAACAAAGCTTAAAGGATCACAGATCAACATGATCTATTTTTTTATTTATGACACTGCATTTTGTTGAGAACGAGCAAGTTGAAAACCAGTGAAAAACCACACTTTGCCGTACTTTTCGCCACCCGCGAAGAGCACTTTGGAATACCTACTAGAAGTAGAATACTGTAGCCACTCAATGCTTTTGATCATTTTGTAAAGCAAAGAGAATAATCAAATGCGATACCAGAAATATTGTTGCCACCTGCATGTTTTAACCCACTCACTATGTACAATTATGCCCCTTGCCGTTTCCCTGATATGCACCATTTGTATAGGCCATAAGAAAAATTGTCATACAAACAAATGAAAACAAGAGAGCTTTGAAATTTGGCAGGTCATATATTAAAAGATTGGTGTACAACATGCTGAAATTTCAACTGTCTAACCCTCATGGTTGTTGAGTAATGGTACAAGTAAAATTAGAGAATTTTTCAGGTGAAAAATGTCTTCCAAAATACACAGTGAGGTCATTACATCAGTTCAAGACTGCATTCACATTTTGAATGAAATTTCATAAAATCCAACTTGCACGCACTCCAAGTGCACTGAAGGAAGAGATCGTCTTGTAGAGTGCGGAGATGTTGAGTACTGTTCGGCCATTTGTTTTTTCCGTCATCTGCTTTACTCCAGAGCTAGTGGGTTGTGAACTTTGCACTGTCTACACATCAACTGCAGAGTACAGTGACCTAATGGCCTGAAACAAGGCTAAGAATGACCGAAGAATCTATTTCTGGCCATTAGTTTCGGTGAATGGAAATTCTGAAAGCCCTGCGATTTTTCAAAACCGAAGTTGGATTTCTCTGACGCTCGTACACAAGCATTGTTGAGACATGATTGGGAAATCACAACACTTGTAGCGAGAGAGTTAATGCATGAACAAACTGCTTCATATACATAAGCACATGCTTGCACACACAGGCAAACACACTCATACACACACACACACACACACACACACACACACACAAAACACACACACACACACACACACACACACACATGTGTTACTACTGTTAGGTAACTTATTTTCTCAAGCGCTGGGATAGAATGATCCTCTGATATTGTTGCAGCACATTCAACCACAATGGCCAGACACCACTGGATGCAGCTATTGCCAATGGACACACGAAGTGCTCAGCGGCCCTGGAAGAAGCCATAGCTTCACAGCACTCTTCATTCTTCCCGACATCCAGTTCTCCGATTTTGATGAATGGGGAGGGAATCTATCAGAATGGTGTCTTTTGCCGTAGACAGCAGGAATCTGACCAGGACATGGAAATGGAAGAAGAGATGAATAACGATGGGGATGCAGCAGGGAACCTTCAGCCTCGACCAGGTCTCAAGCGGTCTTGCCAGGATGAGGAAGATGCCTCATTCAAGCGACGTAGGCTGTTTGGTAGGAACTTGATCATTTTGTTGTCTCTTTTTTTTTTCTTAGGACTTTTGACTAAGCTTATTTATTCTGAAGATAGGTAGTGAAGGTTGCATTTTATACAGATTGATTTGGACATCATTCAGATTATGTGTACCTGATTTTCCGCAAGATTATGTGCACCTAGTTTTCTTTACCAGGTTTTTTAAGTTCAAAGTGATGTTGAGATGGTTATAACCCTGATATGGCTCTGTACAGTTGGCTGGACTTTAAACAATGATAATAATAGTGATGATAAGAGTATTTCCAGAATAATAAGAGTTTTCAAATGAAAACCGAAATGTTACCATACCAAAGATGGAGCCATATCTTTGTCTTAAGACTGTATACTCATAAGAATGTCAAAGCGTATAAACTGAGCCTACCAGCCTGTAGACATTATGGAAGTAATATAATTATTTTTACAGAAGGTAGACTACAACAGAAACGATAAACACAATCTAGATCTGTGCCTTCCCCTGTAAAGGCATACTCATTTATAAGTTGTGCTTGTATATCTTGTGACAGTTACTAAATATTTTGTCTATTGTTAATAAATGTTTGTTTAGATTTTTTTGAATGTGTGTGCAGCCCCGTCCATGACAGAAAAGCTCGGCTCAGTGACCAACAACAATGTGCTGAGCTCTTACCAGGGTGTGCTGGCCATGTCTGTTGAGCCCTCCAAACCACCTGTGGTGAATCACATTAGCCACGAGCCGCAAGGTAATGCTTCTGCAGTGCAGCTGTTTATCTGAACAAATGATATCTTCCTTTCTTGTGTGTATAAACGCTTCATCTTCATTCTTGTTTGAAGAAACAGTATTATCTTTTTGTGTGTGTGAACCGACAGTTTTAGCTTCCTTTTTATCTGACCAAATTATCTCCCTTCTGCTTGCTTTCATCAGCTGTGGGGTCAGACATCCGAACATTCTCAGGGCTTGGTTTATGCTTATTGTGGAGGATTTCATTTAAATTATGCATGTGGTTTGTGGTTCGTTTTATGGTGTTTGAAATATGGCTGGTGCATTCCTTGCTGAGTTTGTGAAATAAACCATTCCTTACGTGTCTCTTTCTGTGTCTGATCAACCATTCTAAAAACTCCATTTTATACAAAAATTGTTTTTAAAAAGTCCAGAATTTGTACTTTTCAAGATCACTGTGACTTGAAGAAGGTTTAGAAGCAATAAAATGTGATGTGAAGAAAGGACAATGGTAGACTGTCACAACTGTTGGAATGTAAGTATTGTCAAATTCCTGAGAAAGTGCTCACATTTTTCCTTTAAAAGTTGCTGATATTTAAGCACTATTTTTTTGGTCCGTGTCACCTTGACCTTGCTTCTATGACTTCCAAATGTTCGCATTCATGTCTCCTCAACAATCCACACCCTTGACCCTAATTTGGTTAAAGTTCCATCTTTAGACATTTGAAAAAATCTTGCTGATATATTTTTTTTGTCATAGCAGATGCATAAACCTCACAGGGGTCAATATAGACAGTTTTGGGGGCATAGGGAATAGGGGGAGGGGGAATATCAGAACTTATTTTGATTAATCTGTGTCTTTACGGTGCCTATAATTGAAATATTTCTGACAAGGATTTATCTGTTGTTTATAGATAAATCTTTATATCAGGTTTTGATTTCAGGTCTGGTTAATTTGAAAGTTAGGATTAGTGAAGAAATGAAAGTTCTTCTCTGGTTAACTGGAAAGTTAAAATCACCCAAGTTTAAGGAGAAAGCATTTCATTATTTAGCTTTTCAGATTACATGATTGACCAGAAATGTGAATTGTGTCATTGAGAGACTTGCTTCTGTTTCTGGGTTGATTTTAGTCAAAATTTGGTCGGAAACCCTTTTGTACAGGGAGTCTCAGAGGTACATGATTTTGGCATTGATCGACTTGTCAGAATTACATTTAATAGTAATCTTTTGATTAGGGGGTATTATTTACACAAAAATTATCCTTATGACATTGAAGTTGAAGTCGCTACAGTGTAATGGTCAGCACAATGAACTGCAAGCTTGGATATTAGAATTTCAAAGCTCCATCATTTCTATCGAAAAAGAGAAGAAAAGCTGTGACAAGCTGTTTCAAAGCAATAAGTATGCTTTGAGCACAGATTGGAAAAACACAGATGAGTATCGTCAGTTTCTTGTCTTTGAGGTTTATGTTCAGAGTTCCTGTACAACACTACATATATGTTTATACAATGGCCGATCCAAACGTTTTGTCACATACGAAGAAATAAAGCAAAAATGGGAAATTTCTCCTCATAAAGTTTCTACCTCCTTAGCCAAAAGTCAAATAGTTTTTGATAGTCTGATTGCAGGCATGGTACATGTCCGCGAATTCGCGGAAATCCGCGAAAACTGGGGAGGGAAAAAAAAAAAAAAAAAAAAAGACTGCAAGCCCCACGAAACCGGCCCTCTGAGTTCGTTTCAGGTCGTTCACTTCAGGCCTTTGTCCCGCCAAAAGCAGCTCACATTGAGTAGGACTACTTCCGCGCATGCGCATTTCGAGACAATCACCATTGCTTTCCGGTCTGGATCGACGTGATCGAATTTGAACAAGAACTTGGAAAAAGAAAACATGCCAAAGCGAACCGATATAGTTCCGCGAAATTCACCGACAGAAGACATTGATGCTGGTGTGGCAAACAAATGGAGATGGGAGTGGCTGAACAGGAGTACTCCAGTTCCTTGAAGCTATTACCCAAGGTAATAAAGGCAACTCTGTCTTGTTTCCATGGACCAGTGGTGGAAAGTTCGTTCAATCTGATGGGAGACATAGTGGATGAAAGGAGTGGAAGAACATCTCTGGAAACTTTCAATGCTTTTCAGACGGTCAAGTATGGTCTGAAATCCACAGGCAAAACTTCCCTCCAATACTTCAGGCGTGAGGACATCAGAAGAGATCCTGTGAACACAAAACTGGTCACAAACATCCAGAAAGCCAGGGAGACTTACCACAACATTTTGGAGAAAGAAAAGGAAGAAAGAAAAAGAAAGTTTGAGCATTTCCAGAAAGAACAGATTCTGGTGGCTTCAAAGACAAAAGCCATTGAACATTACAGACAGGAGGCAAAGAGAATGAGATTTGGACACTACAAAAAGCAAGCTCTGCACATGAAAAAGAAGGCTGAGAAATCAAGCAAAAAGAACTAGACTTCACATATCTTCATATTGCTTGCACTAAAACTGTACATTGAAAGAGACACAAAACTTAAAATTTGTACATTGAAGAAGACACAAAACTTAAAATAATTTGTACTGTATTCAGATAGATGTAAAAAGTAAAGGAAGCAATTAATGTAGAGAAGACAGATCATAAAAAAATTAGACATACTGTGAAGAAAACTGGAACTCTTATGATATGAAGTATACCACTACATGGCTGTGCTGTGATGTGTTGGTGATGCTGGACATGATAACCACAGTTGTGCAAACTGTACACTGTCACTGTGCATGTGCTCCATTGGCAAAGTAAGTAAAATGTATATAAATTGATTTAATGTATTCCACTTAAAGCAATATAGATCATGTATTCATTTTTGCTGTATGATTACATTGGTTTAAAAACTTCCTTTGGGTTGAAGGAATGAGTGATAAAGTGATTCTAGGAGAGCCCTTTTTGTGGCAGAAATTGCTTAATATGAAGTAAGGAAAGGCTTTTTTACTGGCTAGATTTGCTGAAAAACCTTCAGCTTCAGGGGGCAACGCCCCCTGACCCCCCACAAGGGGCTTTGCCCCTTGACCCCACCAGGGGCTACGCCCCTTGGACCCCCAAACTTTTCAGGGAAAAATGCTTTTCTTCCAGTACCATGCCTGGATTGAGATACGATTATGACTGCTTTCCCATGTTCCTGGATTCCTGAAAACATCTTGATAGCCAGGTTTTTCTTCAGAATGGGAGACAACCAGAAGTTGTATGGTGCTACGTCAAGAGTGTAGGGTGGGTGAGAGAGAACTTGAGTTGATTGCTATTGCAGATAGGTTACAGTGACCTTTGTTTTAATAACTCTTTTCTGATACACACTTTCAGCGAGCAATTTTTCCATCCCACTGCACATTTGAGCAGCACAGCAAAGTAGTTGACATTCATATTTCGCAGCTTTTTGATTTTATTTTGTGGTATATGAAAAGATGTAAAACATGACGTATTTGATACAAACAGAGAGGACAAAGTGTAAACTTAGGCCCAGATGGGATGCAAATGTGTGTGCATAAACTGCATGGTCACTGTTGGGAGTAAAAAACATTAATAGCGGAGAGTGAAAAAAAAAGATCTACATTCTTTCGTTGCTTAATATGATTGCAACCATGCTACAGATGTGTAAAACTCGGTCACTCTCATCTTCAGAATCTGTAACATCATTCTGTTGTTTGATGCTGAATTAATTTTCACACACAAACAAAAACATAAACAAAAAAGGAAAAGAGACAAATGAAACAGGGAGCATAGTGGAATTTGTTTCCGTCAAGTTGAGCATTCGTACACCAGCGGTCAAATCACTCGACAGATATATTTAATGTCCAGAATCCAAAGCATCACCCTTCTGTTTATCGCAGAATTAAATCGTATAAATGCGTGTGTGTGTATGTGTGTGAGTAGCTAGGGTTTGTAGGATTAAGCTCCTGACATATTAGGTACAAAAGTGGCAGGACTGCGTCTTAACCCTTTTCCTACCAAGAAAATAGATCACTGTACTAACTATTGACCAAGTAATGTTAGGAGAGAGACTTCAGAAACGCTCAAATTACGCCTGTTTTTTGCCATTTTTGCCCCCTAAAAGGTCGTGTAAACGCAGAAAGGAAATGACAAGAGTATACTCCCTTTGCCAGAAAAGGATTCACGTCAGCATTGTGGTCATTTTCTATTTATATACTCGAAACTGAAACCGGTTCAGGGCACGAAATCCTTGTGACGCGGTCCACAGAGAGAGAAAGCTGAGTCACTAGGATCTCGTGACGCGGTACGGAATATGTTAAGTGTGAAATCTACCACCTCCATACCTGGATGTCTCTATATCCGAAACTGGCCTGAATCTCTTATCACAGTTCCCTAGCTTTCTTTGGTTAATTTGCACTTTGACTTTCTAACAGACCCATTCAAGGATGTGTTTCTGTAGATTATATTATTTAAAATACAGCGAGTGAAGTGTGACAATGTTTTGTTTCTCTTCCGGCCACTGATGGCCAACACATCAGTGAGTGCAGTATGTGGGTTGGCCACCCCCGCTCGACTAAGTCTACAGGGAAGGTTTGCTTGCCGGCCAAGTGTGCCCAACACGTTGGGGGATTATTTACCCACATTTGGACGCTGCTCATGGATGGACAGTGCAGCTTTGGACAAAACACTTCGTACATAATATCTGATATTAATAGTAGACTTTTAGGCAAAGTGTCAGCTACTACAGGGCCTTGGATTTTAGAAAAATGGAGAAAAGTCATTTCCAGCTTTGAAAACCAGGTCTCGGTACAAATACTTCTGTTGTTGTCATTAGCATCCTCCCACGAGTGATGCACCATTTGTTCAGGATGCCACAGAAAATGATCCATGTTTTGTCACCTGTTTTCGTGCCACATTGTCTTTGGGGCCCTCAAGCTCGAATCTGGTTTTGTTTTTGTTTTTTGTTTTTGTTTTTTTGCTCCTCTGTCAGAAAATAAGGTGTCCATCTGATGGCAGCTACTATCCTCATTTCAAGATCATTCTGTAGGGTCAGTTCAGCCTTGCCATATGAAACACCATAAGTTTAGCGTAATTCATGAACTGAAATATATGTGCTGCAGATCCTCTTGAGCCACTCTCTTTACAAGTTGATCAGTTTGCTTGTTCCAGGTCTTACTTGGGCGTCCACATTGGTACTTGTCTTTCAAGTTAGTTTTTCCTTGTTTGAAACAATCAGTCCAGACTGTCCTATGTGAGATACACTTGTCTCTATAAACAGAGCTCTGTCAAATTGGCATACATTTTTATCAGACCATCTGCAAGAGCCTTGCAAAGACATAGCATCTGGGCTGCGCTGTCCTTGGATCTATTTTTCGATCACCCAGTGAGTTGTATCACATTTTAAATGATGTCATGCAATTAAACTAGAGATGGCGTCATTATAACTTTTGTGTATTGATAGTGCAAAGGCTACGTTTTATGGCATCACAAGTTTAGAACATGCAAACATTTCAGAAATTCATGGCATCCCATCTGACAAAACTAGGATCAGCCATCGTATCTCTTGGTCCTGGAAGATCCAGGGATATGATTGGAAATATAGGATACAGGGCTTTTTTTTGTTTTTTGTTTTGTTTTTTTTTGGTTTTTGTTTGTTTGTTTGCTTTTTTCTTTTTAGCTTAAAGAAATAGCAGCCTCATTATCATTAGCCTCATCCTTATGAGTCATGATCATCATAGGAAAATTGTCTTGAAATATTTGGCATCTAATGTCATGCTCTCTCTGGATGATTTTAGATTTCTCTCACCGCTTTTATTACTGTGGTTTACTTAATGTCTGTGCTTGCAGTGTTGGGTGTAATAAGATTCCTTGGGGTTTCTGTCGAAGGAATATGGTGGTTGTCTCCATGCTATAACCAACATATATTACCCTGGATCCATGGCTAAGCAACTACTGTCATTTGTAGGGGATAGTTAAGCACATCAGATAAGAGCAGACACTGCTGAATGTGACCTGGCAGCAGTGAATTATCTTCAGGTTATGGTCTCATGGTGACAGTTTGATAGGTCATGGCAGTTTCTTGTACTTGGGATTGCAGTGAATTGACGCTGATGCTAAGTCTTGTTTGTTAATTGAATTTTGTTTTGTTTTTACATGGGATTACTGTGGAATATACTAAGTTTTGTAAGCATGTTATAGAGCTGAAATGAGTACTTGAGGATAATGCTAGAAAAGTGTGGTGGAAGATGAGGCAGAAGGAGGGTGGGAGCTGTTTTTCATTGTCACTTATTGTTATTGGAATTTTCTGGTTTTTTCTCTGTCATTTCCCTTTTTTTTTTTTTTTTTATTCATTTTTACGAAAAATGTGAAATATTCAGGCATGTTTTTGAGTGGCTTAGTTTTTTAGTCTTCTTTTTGAAAACCAACTTTTTCATATCTGCATTATTACCAGATGTTGTGTATCTATTATTTCCAGAAGTATGATATTTGCTGTTTTATGTATATGCAGAAATTATATCAGTGCTGAATGGGTGTAATTCTGTTGCCATTGAAACATAAACAGTAATGTGCAAACACACAGTGGTACTATGGCATTCATGCAACCATTCACATGTGCACAGTGACACATATGCTTTCATGTGCACAGTGACACATAAACCTTCAGACATTTGCCGTTTTCTTTAAATCTATATTGCTTTATGGGTTGAATATGTCTTCTTGTCTTTTGTTTCCTTGAAAGCTGACCATATACTTCAGGACATGGGGATTATGTGTGAACTGAAAGGAAACAGTTAATAATATTTATATCATTTGTATGGCATGCATGTTTCATAACCTGCTTCCAGCTGCCTATCGAGAAGAAATAAAACCAGGTAAAACATCTTGCACAGTGTGATTCATTATACAATATTGTAAGCTTATCCGAGTGAAGTGACAACAGTTAATTGACATGGTCCCTGTGCTTACAGCATTATCAGAATTTAGTTGTCAAGGCTTGAGAGCCACGTGAATAGTATTATTATGTAGTAGTATTTTGTTTATTTATTATCAGCATGTCTTTTTTGATTATAATGTGTGGAGTTGTCATTGAAAGTAGCGCCTCCCTATTATTTTTGTTTTATTTGGTTCTTTTCATAACAGAAATGACATTCATTCCAGAGCGTGCTGATGCATCAGTGACATGTTAAGATTATCTGTTTGGGCACAAGGTTATTCATGGTAGGGCACCAGTTGGCATGTCAAAAATTCTGAAGATAACACTCACAAACGCCAGTTCATAACAAACTCAAATTCTTTTAACTTGTTTCTTACGGGCTGTTTGGATTTTTAACATTCCTCTATAGACTGGGCATTTGTACAGCTTTAAAAAAAGTTATGATATTTAATGGATTGAATAAACATACTACAACGCTTCAAAGCTGTAACTTTTATAATACCATTTTTATAGCCAGTGGTAAAAAAACGGTTATGACCACAAAATTGAGGGTGGTTGCAGTTGCACATAAGGAAAGTTTACGCTCTTGAAAAGAGGACTGTTTTCCATATATATATGACCCATTTGAAATGCCAGTAGAGAGTAAAGAATGACTACTTTAGAATTTCTAAACTTTACAAAAAAGCTAAAATCAGTAACATATTACTAGTACCTTTGCAGTTTGTTGGCATTCTTTTATATACAGGGGCATTGTATAGATTTTTTGAAAACAATTGTGAAAAAAATAATGATGAAACACACACCTTGAAATAACATTTGATTGTTTGAGTGGGCAAACCTATTACAAATTTCCCAAGTTGTAACTTCTGTGGTATTCTTTTTGTGGCTGGTGGTGAAAAAAGGTATGTTTTTATGACAACGAAATTGAGAGTGGTTTCAAGTGCATATAAGTACAGTGTTAGTGGAAAGAGGAATGATTTCCGTATAAATCACATTGAGAATCTCAGTAGAAATTTAACAGTGGCTACTAGAAAGTTACTGCTCTTCACAAATGAGCTAAAATCAATAACATGTAGGCCTATAGGTTTTGAAAAAAATCATTACAAAAAACATTGAAAAAACATACACTCTTGAAATTTTAACAAATAAGTATTGTTTGATTGAATGAGCATATTCCAGAGTATCAGAGATCTAACCTGTATGCTACCCTTTTTTAGCTAGTTGTGAAAAACATTAAACAGAATTTACATGAAAAAGTCCTCCTTATGACCGTGAAATCAAGAGTAATCATTTGCAGTTGGATATAGATAAAGTTCATGCTTTTATTGAAAAAAATTACTGTTTTCCACATAAATCACATTAAAAATCACAGTAAAGAATAAAATATGGCTGCTTGAGAGTTTCTACACTACACAAATGAACTACACTTAAAACTTGTTGCTGAGTACTTGGCGATCTGCATTTAGCATTCTTCAGTACACTGAGTGTTTAAATAGGATTGGAAAAAAACATTGATTATGACAAAGCACACACTTGAACACATGCTTCTTGTTTGATTAAATAAGTACAGTACAAAATTTCAAAGCTATAACCTCAGTACACACATGCACACACACATGCATATACAGACATGTGCACAAGGCGTACACACATCACGTATCACACGCACGCACGCACACACACACACACACACGCACACAAAAGAGGTACATACACATGCATATGCACATGGACCATGCACACAAACACGCACACACATACACACACAAACACACACGCACGCACTCAGTCATTTACTCTCACTTTCACAAACACACACACACACACACATAACGCTCACGCACACATGCACGCACACACACACACATTTACTCTCTTTTTGACACACATGCGCACGCGCGCACTCACACATGCACACACACACATACGCGCACACACATACACACGTATGCACACACACATGTGCTCTCTGTCTTCTTCACACACGTGCGCACACACACAACTATGAACATGTGTATCATTCACATTGTTCCTTCCCAGTTCCGAAACTTTACCCACAAGAATGTAACCAGGCAGTTTCAAATGCACATTACAATGACCAGGGTGACGATGAAAACTCCCCTTTACCCACAAGAATGTACCCAGGCAGGATCGAATCAACATTACATTGACCTGGGAGACGAGGAAAAACTCCATCCTTTGCTCACAAGAATTTACCCAGGCAGGATCAAACCCACATTACATTGACCTGGAAGATGAGGAATAACTCCACCATTTACCCACAAGAATGTACCCAGGCAGGTTTGAACCCACATTACTTTGACCAGGGTGACGATGAAAAACTCCCCTTTACCCACAAGAATGTACCCATGCAGGTTTGAACCCACATTACATTGACCTGGGAGATGAAGAATAACACCCCTTTACCCACAAGAATGTACCCAGGCAGGATCAAACCCACATAACATTGACCTGGGAGATGAGGAATAACACCCCTTTACCCACAAGAATGTACCCAGGCAGGATCAAACCCACATTACATTGACCTAGGAGATTAGGAAAGACAACCCACAAAAATGTACCCAAGCAGGTCGAACCCACATTACATTGACCTGGGAGATGAGGAATAACACCCCTTTACCCACAACAATGTACCCAGGCAGGACCAAACCCACATTTTCCAATTGGAAGTACTCTGTCCTACCACCTGACTATAGCACTTCTGTCTAGGGTAGTATGAGACAAATCATCTATTGCCTGCCGTATTCACCTAGAAGTTATTTCTTTCGTAACAATTGATAATTGAGATTTAGTTTAGCAAAGGAACCGATTCAGTGTCATATTCAGATGCTAAAGCTTTGCACTTACAAACTTCAGCACGTGTGATTATGTTTGTGATCAGGTTGTCTGGAGCGAAAGTAGAATTGGATGATTTTTATATCGGTACAGTGATACCTGTGTCTGCATGATTTGTATGTCAGTACAGTGATACCTGTTCTTCACAAGATTTCAGGGAAATTTTGAAGGGGGAATGACATTTTCATCACTGAATTTAATTGGATTCTTGGTGCAGTTGTATTTTCTACTAAAGTTGAAATTTACAAATGTAATTTTTTTAATATTGAAGTGAATAATGGTTCATGAGATAATACTGTTCACAAGACTGTTTAGTTTCCATAGTTTAGACTAGGAACAGCCAATTTGTGCCAAGAAAACTGGACAGATTGTCTGGGGACACAGTGTTTAAGTCTTTCAGAGAGATTGTACAAAGTATAACCCTTTCACTCCATGTCCACCAGCTTTCTGCTGGCTGGTGAATAGGATGATAGGATGAAAAGTATTAGCAAATTGTAGTGTAGACAGGTCAGACTCCTGCAGTGTGATGGTGAAAGTGTTAAATGCACTCACAGATTTTGTAAACCCCAGTAATGGAGAAGACTCCAATAATGTGATGATGAAAGTGTTAAGTGCACTCATAGATTTTGTAAACCCGAGTAATGTGATGGTGAAAGTGTTAACTGCACTCATAGGTTTTGCAAACCCCAGTAATGGAGAGTGTTTCCCCCTTGGTCAGTGTGCAGCATGGACTGTACAAATGGAGAGATGAGTAAGCCGATCAGCAAGAGCCCTCCTAAGGGGCCCATTGGGGGAGGGTTAGGGGTGTGTGCACGCAGACACTTTGACTACAGATGTACTGCCTACAATTCTCACTTGCTATGAAACCTGCTTCCCCCTGCCGGCTGTATCTCTTATATAGGTCAGTTTATGCCACTCTATTTATTTGTTATCGTCGTCATTATTTTATCATATTTTTTTTATCACTGTACTCACCAGAATCGGCTTTTGTTTTCCTTTGTGATACATTTTTGGCACTCAGATACTTTCAGACAGAATGGCCTGCTGCACAGCTGGCTCTATTTCCTCTGACCACATTAACCGGTGCAAGACCTTGCTTGTAGATATGTCTTGAGTGATGGCTGTATCTCCATGATTCCAGTTCACCACTCAAACAGGGACATCAGATTCAAACTCCACACCATGTGCAAAGAAGTTCTTACACCATATGTCCACCAATGAAGGGTGGCCAGCTGCAATGGAGCCAGGTGTACAGTGGGCCATTTTGTTTGAAGAAGTCTATAAGAGGAAGCCAAAAATGTACCGCCAAACCATGAATTTTGTTGAGTACATATTTTTCATCAGATGTTACAGAATCAGGTACTTCTAGACTACTTTTAATAAGTAATTATTATTATTATTATCATTATTATTATTATTATTATTATTATCATTGTTATTTATTGTGATGCATAATTTTTAATCCCATTTCAGTCTTCATCTTTGGGAATTTTGTTTCGTTGTCCATGGTAATAAAATAGTGTAAACTGACTGAAACAGTGAAAGAAGTAAAATGCCATGTGTAGCTTAAGATGTGGATATCCATAAAAGTGCCTTCTGTAGAATTTGATAATGAGTAAATTACGTCACTATCCAAAACATGTAATTAATGTTATCCTTCCAGAGAATAATAAGTACATTGTAAAAAGTACAGGGACCTTTATTAGTCAGTATGTTGTTCGTTGTTATTATTAAGCTACATTTGATACTCTGCTGTCATATTTTGCTTGCTCTGTGTGTCGGTGTATGTGTGCGTGCGTGTATTGATGTAACATTTTTGCATCATCCTGGGTAGTATACTCTCAATTATCTATTGTTTTCCTTAAAGTATTAAGTAATATTGTGTTATCTGTAAACATATATCAGTATATTCTTGGTTACTTGCTTCATTGTTTACCTTAAAGTAATGAGAAATACCGTTATCTCTGAACATATATCAATATATTCTTGATTACTTGCTTCCATGATTACCTCTAATGTTAGGGGGAGAGGATGAGGACTAAGAGGCTTTTTTTCATTCTGTTTGTGGGATCATTGCTTTGTGCAATGTGTGGTTCATTTTGATGTCTGGTCTTGCAGTTGTTACAGTTTATTTGATTGTTTTCATGTTTCACTGTCATTCCCTTCACATGTTTATTGTATTGTTTGAGGGGTTTGCTGGCGCCTTTATTTGATTATTTTCATGTTTCTCTGTCATGTCCTTTACATATTCATTGTATTGTTTGAGGGTTTTGCTAGTGCCTGCTTGTTGACCGGCTTGCATTTGTGGTTTGTTTTCAGTGCATGCAATGCCCACCCAGGCTTTCAGATCTAGCCTGCCTGCTGGGATCCCCGCAGATATGGCAATGAGTCCCTCCTCTTCCACCTCCTCCAGTGTTCAGGACCATTGTAACGCAATTCGTGCCCAGCATGGCTATGAGTCCGTGATGTTTCAGTCTTTCATTGAATTAGACCATGGGTCTTAAATCAGGAAACAAGGGAGAGAGTTGAAGACAACATTTACAGCAGCAAGACGTCATATAAATGTAAACAAAAAGCAAAAAAAACCAATGTGATGATGGCTAGAGAGGGGTAATTTTTTTGTGCGAGATGTTTAGTGTACCATATTCACGATATTATTCTTGACTTAAGATTTTATATATACAGCAGCAACTTCTACCAGAGTTGATATTCGGCGTATTGAGACAAGAGTCTTGACAATTCTTAGCTTCTCTGTTTATGTCACAAAAGTGAATATGCCAAGCTTCTTGCTTTATATCACAAAGAGCTCCCTGTCTTTGAGTACTTTTAAGACATTTTTATGTTGGTTTTATTTGAATTTGTTCTTTACTGAACGTACTTTTGATGCAAGGTTAGATGTCTTTTTACATTTGGATGTAGTTTTGATTTTTAACTTTGAAATTGTTTTTAAGCATTTTGATTTGAATATTTGTTTATGAATGTATGTCTTCGTTTTGTCTGGCGAATCTGAATGGTTACAACTTGATATTAACATAATCTCGCTGAGTTTGTTGCCTTCCATTTTCTTTCCATCTTATTTTTTCACATGTATAAAAGCATAATGAACTTATTATTCTTATTGTTCTGTTTTTATTGTAACAAGAAAAAAAATTAGTAAAAATTGCCTTCATGCTTTGGAAAAAGAAGAGTTAACATGGAGTGATTTTTTAAAAGTTTTTTCATCTGCACTTTTCAAAATGGATAAATGAACAAACAAACAAAAAAATAAATATGTAAATGAGTAAATAAAATGATCGTTTATAAAACAAGGGAAAACCTGTCTCAAGTGTCGTCATGAATAAATGTACTTATACTACTAGAAGTCTGTTTTTGGCAGGTGCAAAAGTGTGGGATTTTTGTTTGTTTGTTTGTTTGTTTTTTTAGTGATAGTTGTAATTGTCACTGAGAATGTAAATTTAATGTATGTTTTTGTTTTGTTTTAAAGAGGAAATCTGATCATATCTTATTCTATTCAGTGTTGGAAATGTGTTGAGATGATGATTTTGTTTGAGCATATTATTTAGATGTGCTTGGTAAAACATGAAAAAATTATCAAATATTTAACTATTCAGAAGAACTGCCACTGTCATTATCCATATCTATTACTGGATTTAGGTGAGATTTAATCTTTTGACTCCATCATCCAACATTACAGGCATCTGGTGGAGAGGCTGAGGGAGTCAAAGCATTAATAGGATTCCTTGCTTATTCACAACATATCTGTAGCAATAGCTAGATTCAGTATGTTTGAAAATATTTATTCAGAGAGCAAAACTTTTCCAGCAGCCATTGTGTTGTCATCATTATCTGTGTCAAGTCACAGGTCCTGCATCCTGGGCTTTGTTTCATCAAGTTTTTTTTTTCAAGTTCACAGCCTGTTTGGTTTTTCATATGAAGTGAGCTATATATGGTGATTGTTTACCAAGTTAATACTTACACTTAGGTCCTTTTGCCCAGTACTTGACATAATGGCATTTATTTGCTGCTGAAGGTATTCTTGCTTTGGTTTGCCTGTTTGTGTGCATTGTGTTTGTTAACATTTTGTCTTTTTTCCTTGTTTTTCTTTGGTTTGAGTGTTTTTTTCAGCTGATAATGTTGAATATCTTTTTGTTAGATCTGTTTTGAGGGAGGCCTTTTGATTCTTTTTGTTTCTTGATCTGTTGTAGTGAGAGTCTCAGTTATACCCATTTCAGGGTTCTTTTGTTGAATTTCATAAGTGAACTTCTGCAGATTCTAACTGTATATGTAATGTAGGCTGCTTTTATCTGGTAAGAGATTTTTCTTGTGCATTTTACAAGTTGTGTATTTTAATCAGTTCATATTTTGGAATCTTGACTGTGAATGGTCCAGATGCATTGAGTGCATACTAGTACTGTCTGCAGTAACACATATAAACTTGCCCAAATTCTGACATCAGATGTATTTTGCCATATTCTCATATGTAAATTATTTTGATTTTGTTTAGGGAAAGAAGAATAAATAAGGGGAAGAGGGGAAAATTAGGTGAAGGTATTCCCAAATACTTCAAACTATATGTTGGGGATGCACATCATATCAAAACATGAATGACTAAATGTTTTGCTTTAATGTGATACCCCGAGTAGTGTGTTAATGAATGAATAGTGTGCTGTTCTGTTTTGTGTGAAAGTGGATGGATGGGTGGTTGTGGTTGTTTTTTTTGTTTTTTTTTCAATAGAGGTGATTTGAGCGCAAGATCACCACTCCAGTATGAAGCCACAATATTGAATAAAAGCATATCTCGACAGTAAAAATCAAAATGCATCAATATTTTAGCAAGGATAGGGAGAAGTGGAGTTGGGTTGATCTGGCAATGTCGGTTTGGGCCTCTCAAGAGTTTTCAAGAACTGTCAGTGCAATAGTGATTGTTCAGTTATATGTGGCCCTTTTTGCAATGCAAGATGTTGGTAGCAGCATCAAAATGTTCCTGTTTTAGTTTGTTTTAATCTGTTTAGTATCTGATCACCAACTTCCCTGCTGGTGTAATTTGGAAGAGGAAGTGTTCCATCATGTGTTTATTTTGAAGCTTTGTTTATGAGACACATGATGGATCAACTGTGAAAGTTTGAAGCTGTGTTTGAAGTGACTATTTTTATGATAGAGAGTGCAGTTTTTCTTCTTTCCCTGTGATCCGATAAAGGTTCTGTGGTGACATTACTGGGAGAGAAAGTGAAAAAGATGAATGTATTTATAATAACTTGGCATACGTTGCGGAGGAGGAAACTTTGCAACACTAGAAATGTGTATAGATTTTAATAACTTCGCATATGTTGCAGAGGATGAAGCTTTGCAACACTAAAAATGTGTATGGATTTGAGGGTGAATGGTGTTTGGTATGGGTGCAGTCGACAGATTAAGGGATTGTGGTGACAGGCAGCTTTGGTTTCATCAGTGATTTGGCATTTTGGGGGGTTGTGTTCTTGATCAGATCAATCTCAAGTCATGAATATTGTCTCAAAAAGAAGGCTCTGCAAGTTAGTGTGGCGCTGGAAACATGATGTTTTGTGATGGAGCCATATTTTGAGAGAGAGAGAGGATGTGTGTGTGTGTGTGTGTGTGTGTGTGTGTGTGTGTGTGTGTGTGTGTGTGTGTGTGTGTGTGTGTGTGTGTGTGTGTGTGTGATGATCCTGATTATCAAAACTACATCTGGAAAACGTCTGTGTTGTATGGAATGGAACAAGTTTGGTGCTTTACAAGACAGGGTTATGTCATGTTCCAGTTGTAAAATGAAGGAAACAAACTGAATTTTTACAGATCAGCAGTGGGTTTTTAGTCATGTATGATCACTTATTTGTTGTTACAGAATAAAAGAAAAAACCTGAAACTTGTTCTAATGAGCTGTTACGGTTACAAAATGCGTGTAGGTTTTGAGTCTTGGTCATATCACTTTTTATTTGTTGCTGAACACTGTCCAGTTTTGTGTTTGTGAAAAACATATCTTTGAGTGTGTGAAACGTTGTCTGTTTTTCAGTTATTGCATAATTGGATCTCAATGATCCATATTCTTTATGTGTTTTGAACACGTACATAACTCATAATGAAACATATGAATAAAGTAAAAGAGAAATAAGTAAAGAACTTTACAATGTGTATGTATGTATTTCCTGTTAATTTCGGTTTTTCATTTCATCTTTGTTTTAAACACACAACAATCAATCCAATGGATGGGGTGCGTGCGCATTGAGTGTAGGTGAGGTTTTATCTAAATAAAGCAGAACATGTGGTCGGCAGTTGAAAACGAAAGCTATGTGCCAGAATCAATTTTTCTCCTGCTTACCCCTCACCCACACCCACAAACCCAGTGCAGTATCTCTGGTTCTACCAGACCCACACCCTAAGCATGGTCCCCATATGTTAATTAAGATGTAAGTTTTCAGCGGTCCTCACACACTGGTGCTACTGGATACGACCGTTTTTATTCCAGTCTGACATGGCCTGGTCCTGAAATAATAGGTTTCTGCAGTAAACTGTCCACCCTTGCCATATTCTCCAGCTTCCCTTCTCCATCCTTGCCACCTCCCCCCCCCCCCCTTCCCCCACAGTCAATTCGTCCCTCCTCACTCGCTTTTTTTAAGTGAAGCAATGAAAATTATTGCTTTTTTTTTTTTTTATCTGGTCTAATCTACTTTTCTATCATTTCTTGTTCTTGTAATGTTTTGCTTGAATTGATTAATTGTATGTTCCATTTCTTATAACATCACGCAATCGGTGCTGATACTAAGAAGTGATAAAATTGTTTGAAATTTGATTAACCTGCAAAAATTCAGAAAGATTTAATTATAGTAATAATATTTATAAGGTGCCAAATCTTTTTACAAGAATCTAACCAATGCATGCGCTCTCGTCATTCACCAAAGCAATCACCCAGCAACAACCGGATCTACAGGGCACAAAGCACATGCAAACCAGGAGAGAGAAGACAGGAGGGGACTAGGGTGTGTGACCCCTGACCCAAGCCGTCATCATCTGTCTCTCACACACACACACACAATGCTGATCTAGGGTACACTCAAGCTTGCTTGACGATCGATCCTTAACCTAAGTTGTCATGTTCTCTGTCGCGCATACATATTCTGCTCTCTTTTTTTTAAACCAAGTCTTCAAAAAGGCAAGAAGACTAATGAGGCTTCAAAGGGAGGGACCGGGGAAATAAATCTAATGGGCATTAAGGGGAGGAACCTGAGAAAGGAATCTATCTCTCCAATATACATGTATATATATATATTCTTTTTCCATGGCAGCTGGGCAAATGCTCTACTTTTTACAATTTATACAGTTTTCAATGCCATGGGATCTTTAACTAACACACTCTGGCCAGAAGGCACGTAGGTCTGATTCATTTTTTTGTCCCCTTCCAAAGGAGTAGACATTCAGTTCAATTCTCCAATCAAAATGAGGAGAAAAGTCAAGGCCTTTACAGGAAATAAACCTTATAACCTGGAGTTCAGTTATTGGCAGATGAATGTCTTAACCATTCTGCCAGTACAGGAGGCCTTTTTCACAAATTTCTCAAACTAATGGGAATCTGAATTGCTCATATTTCTCACAGAATAAATTCTCAAACATTCCTTTAGTCAGTTTATAGCCTTTGCAGCAAAACCTGGTTGTGTGCTGTTATTTGGAAACTATAGTCTGATATGAACGATTCTGGTCAGAGCTGTAGTACATTTATATTTGACCAGCATGTTCACCAAAACCAGAAAAACATGAGGAAGCAAGCAAAGTAAAACATGTTGCTTGAAGATGCGCACACACACACACACACACACACACACCACACACACACACACACACACACACAACACACACACACACACACACACACACACACACACACACACACAACAACACACACACACACACACACACAAAACAAATGTAATGTAGTGATCTCAGCCTCTGAAGTATGGTTCATTAATGGGGCTGGGGTTCGAATTGAGTCCTAATTTTTTTCTTTTTTAAGCACAATGGATAGACAGCCCCAATTTTTGACATGAGCATGTCTGCTGGCAGGTCAAAAATGAAGGCTGCAACCCTCCTTTTTGACTTGCCCTTCCTTTGTAAGTCAGCTAAAACCAACAGACATTGGCACGAATGATAGGACACGCAGTAGGTCTATTTGTCACCCTACAAAAGAAAAATAGAATGTCAGTCTGGGTGGGGGTAGGGGGAAGGAATGTATAACATAGAATGGACCTAGGAGCATTAGGTATATTTATATTGATGTGTTAACTTATATCAATGAAACAGACCTGCTTGCCAGCTATACTCTCACTAGTGTCAGCGCTAAAGACTGCCCAGGCATAGGATTTTTCTGCTGTTCTGCAGATTTCTGCATTGCTTTGGTCATATTTGGCCAAACTTTGGTTTTGCCGCCATTTCACTACCCAGAATCAAAACAAAACAAACAGATAAGAAAAAACACTCATGGAATCATACGTTCAAGGCTGGCAAAGCTGTTGTGTATTGCTCATCAAATCTAACTTCTCATTTGTTTTCAAGACTGAGGCCAAAATAGGTTACACTCTCCTGTTAGGGTCAGTAAGACCTGTGGTCATGGCGTCTGTTGCTCATTTTTAAGCTGCATGATGGTGGTAGTGGCCTTGTACACAGGAAAGCACATTGTGGGATTGTTGCAAGGGCGGTTTAGGTTTTTTGTTGTATTTTTTTTCCTGTTGCCTGCGGCTATGTATGATGGCACCGTTTCACATTCACATTCCAACGACGATTTTCCAATATTCGCCTTGAAAGTTTCTTTCTCTTCTTCATCAACATCCAACAGTGTGAGATCAGAAATGATCATTCAAAAACAATTCAGAATAAACGCAGATCCGCGTTCTGTGCCTGGAAAGAATGAGCGCGGAAATATAATTGGGGGCAGAAGGCTGATCTCAGGGTTGCAATTTCATTTCCTGTGTGTGATGTTTCTTTCCGGCTGTGAGAGGCTGTGCAAGGGATGACTCTTAGTATGTTTAGTTTCAAATGAGTATGTTACTTTCTTCTTCTCAACTTTGTGGAGTGTACCATCTTTCATTGAGAGCAGTCGGTCAGTTTTACTTCATCCGCAATTTGAATTCAAGTGACTTCCCAGCTGCCTCCTGCCTTATGTAATCCTGTTGTCCTTTTTAAATTGTTTTAATTCATTCTGCTTCTGTACAGTGTACATAGTTTCTATTTCTTATTGTATATAATTTGTATGGATCTGAATAATGGCGCTTAGATTTGATTTTATCAAGATATTGCGCTATATAAATATTGTAATTATTATTAAAAATATTGTAATTATTATTATTATATTTTGTTTTTCAGTTGTTAACCTGTTTTAGAAATAAGTGTGTATTAACCTGTTTTAGAAATGTGTGTGTGTTAACCTGTTTTAGAAATGTGTGTATGATGTGGACATATATAATGTGGCATTGTTCACGACATATCCCGTAAGTCTTTAAATGTAATATCAACAGTTTTGGAGTTGAGTTCCTTCTTATCTAGTTCTATGTACTTTAACCAAAACTTTTTATTTGTGTGTGTGTTTTTGTATTTTTTGTTTTGCTTTTTAGTCATCTTTTGTTATTATTTGTAAACATAGCTAGTTGTTCACAAATACATTCTGAAATAGAAGCTGCATAACTACTTTCTGAAAGTAAAGAAATTTTATTTTGTTATTTTCTGGCTTTGTGGTACATTCTGATAGGTCTTACTGCATATTTAAGTCTCTTTGAAAGGAGATTTTTTTTTTATCTCATACCTGTACATGTCCATACCCACAAATACACTCAGAGTGTGTAGCATTGTTAATATATGCTTGTTGTGTTTTATTTGGTCAGATATGTCGTCTTTGAATTGAATCAAGCTGTCAATATTATTGTGTGCAAAATGCCATCCTCATATACTTAAGACTTGTATTTTATTAGTGTGCAAAGCTTTTATTTGCATAGGTACATTTGTGACAATTGTGTATATTGTTTTAATTTGTCACTGCTGCCATTTTGAAATGTAACTTGTTTTGCATAGTAAAGTATCAATTTATTTGACATGCCGATATTACCTTATAGAATCATTAGGTCATAGTTTGCTAGTGTCATGGGATAACAACATTTAAGACTGTGTTTTTTTTTGTTTGTTTGTTTGTTTGGTGATTATTTTTATGTTGGTTTTTGTTGTTTATTTGTCTGCCTGTTGGTTGTTATTTCGTCTTTCCTTATAGTTAGCAACTACAAGTATATATCACAGTTACCATGTATCTTTTTGTTTTTTCTAGAAGGCTTTTTGTACAGAGAAAGCATGGGAAGGGATTTGTAGAAACAGGTGTATTCATATCAAAAATAAACTCAAGCAACATTTCATACAGATTTCAGATCTCTGCGTGTGACATCTGCAATGAAGGATACTTGACCGTTTATTGTCCATGTGATCATATGATTACACAATTTATTTGTGGCATTGCATAAAAATATATGTACCTTTGCTTCTGTAAACAAACAATGTCGAATAAAGTGCATGTGATCACTTTTTTGCCTTCAAACAGATGCCATGTTGCGTGTTTGGTATTCATTTTGTTAGCATTTTACAGCGCAAGTCAAAATAAAGTACGACTCGAGTAATTTTTGTGTTTGCATTATACAGAGTATGTGTTTGTGTGTGTTTCTCTCTTCTCTCTCTCTCTCTCTCTCTTCTCTCTCTCTTCTCTCTCTCTCTCTCTCTCTCTCTCGTACCCTCTCCAGCACAAACACACACACACACACACACACACACACACACACACTGTAAACAGTACTGTTTGGAAAAGTTAGAGAGACATCAGTAAAACAAAAGTAGCACCAAATACTGAATAGTTATAAACATATCCATGTATGCTCGGATATCCCATAACCACACATCACTTGAAAATACCTTCACAGGTCATGTAAAAACAGAGGAAACGTACAGATAGCTGACAACAAAATGAGAAATTACTGTCTGTTAGTTGGATCTTATAAGTTAACCCATTGTCTCCCACACACTTCCCACCAGCTGCAAAAACTTAAGACTGGCTCCCTCACCCTACAGGAAGCTGGTGGATAGGGTGAAAGAGAAAGTCAAAGGGTTATGTTTTTGTTTTTCTAGCATGGTTGACAATGCGGGATGCTGGTGGACAGGATGAGGGAGCCAAAAGAAAACAGCAAGATGGTGAGCTGGCTCGATAAAATTACATGCCAAGAGAAGGGTTTGCAACAATAGAAACAAGAATGGGAGCTTGCACGTCACTTCTCTGGTATATTTCGGTTTATTTAAAAGTGGCAGTACTATAGGTAAAAACATAACCCACATGCAATTTTTTTCTTAAAGTTAAATAATCATGTAAACGAATGTATATATATATATATATATATATATATATATATATATATATATATATATATATATATATATATATATATATATATATATACACATATATACTTGGGGCTAGATTTGATCATTCTCCAAGACAACAACAACAAACATGTCAAGTCAACTTTGTTATGTTCAAAGGAGAAATAACAGTGTGGTCTTCCACAAGAAAGTAACACAAACTCGTAAATCATTAATATTTAAGTACCGCAATATCCAAACGAACCCAGTATCATACACAGAGTTACAACATGACATCACAGAGTTACAATATTAACATGGCATGGCATGGCATCACATAGTTACAACATCAACATGGCATCACATAGTTACAACATGGCATCATAGTGTTACAACATCAACATGGCATCACATAGTTACAACATGGCATCATAGTGTTACAACATCGACATGACATCAGAGTTACAACAGACATCACAGAGTTACGACATCAACAGGGCATCATTGAGTTACAACATGACATCACAGAGATGCAACATCAACATGGCATCACAGAGTTACAACATCAAACATCACAGAATTACAACATCAACATGGCATCACAGAGTTACAACATCAACATGGCATCACAGAGTTACAACATCAACATGGCATCACAGAGTTACAACATCAAACATCACAGAGTTACAACATCAAACATCACAGAGTTACAACATCAACATGGCATCACAGAATTACAACATCAACATGGCATCACAGAGTTACAACATCAACATCATCACAGAGTTACAACATCAAATCAGAGTTACAACATCAAACATCACAGAGTTACAACATCAACATGGCATCACAGAGTTACAACATCAACATGGCATCACAGAGTTACAACATCAACATGGCATCACAGAGTTACAACATCAACATGGCATCACAGAATTACAACATCAACATGGCATCACAGAGTTACAACATCAAACATCACAGAATTACAACATCAAACATCACAGAGTTACAACATCAACATGGCATCACAGAATTACAACATCAACATGGCATCACAGAGTTACAATATCAAACATCACAGAGTTACAACATCAACATGGCATCACGGAATTAAACATCAAACATCACAGAGCTATCAACATCAACATGGCATCACAGAGTTACAACATCAACATGCATCACAGAGTTACAACATCAACATGGCATCACAGAGTTACAACATCACATGGCATCACAGAGTTACAACATGCAACATGGCATCACAGAGTTACAACATGGCATCACAGAATTACAACATCAACATGGCATCACAGAGTTACAACATCAACAGGGCATCACAGAGTTACAATATGGCATCATAGAGTTACGACATCAACGTGGCACTTCAGTTACAACATCAACATGGCATCACAGAGTTACAAAATTAACAGGGCATCATACAGTTACAACATCAACATCAACATGGCACCATGGAGTCACAACATCAACATGATAACACAGTTACAACATCAACATGGCACCATGGAGTCACAACATCAACATGATAACACAGTTACAACATCAACAGTATATCGTAGAGTTACAACGCCAGGTGGTCAAGAGGACTGCTATGTGATCAGATAGGTAGGATTAATGTGTTTCTTCATGGCAGGGCTAACCTGAATCAGAGCCAGTCTCCACAATTCTTCTAAAGTGGATTCTTTTCCGACAGTATTAGCCAGTAATGAGCAGTCTGCCCTCTTGTAACATTTCAGCGCTGCAGACCCCCCCACTGTCGTATAGTTACGAATGTTCTCATGCTTCACACCACCCACCTTACAGGGTAACATCCCAAACAGGTAGACATCATCCACCCAGAAGAAAGGGGTGGTGTATGCCGCTTTGTACAAGGCCTTGATGATGTCGGGTGTTATGATCACCACAAAACCATTGCAGTAAACAAACGGATAGAACTTGTACCTAGGAAACACGTCTTCAGATACAACCCATTTGCCTTTCTTCCGCATAATGGGGCTGGTGTTTGCAGGTCGGACGTGGCACGCCATGGTGCGGCTGGCTCGGCTGAACCTGGGGTAATAGACGTCGTAGAGGAGAAAAGGGTTGACAAAGACATCATCGTCAACTTTCAGTATTAATTGTGCGTGAGCACAATGCTGCTGGATCCATCGGTACGCTAGCACACCTTTGTGGGTGAGGTTGTAGTAAGAATCGTGGAAGTTCCCCTGAATGAGGTCTCGGTACACCACCCACTCGTTCTCAATCAGTGCTTGTCTGCTGCTGTCATGATGACCGGGCATCCCCAGAACGAAGAGCAGGCGGAGGTTGTATGTTCTCATCAGATTCTTGTTGGCCCACGTCTCGCGGAGGATTCGTCGACGTTGGAAATTGCCGGTGGCTGTGTGCACAATCACCAGGAAGTGGAGGGGTTTCACTCCCTTGCACAGGTCCGGGCTGTTGATGACATAAGGCGAGTCTAAGGTGAGGGGGTAGTGGGTCTTTAGTTGACCCCGTTCGTTGTCCAGTTTATCTCCCCTCGTATCGCTGTCATTCGGGGTTTTCTTCATCGTACTGATGTTGTTTTGCATCGGGTTGAGTCTGTAGACATACAAGAGGACATGTCACACGTAGGCCTCTGTACACACACGTATACACAAGCGTACGTATGCACGCGTCAATGTGCAGGTACACACACACACACACACACACACACACCACACACACACACACACACACACACACACACACACACACACACATACATACACACACACACACACGAACATATGTTTTCCAATACTTACGTATACACAGTCTTAATAATTCGAATGTCTGCTTGGCTGAATGATTGGTTGTCTGTTTATTTGTTTGTTTACTTGCTTGTTTCTAACTTTCAGCAGGTACACACACACACCACACACACACACACACACACACACACACCACACACACACACACACACACACACACACACACACACACACACACACGTTATATATGTTATATATATATATACTCACACACATACACACACACACTCACACACACGCACATACTCTTCACTTTCTCTCTCTCTCTCTACTCTCTCTCTTTCACACACACACACACACACACACACCACACACCACACACACACACACACACACACACAACACAACACACACACACACACATGAACATATATTTTCCATTCCAATAAATACGTATACACATTCCTAATAAATCGAATTGTCTATTGATTGATGATTGGTTGTCTGTCTGTTTGTTTGTTTACTCGCTTCTTTCTCTGTTCATTCCTCACTTCATTAGTTCCTGGCGACTACGCAGACGCTGTAGCACATCAGCAGAAGCAGGAATGTTGATAAACAAGTCGAGGCTGCCGTCAGTATTGCGGAGCGCCTTTTTGTAAATGGCGGGGAACTCCAAGTCTTTCAGTTGTAGGACAATCTCCTTTGGGGACGGAGTGAAAATAGCCCTGAACAGCCAATCATGCAGTGAGGGTACCACCAGCAACACAACGAGGACACACACGCAGGTTCCGGTGAATTTCAGCCTGGGGTTCAGCATCTTGAAAGTGAGGCCTGAAACGAATGACGTTATTGTTTTAGAAACTTGTGAGAAAGGGCAACTATTCAATTGTCAAAGGCGTATATCAGTGAGGAGGATGCGCCCTCCATTCTGCCTCAAAGACATTTTTTTTTCAAGATCATCACACTCAGGGAGGTTACCTTTGTGTTCACCTCCCCTCCCCCACCCCCATTTTCTACTCCACAGACGCTGGCACAGTTTTTACAATGCCATGATGATGATGTCGATGAGGATAATAATCATGATGCTATGGAGTTCCATCTAGGATCAAGACAGCGTGACAGGGCATCTCAGCAGGAGACATGGCAGTGGCAGAAATCTGTTGGCAAAAAAAAGAAGAAAAAAAAAAAAGACACAACCCAACATTGGTGAACCAATGAAGGAAATGGTTCCCAGAGTTGAAATGTTCCATGCTTCTGTCAAATGTTCCCTGGGAGCTATCCATACAGAGTAAAAAACCAGGAAAGAATCAATGATAAAGATGATATTTTCCTTCAACTTTAATCATGAAAAGAAAGACGCAAAAAGTTTGTGCCTTGTTTAAAGAATTAAAGAAAAACTGGATGCACCAAAGGGAGATTAACACGTAAAAACACGACAGAATTGTCAAGTTATGTATATTCATATTTATTTGTTTTGTCACAGTGGATCTGGCTGCTGTGCCTTTTGAGAGCGCGTCCCGCAATGCAGAGACATTTTTTTTTTTTTAAACCAAGGCTTCAAAAAGGCAAGAAGGCTAATTGGTCTTCAAGGGGAGGGACATGGGAAATCAACCTATCTCTCCAATGTTTCATGCCAAGGCAGCCGGGCAATTCCTTGCTGTTCGCGATTTTCAACTGCTGTGAGATCTTTAGACTCGTTTTTCTTCCTCTTCCGAAGAACTAGAAGTTCAGTTCGAATTTCCGGTCAAACTGAGGAGAAAAGTCGAGGCCTCAACGGGGAGCGAACCCCGGAACCTGGAGTTTAGTTACTTGCAGGTGAACGTCTGAACCATTCGTTTTGCTTCGTTTCGTTGACTTTAAAGTCCTACCACTACTCAGAGTATATAAGGATTATTTATAAGAATATTGCTCAAAGAAGCCTTAAAACATTTTGGTTGCATTGTGAGATACCAATGCTGATGTCGGGCTCTCGCCATTGAATGAATTTACTTTAATAGATATCCCAACCATTCGGCCACTCTTCTCCTTATGTACATGTGCCTATAAAAATAAAATGTCATCATCATCATCATGTGCCCTGCCGCATGGCTTTGGCGATCATGGCCCTCCGTATGTATCTATCCCTCGTTGCTGCAAGCACATCTTCCACCCTCTCTGTCCTCAGCCACTCTGCAAGTCCGTCCAATATTTTCTTCCTGGGTCTACCTGGTGCTCTCTTTCCCTCCAGCTTTCCTGTTGTGACCAGGTGCTCCAATTCCCCTTTCCTCATAAAATGGCCTATAAATGTTGCCTGTCTTTTCCTAATCTTCCTTATCAATGATCTTCTTGTGTCTGCCTCCATCAAGACCGTCTCGTTTGTTTTCTTTGCTGTCCATGCAACTCTCAACATTCTTCTTAGAAACCACATCTCGGCTGCCTCAATCTTGTTCTGGCTTTGCTTGTTGACTGTCCACGCCTCACAACCGTATAACATCATCGGTTCTACATAACATTCAAGATCCAAAATGTGTGAGATTAAAAGCTTGTCAGTGCTGCAGTCTGTGGAGCTTTGAGGTCTGTCTCAAATGAAATTAGCACTGTAAGAGGGTATGTATGAGTGTGTGTTTCACTTTGTTGTGCGTGCCTGTGTGTGTGCGCGTACGTGCGCGCGTGCGTTAGTGAATGTGTGCGTGGCCAGTGTGGCCATCCACAGTTGGACCAGGCTGGCGTCATCACTGACCGTCCCCCCTACGTGAGTGAGGGGTTTTGACGGGTCACAGTACTGAGACAGCAGTGTGTTCTGCCGCATGGTCAAACTTTTCCTGATGTCTATGTAACGCAGATAATGGTCCTGAACTACGGAGGGCAGAACACCGTACACAAAGCTGTCATCTACAGAGATGTAAGGAGCGCGGAAAGACGCTTTGTACAACTCTGGAACGACGTCTGTCGTCATGACGACCAGGTATCCCGAGCAGAACGCCCGCCAGTGAGTTCTTTGAGGAAAGAGGTTTTTGGGCACGAACCATTTGCTTCTGCGATCTCGAACTATGACGGACTTATTGTTGGCGTTGGCGTGGCACATGACGGTGGCTTTCTGATCCACCAGGGTTGGTAAGTAGTGTTCCATCAGACTGAAGACGTTGACAAAGAGGTCGTCGTCGGCTTTGAGCACGAAACGAGCCTGGGAGCAATGATCGTTGATCCAGGCAAGGGACGTCACGGCCTTGCGAGTCAGGTTGCGGAAGGTGTCCACAAAGTCGCCCTGCACGATGTCTCCATAGGTCACGTGCTCTGTGTTGACCTTGACCTGATTCTATGTGTCTGTGTCGTCCCTTCCTAATAGGAACACCCTCTTCACATTGATCCTTTCCACGATGTCCACCGCCGCCCATGTTTCGCGAAGAATTCGCCGTCTTTGGAAATTGTTCACAGCGCTATGAATCACGATCAGCATTTTCTATGACGTAGCCTGTTACAAACGGATGTTTCTTCTTAGCATGGATAAAAGGCTTAACGGGTTTGGGCGTCTTCTTTACCCACGCTGGATCGCTCACTGTAATGCAATCATCTGTACTGGGCCTGTCATCTTCAGTTTTGCTACCGTTATCTAATCCGTCTGTCACTTTCCTAATCTCTGCCGCTATGTCCACATCTTGTCTTCTTTGAAGCGCTCTCTTGCTGAACAGGTCCTGGTGATTGCAGTCGTGATGGGATTTTTGAAGCAGAGATGTAACCATGAACCAAAACAACAGTCCATATCCCGCCACCAAAAGTACTAAATAGTATCTCAAGGAATTCGATCTTTGAAGTGCCAGGAGGATCCTGATGTAGTTGCCTTTCATGTCTATTGACCGAATTCTTCGACACCGTACAGAGACTGGTCCAGAACAGACGGGAGCGGCGGGTCTTCGTTGCTACTCTATAAGTCAATAACATTTACGTCGGTAATTATGTAGTAAATCTACAACAGACACAGTTTCACTTTTTTTTAAAGTTAAAATGTTTTCTTCATGGTCAGTTTGTTCTTCAATCAAAATAGCTTGAAGTTGAATGCTTCACAGTTCAGACTTTTCATCCAGCTGAACCAGTTTTTGCAGTCTAGTGTTGCACATGACTCCCTTTTTTCTTCAGTCGAAACATTCTCCAGTAGTGTGCTTCAGTGCAAGTCCTTATCTCCTTTCAGAGCTAGTGTTTAAACTTGCTGGAAGGATACATTCACTTACTCGGACAATTCTATATGTGCTCCACACAAATCTTCCAACTCCTTGAGCCTGCACAGAACCCCATGCGTTGACAAGGTCTTGACAAGGGGAGACGATGGCCGGTAAGCTGGACAAGACCCACGTTACGCTAAGCTGATATTACCACAGTGTTTAAGGCATTAAGATCGATAGCGGACTGATCAGTTTTAATTTTGTCCGGGCACGGACTTAACTCAAAACATCAGATTCTGAGTCCACAGCTAGGGCAGTTTTCACAGCACCGGACTCCATAGTATTTTTTTTTAAAAAACTTTTTTAAATCATGATGATGATGATGATGATGATGATTGTTATTGTTGTTGTTACTACTATTGTTGTTGTTGTTGTTATGATCATCAATGTTTTTATAATGTCCTGCTTTCCTTACTCATGGCATAGCTCAAACAACATGAAAGTGACGTAGAGGAAAAAGAATGAAAAAATGCAAACAATAGAAATAGTATGGTTTAGTTTCATGGTGAATAGAGTCAGACTCATGATTATGAATCGATATTCAATGAACTTTAAGATTCAACATTCAATTTTTTTTATTTGTCCTCTCTAAAACAGAAAGGAAACTGGGTCTGTCGCTATGTCAATGTCATGTTAGGCGCGCGCACGCATGTCACACACACACACACACACACACACACACACACACACACACACACACACACACACACACACACACACACACACACACAAACAAACAAACAAACAAACAAACACACATTCGGATAAAACAATACATTCCTTTATTTTCTAGGAGCATTTTTTCTGATATATCTAAATCAGCGTCCTTACTTTACGATTTTTTTTATCAGCCTGTCAAAAGGCCAATAGCGAAATGTTTATAATGTGTTCTAGTTGATATTCATTGTTACATTCAGCAAGTTTACTGTTTACATTGTCGGTTAGGGTAACTTAAATCAGTTGTGAAATTTTCCATCCCCTCTTCCAATTGCCTTAACCTTTGCCACTTCCCCCTTGCCCCCCCCCCCCCCAATTTTATTTTTTTGGTCTAAAGTCACTTATGTGAATAGACATTAAACCAATGACCACCACTACACACACACACGTACACACACACACACACACACACACACACGTACACACACACACACACACACACACACACACACACACGTACACACACACACACACACATACACATAGACGCACGCACATGCGTGTGGAGACAACAAAAAATATTCCACATCAACGTAATAAAACCATGAAAAGGTCTTGCTGCTTTAAATCAACATTTTTAAGTGTCAGAAAAAAACTTTAATCACAGTCCACCTCTTGCAAAATTGTCAAAACATTTACTCAACAACATCCCATACAGTCTATTTCTCCGACTCCGACGACTCTGCTCGGAAGAAACCACATTTCAAAGACGGTGCGATGAACTCAGAGCCCAACTGTCTGCCCGTGGCCACCATCTCAACTCCATTACATCAGCACTGGAAAAGATCCGAACTCTCCCCCGCCTGCAAACCCTACAATACAAACCCAAAAAATAGAACCACCAGAATACCTTTCATAATAACACACAACCCGTTCAATCCTCCCTTCCACAACTGGTTCAAGGAACTCCACCTGTCTATCCTCCACACCAGTCAGCGAATGATAAAAGTCACGCCACAACCTCCAATACTGGGACAGCGAAACTGTCACTCTCTTAAAAATCTTCTCATGCCATCCACCCTTCCGCCCACCACTGACCCTGATCCTGGTTGCTTTAAATGCGACAGAGGCTGCATCATCTGCGTCACCACTGGTGAACCAGGTCTTTCAGAGTGCGACTACTGCGAGACTTTCACCATACGTAACAGACCACATGCGAAGTGAAAACATTGTCTAGCTGCATCACTGCCGTCACCACCTGGTGGAAACCAGGTCTTTCAAGAGTGCGACTACTGGCGAGACTTTCACCATACGTAACAGACTCACATGCGAAAGTGAAAACATTGTCTACCTTCTGTACTGTAATTCTTGCACCCAATCCCAATACATTGGAGAAACAAAAAATTCACTCAAAGTACGATTTTATCAACACAGCTCGAACATCAAGAAAAATACAGGCACACTTGTCACAACACATTTCAATCAAAAAAACCCACACACTTGACAATCTAAAATGCGTCGCAATTGAAAAGATACACATACAAGACTACTCCAGAAGACTGCATAGGGAATCTTTCTGGATAAACAACTCAAAACACTTAAACCACATGGCCTCAATACATTAGAATAGACTGTCAGCCGTATTCAGAAATAACCTTGAAAGCTAAAACTTAGTATTGTTCTACCCAGGTCCTTTTACTTTCAACTACAAGACGCCTGTTCTCCACCACTCATGATCGTTTGGATACTACCACATCATACCCTCTTCCTTCTATCATACTCCTTCAGATACATGTGTCGAGTGCATTTTGCCTCTGGGGGTGTGATGTACAGTGACCATTTTAAGTATCTAGGCCTTTTCCTATATGCCCTCAAATGGTATGCACGACAGCATTAATAGATGTACTTGATTTTCTTTTCCATTGTTTCCACTTGTGAGATATGTGGGTGTTCGAATACAAATACAACTACAGCCCTGACATGGCTCTGCACAGCTACCTGGGCTCTAAACAGTACAATGACAATTTTTTAACTTCCGTGTCATATGTGGGCGTTCGAATACAATTACAGCCCTGACATGGCTCTGCGCAGCTACCTGGGCTCTAAACAGTACAATAACAATTTTTTCAACTTCCGCGGCAACACACAAACACCCCCACCCCCCAACCTTTTTTTTTTTTTTTAATAATACGTGGGTGTTCGAATACAATTACAGCCCTGATATGGCTCTGCACAGCTACCTGGGCTCGAAAAAAGAACAATGACAATTTTTTTAATTTCTGAGATTCCCCCCCGCAAATTTTTTTTTAAACACGTGGTGTTCGAATACAATTGCAGCCCTGATATGGCTTTGCGCAGCTACCTGGGCTCGAAACAGTACAATGACATTTTTTTTTAATTTCCGAGATGATTGCTGTCGTTGTTACTATTATTGTTGTTCTTACTGATGTTGTGGTTGTAGCTGTTGTTGTCGTCGTCGTCTTCATCTTAGTCAGTGCTTTATTTGTCGTTGTTGTCAATATGGTGATGATAAAGGTGATTAACATTACTGTTGTTCTCTTTGCTACAATTATTACTGTCATTTATAAAAGCTCATCTATGTTACCACTTAGAATAATAATGTGCAAGTTTGTTTACTTCGTAGCTGTTCGAATTTAAAGTAGTGTAGTTTATGTGTGTGTGTGCGTGTGTGTGTGTTCGTATGTGTGCTGGTGTGCATATAAATGAGTGTCTGTGTTTGTTTAATGTTGTATATGTGTGCGTGCGAGTGCGTGCGGTTGTGTTCATGTGGGTGGGGCACGCTGGGGTGGAGGAATGAGATTTGGTGTTCGGGGCGTTGGGATTGGGGTGAGGGAGGGAGGAATGGGCAGGCGTCTCGTGTTGTTGAAAAGAAAAAAGATTGGATTACTCTGTGAACAGTTTTCATTCAAAAATGTTTGATGTGTGTGTTCATTCCTGAATAAACAGTCCCCTAACGAAGGCCACTGGCCGAAGTACTGGGCTCAAAACTCTAGTTTGTTGTCTTGTTTCTTTGGTTTATCTACAATCTCTATATATGTATATATATATAAATATTATATATATATATATTTGCAAATTCGCTTCAGAGAGCATATCAAAAACAATGGGCCGATAAAAACACATAGGTGGACAGGGTGCGGAAATTAAAGGGTTAAATGTCCCAGCCATACTGAATACCTCATGAACTTCACAACGTTGAGACATTAATGGACGCACCGAAGCGGTGAGAGTTGCACACCAGCGAGACCTACACTTGGGAGCATGACAAGGTGTTACACAATTACAGTTACTTAACAACACAAATTACTTTAAAACTGTTTGACTCCCGCACCCTGCTCACCAGCATACTGCATTGTCAACCATGCTAGCAAAGCAAAAACTTAACTCTTTAACTCCTTCACCATGCAGTAGAATTGAACTCCGGTGACTGAATAGATATAACAGATAGATAATAGAAGAAAGAGAAAACAGTGCTTGCTCTCAAGGCGGCTTCCTGCAGTTTTTGCAGTTGGTGGATACCTGCGGGAGCCAGATGATTAATAATACTGAAGAAGAAAAAAAAAACGCTTGAAGGACGTATTAGCCAAGTGGGTGAACGTGGGACTTTTAATTGGAAGGCATACGTTCAGGGAGAAGAGTGGCAGAATGGTTCAGACATTCACCTGACACTAACTAAACTCCTTTCAAAATTCGCTCCCCGTAGAGGCCTCGACTTTTCTCCACAGTTTGACCCGAAAATCGAACTGAACGTCTAGTCCTTGGGAAGGGGACGAAAAACGAGTCGGACCATGTGCCTTCTGGCTGCGCACGCTAAAGATTCCGCACAGTTGAAAATTGTGAAGAGCAAGGCACTGCCTGGCTGTTTTGGTATAAATCATTGGAGAGATATGTTGATTTCCCAGGTCCCACCCCTTGAAGACCAGTTAGCCTTCTTGCCTTTCTGATATCTTGGTTAAAAAAATAAAAGTCAATAATTATGAATATGAATTTGAAGCGAAGGAGAGGGGATGGGCGCCGCACTCGTGGTGCTGGCCCCAGGAAAAGTTGAGGTCTCTGCCACCTCACTCCTCTTCGATTCCAGGGTTAAGGAACTATCTAGGTAAGACCTCAGGACCTGGCCAGCTCATGGGTTTATATGCAGGCTTATGGCTAGTGCCGTGATCATTCTGGATCTCCATCACATGGCATCTGTGACGTTAGTGCGTATGGAATTCATTCCAAACGTGGAGATGTCGTCTTGAGAAACCGAAACTGAAACTGAAACATATGTTCAGTTTCAGTTTCAGTTTCTCAAGACGACTGCACGCTCGGAACGAATTCCATATGCACTAACGTCACAGGTGCCATGTGTATGGTGATCATGGCACAAGCCTTAAGCCTGCACATAAACCCATGCATGAGCTGGCCAGGTCCTGAGGCCCTACCTGGACTATGTTTTACTTAGTCTATGTGTTATACTGGTATTGTATCAGCATATCACCGAAATATAATTGGTTACATGTAAATGACATGTGTATCTGTGTATCTTATCTTCAGAAAAACGAACATGTACATAAAGTATATAAATATATAAAATTAAACCCAAAGTCAAACTTAGAAACACCAAAATAGCAACATGGAACATTAGAACACTGTTGCAGAAAGGTAAATTAGACAACATCAAAATGGAGATGGAAAGGCTTAACATCAGTATTTTAGGACTAGGGGAAGTGAGATGGAAGGGGGCAGGCATGATAACATCAGGAGAATATACAGTGATATACTCTGGTGGTAATTCACATGAAAGAGGAGTAGGCATCATAATGGACAAAGACAAATCAAAAGCAGTTAAGGGATACTGGGCAGTGTCCGACAGAGTTTTGCTGGTGAAATTGAGAGGCAAACCATTTGATATCAACATCATACAGGTATATGCACCAACATCCGCAAGTACTCAGGAAGACATCGACAACTTCTACGAAGTTTTAGAGATGGCCAAGGTCCAATGTAAATCACAAGAAGTTACAGTCATAATGGGAGATTTTAATGCTAAAGTGGGACAGGATAGGGTGGAGGATATAGTTGGACCTCAGGGCCTTGTACACAAAATGAAAGAGGGGGGAAGCTTGTAGAATGGGCACAGATGAATGAGTTCATAGTAGGAAACACCTGGTTTGAGCAGCCTAACAGAAGAAAATGGACATGGATGAGTCCAGGAGATAATACCAAAAATCAGATTGACTACATCCTGATCAACATAAGATTTAGAAATTCTTTACTGTCAGCAAAAACACTACCAGGCGCAGATGCAACAGTGACCACAATCCTGTAGTGGGAAGGTTTAGGCTGAAATTGAGGAAAAGGAAACAGACCAAAAGCAACATCAAACTAAACCTTGGACTCTTAAAGACAGATGAAATGATACGTCAAAAATTTAATGTACATGTTCAAAACAAATTCAGTGCTCTGGAAGACGTTGGTGACAGTGAGGAACAATGGACAAAGTTGAGAAGTTCGATAAATGAAGCTTATGAAGAAATCCCTAAGGTAGTTAGAAAAGCAAAAAAGAGCTGGATGACTAATGAAATTTTGGGCTTGATGGAGGAAAGGAGGAGGGCAAAGAGAAACGAGGAGATATACAGGAAGATAAACAAAGAAATCAGGTATAGGTGCAATGAAGCTAAGGAAGCTTGGCTGAACACAAAAAAAATGAAGCTAAGGAAGCTTGGCTGAACACAAAATGCAAAGAGATAGAAGACCGACACAAAATGGATCCTCAGGGTATGTACAGATGAATTGAAGAAATTGTCCACAGGAAAAATACATGCACATCAACTGGTTGCTTAAAAGCGAAAGATGGCACGCTTATCATGGAAAAAGACAAAATACTGGACAGATGGGGAGAGTACATTAAAGACCTTTTTGAGGATGACAGAAACGAAGAACACATTATAAAAAAGAACTTTGAAGGACCACCCATAATGAAAGATGAAGTTAGAGCAGCACTGAAAAAGATGAAACCAGGAAAAGCCCCAGGACCAGACAACATTACTACAGAGATGATTGAAGCCCTGGAGGAATTTGGCATAGAAAAAATAACTCCTCCAAAATGAAATTAATGACACTGGAAAAATCCCCAAAGATATGTCAAAATCAATTTTCATTGCACTTCCAAAGAAGACAGGGGCTATAGAATGCGAACTCCATCGCACAATCAGTTTGATGAGTCATGTAACAAAAATCCTGTTAAGAATAATCATGATGAGGACAAGGAATAGAATCAAAAGAGAAATAGCAGAAGAACAGTGTGGATTTGTGGAAGGAAAAGGAACTATTAATGCCATATACATCCTAAGAACTATAATAGAGAGGTCAACTGAGATGAATAAGGATTTGTATTTATGCTTTGTTGACTATACCAAGGCTTTCGATCGGGTACGACTTGAAGAATTGATCAACCAGCTGGAGAGACTCAATGTTGATGGAAAAGATCTACGAATAATCAGGAATATGTACTGGGAACAAACAGCTGCAATGAGAATAGAAAACAATATAAGCTCTTTTCAAAACATCAAAAGAGGAGTCAGACAGGGTTGTGTTTTGTCACCAGATCTATTTTCACTATACAGCGAAAACATCATGACAAACCTAGAAGAAGACCCTGGATTAAAGTTTGGAGGGAAAATGATAAACAAAATTAGGTACGCAGATGACACCGTGCTAATAGCAGAAAATGAAAGGGACCTACAAAACCTTGTGAATATACTTGAAATAGAAAGCAAAGGTAAGGTGTTGGAACATTTTTTGAGGATCATTGCACTCAGGGAGGTTACATTTGTGCTCACTTTTTGTTTGTTTGTTTGTTGTTGTTTTTTTTGTTGTTTTTTTGTGGTTGTTGTTGTTTGTTTTGTTTTTTTGTCGTCCCATTTTCTACGCCACTTAATGGCCACAGAAGCTGAAACAGTTTTTACTATGCGATGATGATGATGTCGATGTGGATGATAATCATGATGCTATGGAGTTCCATCTGGGACTGAGAATGCGTGACAGGGTTGTTCCTGTTGTTATTGGGTCGACGTGCATTTATTCACATATCTACCTTTCTCTCTCATGGTTCTGTACATGAAGTGCATGACCCATTGGCGTATATGTATCATCATCATCATCATCATCATCATTATCATCATCATCATCATGTGCCCTGTCGCATGGCGTAGGCCCTCCACACGAATATATCCCCTGTCGTTGCAAGCACATCTCCACCCTCTCTGTCCTCAGCCACCCTGCAAGTCTGTCCAATATTTTCTCCCTGGGTCTACCTGATGTTCTCTTTCCCTCCAGCTTTCCTGTTGTGACCAGGTGCTCTAATTCTCCTTTCCTCATAAAATGGCCTATAAATGTTGCCTGTCTTTTGCTAATCTTCTTCATGAATGATCTTCTTGTGTCTGCGTCCTTCAAGACTGTCTCGTTTGTTTTCCTTGCTGTCCATAGATCTCTCAACATTCTTCTTAGAAACCCATTTCAGTTGCCTCAACGTGCTTCTGGCTTTGCGTGTTGACTGTCCATGCCTCACAATCGCACAACAATATCAGTTCTATATAACATTCAAGAACTCTCTTCCTGATGATAATTGATAGGCATTTATTGGTAAGAACATATTTCATCTTATTGAATGCTGGCTATTTCTAGTGTGCATCTACCGTCTAGTGAGATGACCGTTCCCAGATATTTAAACTTATCAACCTGTCTCACAGCTGTGCCGTTTGCTGTTATTGTGCATGAGGAGAATATATATATATATATATATATATATATATATATATATATATATATATTGTGTGTGTGTGTGTGTGTGTGTGTGTGTGTGTGTGTGTGTGTGTGTGTGTGTGTGTGTATTATATGTATTTATTTACATATATATGTTGTTGTGTGTGTGTGTGTGTGTGTGTGTGTGTGTGGTGTGTGTGTGTGTGTGTAAGTAATAGAAAATGTCTTGTTCTCCACAAAACTTAGTGTGACTTCGATACGTTATGATTTTTCTAATCAGGCAAAGAACGCCGTTTTGCACACGTTGCAAATGCTACATGCTTTAAAGAACAGTAGCGTGGAACTCTTCCTGAAATCATTTGATTTTCAGGGTCAGCATATCATCCACTAGAGTTCCGAAATTTGGAGTCTTGAATATACAGCCCGCAACTACATGAAGTTAATTCATTTGCATTTTTTTTTTTTAAATCGGTTATCGGTATTGAAATGCAAACGCATGGAGAAACAAATTGATACCCAATTTATATCAATTCCGTTCTGATATGCAATAGTGTGAAACAATCGAGAATGGATGAACAAAGACTATCACACAAAGCCTATAAAAATTTGGTTAATGTGAATGTTCGAAATAAGAAAAACTAGGCATCAAGTATTCATTGTATGTTGTACCAGTATATGTTGGGTTATTTTGGGGAAACCAAGACGTCGAAGAAATCAAATAATTCCTGCATGTTTTTTTTAAAGGACCTATCATGTGCAACTGGCAGGAATGGTAATATCATGTTTAAAATAGTAGCAACTTTCATGCCTATAGGAGGTTTATACAGAGCATAATGTGAAACCATACTTGAAGTTAGATGTTAACAGACACTTTTAACATACACACATGCAATAACAACATTTAAACTTGGCATTCCAGAAGTCGTTGACCATCAGTATCGAAACCAAAGACATCTTGATATCGGCATAATTTGGCCCTTGCGCAGAAATGAGAAAAAGACGAAATACTTCTTGCTCTGTGTTGTTCTGCTTTACGTGCTTTGAGGGCACAATATATCCCGTTTCAGTTTGAAAAAATATCCAAGCCACCTTTGATTTAGTTTGCTCCTGGCATGCAAGTAAGCAAAAATTGCGAAACATTGCGAGGAAGGTTATGTTTCTTTGCATAAAGAGATCCATTGTGACTGTTGCGCTCAGTACGTGTCGCGCGGAGTGTTCACCATTGACCTACTTATCATGTTTACATAATGTCCATGGCCTTTTACATTTATAAAACATCTAAAGTTTGAATTAACTCTCTCTCTCTATCCCTCTGTCTATCCCTCTCCCTCACACACACACACATACACACACACACACACACACACAGCAACGGAAAAGTGCGTGCAGACAGACGGTTACTCATCGAAAGGTATTTTTTGAAATAGGTGATTGAGAGACAGACAGAACACGGCTGTTCCCGAGCAAGATTTTAGTTTGAGAGCATGAGCGGCGGAGGGGAGGGGGATGGGAGGGGAGAGAGAAACGATAAGTAGATGTGGACTCTCAAGTGGCAGCTGGCCAGTTGAGCGCTCTGCACAGAGCAGTGTGTGAGTGCAACGCGCTGAACTGTCAAAAGGGAACCGCAGGTGTCAGTGTAGCGTTGCAGTACATGGGTAGGTTGCAAAAACATTAAATTACAAAGTCTGAGTTTCACCAAGAGGAATATGAACAATATAACCAAACGCAGGAATGACTCATGTAGAAACTGATATCAGGCATGCAGAAAAAATTAGATATAACAGTTGTTTTGCTTGCAAAGATCAGATGACTGACAGAAGAAAACCACCAATGTTAAATAAAAAATCCAATTTAAATGACAAATTGTTCATGCACCTGCACTTTTACAACATTCATATTTTCAGAGATGTTAGCTGCATGTGTGTGGACAACACCAAACTTAACGAATAAGCATTTGGTTGTCCACAAGGATCGTTATCAGCTTGTTTAGTAAGTATCCCATCACTTTGATATGGCACAGATTTCTCTCACAGTACAAGGCAGCAGCCTTCTTTCACACAATGCAGAGGCTGACTATACAGGCTTACGTAGCCTCAACACTAACTGTCTTTTAATACAGAACCAGCAGACATCCATTTGCCAGTTCTTATTACCACTTCCGTCACAGATACACACGCACAATTACTAAAATACGGCAAATACACACACTAACAACAACAACAACAACAAAAACAACAACAACGAATAACAGGAAAAAAAACCAGTTTCAGTATAAAAAAAATCTAAATAAAACGACGAAACTGAGTCTCTCTAAAACCACACACACACACACACACACACACACACACACACACACACACACACACACACACACACACACACACACACACACACACACACACACACACACACACACACCACAACACAACACAATACAACACAACACACACACTACACACACACACACACACACACACACACCACACACACACACACACACACACACACACACACACACGCACACGCACACGCACACATACATACATACACAAAAACAAACAAAAAAAAGCAAACAAAAAACAAACAAACAAACAAAAACCCACAACGAAAACAAAAGTGACAAAAGAAATTAAACAAAACAGCAACAAAAACAAAAGAGACAACAACAGGAAAACAACAACTTAAAAATATTTTCACTCATGTACTGTCTCCCGTTTCACATGAAATAATTCCAGTATAGAAAGGCAGATGAAATACACCAAAACACACACACACACACAACACACACACACACACACACACACACACACACACACACACACACACACACACACACACACACACACACACACACACACACACACACACACACACACACACACACACACACAACGGGATTAAGTTGCCATCAATTCCAGTAAAGCTAGAAAATAACCCTTTTCCTAGCTCACTAAAAAAAGCAGAAGCTTTTGCAGACGTGTTTGCTGAGACCTGTCGTGTAGAAGGACTTCCTGTCTCTAGTAGAGACTATAGGGAACGAGAAGAAAAGAAAGATGTATATAAGGATCCTGCCTCTGACAATACTCACTACATAAATGCATCACTCACACTTCAAGAATTAAAAGATGCCATTCAGTCCCTTCCAAGTAAAAAAACGTCAGTTGGACTAGATGCAATTTCCAATGAGATGCTGAAAAATTTACCAGAAAATTTTATAATTTTGCTACATGACATATTTAAAAAATGCTGGAATAGTGGGAAAATGCCCAACAACTGGAAAGAAACAATAGTGGTTCCTGTACTAAAATCAGGTAAATGTAATACCGATCTGAAAAACTACAGGCCAATTGCATTAACATCACACGTATGTAAACTAATGGAGAAAATAATCTTAAAGAGACTGATGCACTATTGTGAAAAGAATAAAATAATACCAGTAAATCAGGCAGGATTTCGAAAAGGCAGGTCACCAGTAGAAATCCTAACAAAGCTAACTACTAACATAAAACAACAATTTGCAAGACGTCAATGTGTTTTAGCTACATTTTTTGATATAACGAAAGCATACGATCAAGTGTGGCACTCCAGATTGTTATTTAAATTTAAAAGTATTGGGCTGACAGGTCACATTTTTGACTATGTTAAGTGTTTCTTAGAAAACAGAGTATTTCAAACGAGGATTGAAAATGTATATTCCACGAAACGAATTCTTCAAATGGGTATCCCTCAGGGATCCGTTATAGCTCCCCTTCTTTTCATGATATTAATGCATGACTTACCCAGTAAAGTATCTAAGCATGTAGTTTTAGCTCAATATGCTGACGATTTATGCATGTGGATGCAGGTAAATATGAAAAGGAAAACTCCTTTGCGCTGTATTAATTATACTCGCAAATGCTACCAATTAGAACTTGATAAAATAGCATGATACATGGTAGAAAATGGGTTACATCTATCCCTGGAAAAATCGAAAATAGTTTTATTTAATAATGGAGCTAACCCAGTAAATATTCCCACTTTCAAACTGGGAGATACTCTTCTTCAGTTTAATGAGTCAATTAAATTCTTAGGAGTTTTTCTTACGGCAAAATTATCTTGGAATCAGCATATTGAATACTTATTAACCAAAGCTCAAAAAAGTTTAAATTTCTTAAAAATAGTTCGCAAACAGGCATGGGGTCAAGATTCATCAACACTTGTTCATCTTTGTAAATCGCTTGTTAGATCTAAATTAACCTATGCCCAAGAAATCTTCTTCAGTGCACCGAAACACTTACTGAAAAAACTGCAGAGCATAGATTGTAAAGGTTTCAAACTTGCACTGGGTCTTCCAATGCATGCTTCCTGTCTTCGCACATATAATGAAATCAAACTGTTGCCACTTGATGAGAAAGGAAAGTCGCTTCTACTAAATTTTTGTTAAGACACACCACTGTAGAAAACATCTCTGAAACAGAAATTAAACTGAGATCAGATACCGACTTTCCAAAAAGAGCTAAATCAATATCTTCACAGGTCACTCTTGCAACATACACATCTGACGTCATGAAAGGTTCAGGAATTGATCTACACGTAGATCCTGTATCTATAAGACCTTTCTTTTCGCCAGTACCCAGTTGGGAACTCCAAAGAGCACAATTTGACGTACATCACACTAACTTAAAAAAAGGAGACAATGTAAACTTACTGGCAAGTCAGGTTAAATGTCATATTGACGACTTATATTCCGATCATTTGAAAATTTACACTGATGGATCAGTAATTGAAAGAAAAGCAGGCTCAGCGTTTTTAATACCTGCTCTCAAAATTGAAAAATCTTTCTACATAGGACTTGATAAATCTGTCTTTACAGCTGAACTTTTTGCAATATTAATGGCTTTAAACTTTATGATAAGTCTTCCTAGGACAATTTTTCAAACACTTTTTTGCGTTGATTCAAAATCAGTACTTCAGGCTCTTGAATTATCAAAATTACAAACAAGATCAGAAATGATTCTGGAAATTAGTCACTTGATTCATAATTTATCTTTAAGAGGCACTGATATTACTTTCTGCTGGATACCTTCTCATAGTTCTTTTCGTTATAATGATAAAGTTGACAGGGCTGCCAAACGGGGAGCTAATAACTCACCAGATTCAAACAATATCCAGCTTTCTCTCTCGTTGCACGAGAATTACACTTTAGTAGACAACTACGTCTGGAAGCAGTTCCAATTAAAACAGAAAAAGTATGATAACTGTCACATGAACTTTGAAGTTAGCAAAATACTTAAGCAGCTTCATGCCAGCAGAATTATACAATCCCTTATGTATAGATGGAAACTTGATGCATTCAAAACAAAATACACCAAGAACATAGTATGTCTGTGTGGAAAGAAGATAACACATAGTCATATTCTTTCTTGCGTTAAGGTAAAACGACATATTCCAACACTATCTATGAGTACAGTTTCTGATATATTTGCCTCATCATCATTACTGTATGAATTTTTTGTTAGCCTGTCAAAAAGTCCTATAGCGAATTACCTTTAAAATGTTATTTCACTTGTTCACTGTTATGGTTAGTCAATTATTAGTTTTATTTTTTTCTTCGTTTCTTCCAGATATTTTTCAATTTTGTTTGTTAGTTTGTTTGTTTAAATCGTTAATTATGATAACATTATTTGTTAGTTTTACCTTCCCCTCTTCAAAACAGTTGTTTTCTGGATCATCTTTTCTCAAGTTCAAAATTGACAATTTTCAAATATTCTCTTCACTCCTCTTATCATCCCCCCCCCCCCCCATTTTTTTGTTTTTTTTTGTTTTTGTTTTTTGTCTAAAATCACTTTAGTGAATAGACATTAAATCAAAGAACCACACACACACACACACACACACACCCACAGTGAGAAATGATGATACTCACTTACACTCTATAAGTGAAGCACAAACTCAAACTATATAACCAAATGAATAATTTATAGCTGCACTCGGTCAAATGATAAATAAACAATAAGGATTCCAAAAAATGAATTGACAAAGAGTGCACAATTTCGTTCTACACAACGCCAAAGTTGATGATAAAATGGCTTAATCACTGTACAGCGCAGTATTAATCCTCTGTTTTCCTTGCCACTAGACTAAGGAATGCGGAAACATAGCTACGGGCAAGGGAGGACGTCTGATATCTGACATCTGGTGCTAGGCTGGCTGACCAAACTAAAAGGCGAAAAAGGGAGCTATTGAAACAGCAGTGAGAAAGACACCAAAAGACATCACCTAAAAATCAAGCACAAAACCCACATAGTTTCCAGACAGAACGACCGTGGTCTTGACCACATACATTCTTTCTTCGCCAAGGCCACGGACAGACAGACAGACGGACAGAAACTGGACGAACAGGCACACAGACAGGCAGACAGCCATCCAGTCAGACAGCCAAACATAAGAGCAGAGACAGATATTGAATACAACAAACAGACGAAAGTCTCACCTGTGCAGTATTGTAGCACCTGCTGAGGAGAAGCTGAATGACACCTCACCTGTTAGGCGTCTGTTTCATGTCGTACTAGTAACTAGTAACCAGTCATATCGCAAGCCACAGCCATAGGCCCTCTTTGACAGTTAAAGAGGCAAGTACCACACTCCTCTGTCTAATTTCAACAATAATATAGCGAGAATCTGACAATAGCATCGGTGTCTCACAACACAATCAAAATGTTTTGAGGTTTCTTTGAGCAACGTTCTTACAACTAGTCCTCATATACTCTGAGAGTGATAAGACTTAAAAACTCAACAAAACGAACGAACGAACGAACACCTCTGTCTGTGTGGCTCAAAGGCTTAGTTGGCTGAGCATCGGATTCACACATCGGTGATTTTGTGTGTGCGAACCACGGGTTGAGCCGCATTAAAACTGATATCATACTGCCCATCTTATGATAATTGTTGTTCTGGGTAATATCAGTGTAAGATTAACCTTTACCGTACGTCACCTAAAATTTTGCGTCCTGTCCGTCGTGGGTATTTAGCGACCCATGCTTTTTAATGAAGGAACGATCCGTTCCCGTACGCCGTAGGGTCTGCAGCGACCCATACTATAATATGAAGGAACGATCCGTTCCCGTACGCCGTAGGGTCTGCAGCGACCCATACAATAATATGAAGGAACGATCCGTTCCCGTACGCCGTAGGGTCTGCAGCGACCCTTACTATTATTATATGAATGAACGATCCCAGGCTGTGTGTCGTTGAATCTGCAGCGACCCTTACTATTTATATGAAGGAATAAAGTGTCACCGTACGCTGTTGGCCTCCATCTATCCGCATTCTCTCTCTCTCCCTCTCTCCCTCTCTCCCTCCTTCTCCTTCTGTTTCTCTCTCTTGTGGCTATATAAACATGACCCATTTTCTTTAGAAATGCTGAAATGTGTGATAAATTTTGAAAGCAGCCTGGATTTTTTTTTCTTGTTGTAGGCTAATTGGTGTAGATCTAGATGATATTTGGGGGAGGGGGGAATGATTTTTTAGCTTACAGTGTGTGTGGGTGCGAAATCTGACGTATACACGATATTTTTAAAAAAGAAAAAAAGTCGCACTCCACGTAATGTCGTCATTAAATGACGTATGTGGGTCTACAATCTGACCCAACAAATTTTCGGAAGCAGAAATCACTCATTCACTTGGAGCGTCGTGTGTACTCTCATCAGTTTTTATGAGTGAAGCATATGATGTAGGCTAAATGTATGCTTACTGTCGTGTTGAGTGAGTGGAATGTGTGCGTGTGTGTGTGCACGTGTCCGAGTCTCTCTGTGTGTGTGTGTGTGTGTGTGTGTGTGTGTGTGTGTGTGTGTGTGTGTGTGTGTGTGTGTGTGTGTGTGTGTGTGTGTGAGTGTGTGTGTGTGGTTCTTCCTTTGAATTTAACGTCTTACCACTCAGTGATACTAGGCGGATATGAGAATTATTGATACAGGATTTCTTATGATACAAGATGATTTCATAACTGTATTATCTATAATAATTGGTAAATCAGACCATTACAATATGTGCGGATCAATCCTTTAAAAAAATCAAAGGACAACTTCACTGGCTCCCTGTATCAAAGCGCATACAGTACAAACTAGACACCAAAAGCCTCAATAACGCAGCCCCCGATTACCTGTCAAGCCTACTTGAGATCTATGTTCCCTCACGTACCCTCCGCTCTGCCTCCGATCCTCTGACTTTTCGCTTTCCACGCACCAAGCTCAATACCTATGGTCCACGAGCCTTCTCTGTTTCTGGTCCACTTTCCTGGAACAAACTTCCTCTCTCTGTCCGTCAGCAACCTACTTTTGTCTCCTTCAAGTCCGCTCTCAAAACTCACCTTTTCTCCTCTGCATAAAATCCTGACCTCACTCATCCCCCCTCTGTAGCCTGTATCCACTCGGAGGGGAATCACATTGTAATATATATTTGTATATAATATGCTCTCTATAATTTTCCATTGCTTTTATTCTTTTCCCCCATTTATAGACATGTGTGCGTGTGTGTGTGCGTGTGTGTGCGCGCGTGCGTAAGTGTATGTTCAGCGCTTAGATTTGATTTTTATCGAGATTTTGCGCTATATAAATATTGTAATTATTATTATTATTATTACTATTCCAAGAGGGCGAGATAGTTATGAATGCATGTTGGCATAAAACTCATAAGTGTTATGTGCATGAACATTTTAATGTAATGCAGTGCAGAAGAAAAAAAGTATGAACGTTTGAGTGCATGAACATGGGAGTGCAAACAGCCTTCAAAAAAGCGTTCACACAAAGCAAGCTGATCTAGCAATTAAGCAAATAAGACATCTTTCATTCAGCAATTCAACAGTGACAGGAAACAGCGAATGCGATTTTCACACCAATTTTATTTACATATTTGCATTCACTTGAGATCACTGAGTAGATAAAAATTATTACGTTCAGCTGATACTGGAAACACATGAGAATGGAGGAAGTTATCAGCTGCTAAGTATATAGTTAGAGCAAATGCAGTAGCTAATTATACCGATACGGAGCTTAAAATTCGGTCTGACATCCATTTCCTCAAGAGAGCACGAACAATAAAGGCTCAAGAAACAATATATTTTCATCACTTGAAAATATTTACTGATGGATCTGTTCTAGACGATGGTGCAGCCGGCGCTGGCTTTGTAATTCCAAAATTTAAAGTAGAAAAGGCTTACTCTTTAGGACAGGGACATTCATTGATTCAATCTTCACTTCCGAATTAGTTGCCATCCTAATGGCATTGAAATATATAGTGGATCTATCTTTACCTTTATTTAGTATCTTATTACGTGTAGATTCGAAACCTGTATTACAGTCTCTAAAAAGTTGCAAATATAAAAAAAATAGTGCGTTAGCATTTGAGATTAAATTTTTAATTCATTGTTTGATAACAAACAATACACGTTATTTTTGTTGGATCCCATCCCACTGTGGTATCAAATATAATGATTGGGTTGATAGAATAGCTAAATGTGCAGCAATGAATAGAGCTGGCAGTATAAAAATTTGATTTACAACTCTCTGACCATGAAATGTATGCTATATTAGACAACAAAGTAAAAGCGCAATGTAAAATTTGCCCTTTCATCGTGAACTACCAGGGTTTTACAAGACAGGAAATAACTTTAGCTTACAGATTGTCTCAACTCACTCCGAACTAAATTCAGTAAAACCATCAAATGTATCTGTAGTGATTTTATAAGATCAGAGTTAATCATCTTTTGTGTTGTCAGCAAATGCTACTTTATTTCCCTGCATCAGTTACAAATTTAAAATAGAAACATACCGATTTCACTCTGTATTTACACATTGCTAAGTATTTACTACTCAGTCCCGTAGGTCGTTTCCTTTGATTAAGCCCAGTTGTTTTATACCTGTAACTCCCACCCATCCCTGTTTATTTGTTTCTTAGTATTTTCCTTATTCCTTGACTGACACAACGTTTTTACCTCGATTGGAAATTCCTCTTCTCCATTTTATCCAAACAATAACAGATGGTTTATCATACGCCAGCACAGACACCTACATGCTTGTCGCACACACACACACACACACCCGCACGCACAGCCGTTAAAAGAAATAACGAACGAACGAACATTGTCAGATATATGTGGAGACAGACAGGTAGACAGACAGACTTTTCAATATATACAAAGACAGGAAGACAGATAGACTCCACAGCCTATAATCAGAGCAATAAAGAATACGGGCTAATTTGAAGAAGTAGGCTACTACGTTTGTGAACAATAAGCGTCTAACCTCAAACTGAAAAACCGGCAAGACTCGTAACAAAGGAAATGCAAGAGACTACCAGAGACCGGTCAGTACACTCCCAGGATGACTGGAATGCTTAGCGCGAGAGAGGAAATAGTTTGATGACTTCTCGCTTTGAAAAGTTTTCAAACTGGGGAACTCTGATCAACTCTTTGTGCCTACTCAGACATGTTTGCCAGAGCTTTCACTCTCCAACAGAAGCCTGCAAGAATTGGCATCATTGTCCTCACTACTAGTAAGTTCTCTTGAAACCCCCAGAGAGAAAGAGGGAGAGAAAACATGAAACTAAAAAGACTAGTAAAAGTTATGATATATTTTGATATGAATTCCTGTTGACAATATATTCTTTTAACTGTTTTGAAATATTTAAAAATGAATAAGTAGGCCTACAGATTCTTTTCCTGTGTTTCTTTTTCATTTTTAGTTTAATTTTTTGAAATGTCATAGTGATATCAAGTAGATATCAGACGGGAAGTGTTCTGGAACCAGACACGTATTTTGCCATTTTGTGGCGTTTTGTTCAGATTAAGGTTTCAAGATGTTTTACTTACTTTACTTACTTTTACTTTTTCCTTCCGCTTGTACCGGTGGGCGTCGCGGGGAGATACAGTCGTCTGTCAGCAGCAGGCGGGTGGCCTGGAGAATGGACATCTCGTGAGCTCTGAGGGTGTCTGCCACGGAGTCGCTCCATCGTCGTCTTGGTCTTCCACTGGCTCTCCAGCCAGAGTATCTGGTGTTGTATGCCCGAAGAGCTGGATGGTTTAGGGGCATACGTGTGAGGTGTCCGAACCACTTGATCCTCATATGTTCGATGTGTTGTAGGATTGGTGTTGCTCCTACCATGTCTCGACCTCATTTCTGATCTTGTCCCGCCTTGTCTTGTTTACTGCTTTCCTCAGGCATTTCATTTCACAGGTGACCAGTTTTCTCTCGAGGACTTTAGTTAGGGACCATGTCTGGCACTGGTATGTCAGCGTTGGTAGAAAAATGGCGTTGATGAGTTTCGCCTTAGTGCTGGTGGGAATGCTGGGGTGTTTCAGGAGAGGGGCAAGTTGGTAGCTGACTGCGTTGGCTTTCTGGCATCTGGTCTCGATTTCTCTGTCTAGTTTGCCATTTTCAGTGAAGATGCTGCCCAGGTATTTAAATTCACTGGCTTGCTTCAACTGGGTTCCGTTGATGCTGACATCCAGTTTGTTTGGTCTCTTACTGACAATCATGACCTCGGTCTTGCTGACGCTGATCTTCATGCCGTATGTATCGGAGCTTTCATTGAGCTGGTCTGTGTGCTCCTGTAGCTGTATCTTGTCATTGTTCACCATCGCCTGGTCGTCCGCAAACATGAGTTCATTGAGTGCCTCAGGGTCTGGGTTTGCCTCCTTCGTAATCTGATCCATATAGATCACGAAGAGAAGAGGGGAGAGATTACAGCCCTGCCTTACCCCCGATGTCACTGGGAACCAGTCAGATGTTCCACTGGCGGTGCGGACTGCACTCCTGCTGTTGGCGTAGATGGCCCGAATGTTGTCTAGCAGCTGGCCCTTGAACGTCGTATATGCTCACAAGAATGTACCCAGGCAGGATCAAACCCACATTACATAATGAACCTTGGGATAAGATGAGGAAAAAACTCCACCCTTTACCACACAAGAAATGTACCCAAGGCAGGATCAAACTCACATTACATTGACTTAGGAGATTAGGAAAGACTCCACCATCTACCCACAAGAATGTACCCAGGCAGGATCAAACCCACATTACATTGACCTGGGAGATGACGAATAACACCCCTTTACCCACAAGAATGTACCCAGGCAGGATCAAACTCACATTACATTGACCTGGGAGATGACGAATAACACCCCTTTACCCACAAGAATGTACCCAGGCAGGATGAAATCCACATTACATTGACCTGGGAGATGAAGAATAACACCCCTTTACCCACAAGAATGTACCCAGGCAGGATGAAACCCATATTACATTGACCTTGGAGATGAAGAATAACACCCCTTTACCCACAAGAATGTACCCAGGCAGGATCAAATCCACATTTTCCAATTGGAAGTACTCTGTCCTGCCACCTGACTATAGCACTTCTCTCTAGGGTAGTATGAGACAAATCATCTATTGCCTGCCGTATTCACCCAGAAGTTATTTCTTTCGTAACAATTGATAATTGAGATTTAGTTTATCAAAGGAACCGATTCAGTGTCATATTCAGATGCTAAAGCTTTGCACTTACAAACTTCAACACGTGTGATTATGTTTGTAATCAGGTTGTCTGGAGCGAAAGTAGAATTGGATGATTTTTATATCAGTACAGTGATACCTGTGCCTGCATGATTTGTATATCAGTACAGTGATACTTGTTCTTCACAAGATTTCAGGGAAATTTTGAAGGGGGAATGACATTTTCATCACTGAATTTAATTGGATTCTTGGTGCAGTTGTATTTTCTACTAAAGTTGAAACTTACAAATGTAATTTTTTTAATGTTGAAGTGAATAATGGTTCATGAGGTACTACTGTTCACAAGACTGTTTAGTTTCCATAGTTTAGACTAGGAACAGCCAATTTGTGCCAAGAAAACTGGACAGATTGTCTGGGGACACAGTGTTTAAGTCTTTCAGAGAGATTGTACAAAGTATAACCCTTTCACTCCATGTCCACCAGCTTTCTGCTGGCTGGTGAATAGGATGATAGGATGAAAGGTATTAGCAAATTGTAGTGTAGACAGGTCAGACTCCTGCAGTGTGATGGTGAAAGTGTTAAATGCACTCACAGATTTTGTAAACCCCAGTAATGGAGAAGACTCCAATAATGTGATGATGAAAGTGTTAAGTGCACTCATAGATTTTGTAAACCCGAGTAATGTGATGGTGAAAGTGTTAACTGCACTCATAGGTTTTGCAAACCCCAGTAATGGAGAGTGTTTCCCCCTTGGTCAGTGTGCAGCATGGACTGTACAAATGGAGAGATGAGTAAGCCGATCAGCAAGAGCCCTCCTAAGGGGCCCATTGGGGGAGGGTTATGGGGTGTGTGCACGCAGACACTTTGACTACAGATGTACTGCCTACAATTCTCACTTGCTATGAAACCTGCTTCCCCCTGCCGGCTGTATCTCTTATATAGGTCAGTTTATGCCACTCTATTTATTTGTTATCGTCGTCATTATTTTATCATATTTTTTTTATCACTGTACTCACCAGAATCGGCTTTTGTTTTCCTTTGTGATACATTTTTGGCACTCAGATGCTTTCAGACAGAATGGCCTGCTGCACAGCTGGCTCTATTTCCTCTGACCACATTAACCGGTGCAAGACCTTGCTTGTAGATATGTCTTGAGTGATGGCTGTATCTCCATGATTCCAGTTCACCACTCAAACAGGGACATCAGATTCAAACTCCACACCATGTGCAAAGAAGTTCTTACACCATGTGTCCACCAATGAAGGGTGGCCAGCTGCAATGGAGCCAGGTGTACAGTGGGCCATTTTGTTTGAAGAAGTCTATAAGAGGAAGCCAAAAATGTACCGCCAAACCATGAATTTTGTTGAGTACATATTTTTCATCAGATGTTACAGAATCAGGTACTTCTAGACTACTTTTAATAAGTAATTATTATTATTATTATCATTATTATTATTATTATTATTATTATTATCATTGTTATTTATTGTGATGCAGAATTTTTAATCCCATTTCAGTCTTCATCTTTGGGAATTTTGTTTCGTTGTCCATGGTAATAAAATAGTGTAAACTGACTGAAAGAAGTAAAATGCCATGTGTAGCTTAAGATGTGGATATCCATAAAAGTGCCTTCTGTAGAATTTGATAATGAGTAAATTACGTCACTATCCAAAACATGTAATTAATGTTATCCTTCCAGAGAATAATAAGTACATTGTAAAAAGTACAGGGACCTTTATTAGTCAGTATGTTGTTCGTTGTTATTATTGAAGCTACATTTGATACTCTGCTGTCATATTTTGCTTGCTCTGTGTGTCGGTGTATGTGTGCGTGCGTGTATTGATGTAACATTTTTGCATCATCCTGGGTAGTATACTCTCAATTATCTATTGTTTTCCTTAAAGTATTAAGTAATATTGTGTTATCTGTAAACATATATCAGTATATTCTTGGTTACTTGCTTCATTGTTTACCTTAAAGTAATGAGAAATACCGTTATCTCTGAACATATATCAATATATTCTTGGTTACTTGCTTCCATGATTACCTCTAATGTTAGGGGGAGAGGATGAGGACTAAGAGGCTTTTTTTCATTCTGTTTGTGGGATCATTGCTTTGTGCAACATGTGGTTCATTTTGATGTCTGGTCTTGCAGTTGTTACAGTTTATTTGATTGTTTTCATGTTTCACTGTCATTCCCTTCACATGTTTATTGTATTGTTTGAGGGGTTTGCTGGCGCCTTTATTTGATTATTTTCATGTTTCTCTGTCATGTCCTTTACATATTCATTGTATTGTTTGAGGGTTTTGCTAGTGCCTGCTTGTTGACCGGCTTGCATTTGTGGTTTGTTTTCAGTGCATGCAATGCCCACCCAGGCTTTCAGATCTAGCCTGCCTGCTGGGATCCCCGCAGATATGGCAATGAGTCCCTCCTCTTCCACCTCCTCCAGTGTTCAGGACCATTGTAACGCAATTCGTGCCCAGCATGGCTATGAGTCCGTGATGTTTCAGTCTTTCATTGAATTAGACCATGGGTCTTAAATCAGGAAACAAAGGAGAGAGTTGAAGACAACATTTACAGCAGCAAGACGTCATATAAATGTAAACAAAAAGCAAAAAAAACCAATGTGATGATGGCTAGAGAGGGGTAATTGTTTTTGTGCGAGATGTTTAGTGTACCATATTCACGATATTATTCTTGACTTAAGATTTTATATATACAGCAGCAACTTCTACCAGAGTTGATATTCGGCGTATTGAGACAAGAGTCTTGACAATTCTTAGCTTCTCTGTTTATGTCACAAAAGTGAATATGCCAAGCTTCTTGCTTTATATCACAAAGAGCTCCCTGTCTTTGAGTACTTTTAAGACATTTTTATGTTGGTTTTATTTGAATTTGTTCTTTACTGAACGTACTTTTGATGCAAGGTTAGATGTCTTTTTACATTTGGATGTAGTTTTGATTTTTAACTTTGAAATTATTTTTAAGCATTTTGATTTGAATATTTGTTTATGAATGTATGTCTTCGTTTTGTCTGGCGAATCTGAATGGTTACAACTTGATATTAACATAATCTCGCTGAGTTTGTTGCCTTCCATTTTCTTTCCATCTTATTTTTTCACATGTATAAAAGCATAATGAACTTATTATTCTTATTGTTCTGTTTTTATTGTAACAAGAAAAAAAATTAGTAAAAATTGCCTTCATGCTTTGGAAAAAGAAGAGTTAACATGGAGTGATTTTTTAAAAGTTTTTTCATCTGCACTTTTCAAAATGGATAAATGAACAAACAAAAAAATAAATAAATATGTAAATGAGTAAATAAAATGATCGTTTATAAAACAAGGGAAAACCTGTCTCAAGTGTTGTCATGAATAAATGTACTTATACTACTAGAAGTCTGTTTTTGGCAGGTGCAAAAGTGTGGGATTTTTGTTTGTTTGTCTGTTTGTTTTTTTAGTGATAGTTGTAATTGTCACTGAGAATGTAAATTTAATGTATGTTTTTGTTTTGTTTTAAAGAGGAAATCTGATCATATCTTATTCTATTCAGTGTTGGAAATGTGTTGAGATGATGATTTTGTTTGAGCATATTATTTAGATGTGCTTGGTAAAACATGAAAAGATTATATCAAATATTTAACTATTCAGAAGAACTGCCACTGTCATTATCCATATCTATTACTGGATTTAGGTGAGATTTAATCTTTTGACTCCATCATCCAACATTACAGGCATCTGGTGGAGAGGCTGAGGGAGTCAAAGCATTAATAGGATCCCTTGCTTATTCACAACATATCCGTAGCAATAGCTAGATTCAGTATGTTTGAAAATATTTATTCAGAGAGCTAAACTTTTCCAGCAGCCATTGTGTTGTCATCATTATCTGTGTCAAGTCACAGGTCCTGCATCCTGGGCTTTGTTTCATCAAGTTGTTTTTTTTCAAGTTCACAGCCTGTTTGGTTTTTCATATGAAGTGAGCTATATATGGTGATTGTTTACCAAGTTAGTACTTACACTTAGGTCCTTTTGCCCAGTACTTGACATAATGGCATTTATTTGCTGCTGAAGGTATTCTTGCTTTGGTTTGCCTGTTTGTGTGCATTGTGTTTGTTAACATTTTGTCTTTTTTCCTTGTTTTTCTTTGGTTTGAGTGTTTTTTTCAGCTGATAATGTTGAATATCTTTTTGTTAGATCTGTTTTGAGGGAGGCCTTTTGATTCTTTTTGTTTCTTGATCTGTTGTAGTGAGAGTCTCAGTTATACCCATTTCAGGGTTCTTTTGTTGAATTTCATAAGTGAACTTCTGCAGATTCTAACTGTATATGTAATGTAGGCTGCTTTTATCTGGTAAGAGATTTTTCTTGTGCATTTTACAAGTTGTGTATTTTAATCAGTTCATATTTTGGAATCTTGACTGTGAATGGTCCAGATGCATTGAGTGCATACTAGTACTGTCTGCAGTAACACATATAAACTTGCCCAAATTCTGACATCAGATGTATTTTGCCATATTCTCATATGTAAATTATTTTGATTTTGTTTAGGGAAAGAAGAATAAATAAGGGGAAGAGGGGAAAATTAGGTGAAGGTATTCCCAAATACTTCAAACTATAAGTTGGGGATGCACATCATATCAAAACATGAATGACTAAATGTTTTGCTTTAATGTGATACCCCGAGTAGTGTGTTAATGAATGAATAGTGTGCTGTTCTGTTTTGTGTGAAAGTGGATGGATGGGTGGTTGTGGTTGTTTTTTTTTCAATAGAGGTGATTTGAGCGCAAGATCACCACTCCAGTATGAAGCCACAATATTGAATAAAAGCATATCTCGACAGTAAAAATCAAAATGCATCAATATTTTAGCAAGGATAGGGAGAAGTGGAGTTGGGTTGATCTGGCAATGTCGGTTTGGGCCTCTCAAGAGTTTTCAAGAACTGTCAGTGCAATAGTGATTGTTCAGTTATATGTGGCCCTTTTTGCAATGCAAGATGTTGGTAGCAGCATCAAAATGTTCCTGTTTTAGTTTGTTTTAATCTGTTTAGTATCTGATCACCAACTTCCCTGCTGGTGTAATTTGGAAGAGGAAGTGTTCCATCATGTGTTTATTTTGAAGCTTTGTTTATGAGACACATGATGGATCAACTGTGAAAGTTTGAAGCTGTGTTTGAAGTGACTATTTTTATGATAGAGAGTGCAGTTTTTCTTCTTTCCCTGTGATCCGATAAAGGTTCTGTGGTGACATTACTGGGAGAGAAAGTGAAAAAGATGAATGTAATTATAATAACTTGGCATACGTTGCGGAGGAGGAAACTTTGCAACACTAGAAATGTGTATAGATTTTAATAACTTCGCATATGTTGCAGAGGATGAAGCTTTGCAACACTAAAAATGTGTATGGATTTGAGGGTGAATGGTGTTTGGTATGGGTGCAGTCGACAGATTAAGGGATTGTGGTGACAGGCAGCTTTGGTTTCATCAGTGATTTGGCATTTTGGGGGGTTGTGTTCTTGATCAGATCAATCTCAAGTCATGAATATTGTCTCAAAAAGAAGGCTGTGCAAGTTAGTGTGGCGCTGGAAACATGATGTTTTGTGATGGAGCCATGTTTTGAGAGAGCGAGAGAGAGAGGATGTGTGTGTGTGTTGTGTGTGTTGTGTGTGTGTGTGTGTGTGTGTGTGTGTGTGTGTGTGTGTGTGTGTGTGTGTGTGTGTGGTGTGTGTGTGTGTGTGTGTGTGTGTGTGTGTGTGTGTGTGTGGTGTGTGTGTGTGTGATGATCCTGATTATCAAAACTACATCTGGAAAACGTCTGTGTTGTATGGAATGGAACAAGTTTGGTGCTTTACAAGACAGGGTTATGTCATGTTCCAGTTGTAAAATGAAGGAAACAAACTGAATTTTTACAGATCAGCAGTGGGTTTTTAGTCATGTATGATCACTTATTTGTTGTTACAGAATAAAAGAAAAAACCTGAAACTTGTTCTAATGAGCTGTTACGGTTACAAAATGCGTGTAGGTTTTGAGTCTTGGTCATATCACTTTTTATTTGTTGCTGAACACTGTCCAGTTTTGTGTTTGTGAAAAACATATCTTTGAGTGTGTGAAACGTTGTCTGTTTTTCAGTTATTGCATAATTGGATCTCAATGATCCATATTCTTTATGTGTTTTGAACACGTACATAACTCATAATGAAACATATGAATAAAGTAAAAGAGAAATAAGTAAAGAACTTTACAATGTGTATGTATGTATTTCCTGTTAATTTCGGTTTTTCATTTCATCTTTGTTTTAAACACACAACAATCAATCCAATGGATGGGGTGCGTGCGCATTGAGTGTAGGTGAGGTTTTATCTAAATAAAGCAGAACATGTGGTCGGCAGTTGAAAACGAAAGCTATGTGCCAGAATCAACTTTTCTCCTGCTTCCCCCTCACCCATACCCACAAACCCAGTGCAGTATCTCTGGTTCTACCAGACCCACACCCTAAGCATGGTCCCCATATGTTAATTAAGATGTAAGTTTTCAGCGGTCCTCACACACTGGTGCTACTGGATACGACCGTTTTTATTCCAGTCTGACATGGCCTGGTCCTGAAATAATAGGTTTCTGCAGTAAACTGTCCACCCTTGCCATATTCTCCAGCTTCCCTTCTCCCTCTTGCCACCTCCCCCCCCCCTTCCCCCACAGTCAATTCGCCCCTCCTCACTCGCTTTTTTTAAGTGAAGCAATGAAAATTATTGCTTTTTTTTTTTTTATCTGGTCTAATCTACTTTTCTATCATTTCTTGTTCTTGTAATGTTTTGCTTGAATTGATTAATTGTATGTTCCATTTCTTATAACATCACGCAATCGGTGCTGATACTAAGAAGTGATAAAATTGTTTGAAATTTGATTAACCTGCAAAAATTCAGAAAGATTTAATTATAGTAATAATATTTATAAGGTGCCAAATCTTTTTACAAGAATCTAACCAATGCATGCGCTCACGTCATTCACCAAAGCAATCACCCAGCAACAACCGGATCTACAGGGCACAAAGCACATGCAAACCAGGAGAGAGAAGACAGGAGGGGACTAGGGTGTGTGACCCCTGACCCAAGCCGTCATCATCTGTCTCTCACACACACACACACAATGCTGATCTAGGGTACACTCAAGCTTGCTTGACGATCGATCCTTAACCTAAGTTGTCATGTTCTCTGTCGCGCATACATATTCTGTCTCTCTTTTTTTTTTAACCAAGTCTTCAAAAAGGCAAGAAGACTAATGAGGCTTCAAAGGGAGGGACCGGGGAAATAAATCTAATGGGCATTAAGGGGAGGAACCTGAGAAAGGAATCTATCTCTCCAATATACATGTATATATATATATTCTTTTTCCATGGCAGCTGGGCAAATGCTCTACTTTTTACAATTTAATTATACAGTTTTCAATGCCATGGGATCTTTAACTAACACACACTGGCCAGAAGGCACATAGGTCTGATTCATTTTTTTGTCCCCTTCCAAAGGAGTAGACATTCAGTTCAATTCTCCAATCAAAATGAGGAGAAAAGTCAAGGCCTTTATAGGAAATAAACCTTATAACCTGGAGTTTAGTTATTGGCAGATGAATGTCTTAACCATTCTGCCAGTACAGGAGGCCTTTTTCACAAATTTCTCAAACTAATGGGAATCTGAATTGCTCATATTTCTCACAGAATAAATTCTCAAACATTCCTTTAGTCAGTTTATAGCCTTTGCAGCAAAACCTGGTTGTGTGCTGTTATTTGGAAACTATAGTCTGATATGAACGATTCTGGTCAGAGCTGTAGTACATTTATATTTGACCAGCATGTTCACCAAAACCAGAAAAACATGAGGAAGCAAGCAAAGTAAAACATGTTGCTTGAAGATGCGCACACACACACACACACACACACACACACCCACACACACACACACACACACACACACACACACACACACACACACACACACACACACCACACACACACACACACACACACACACACACACAAAACAAATGTAATGTAGTGATCTCAGCCTCTGAAGTATGGTTCATTAATGGGGCTGAGGTTCGAATTGAGTCCTAATTTTTTTCTTTTTTAAGCACAATGGATAGACAGCCCCAATTTTTGACATGAGCATGTCTGCTGGCAGGTCAAAAATGAAGGCTGCAACCATCCTTTTTGACTTGCCCTTCCTTTGTAAGTCAGCTAAAACCAACAGACATTGGCACGAATGATAGGACACGCAGTAGGTCTATTTGTCACCCTACAAAAGAAAAATAGAATGTCAGTCTGGGTGGGGGTAGGGGGAAGGAATGTATAACATAGAATGGACCTAGGAGCATTAGGTATATTTATATTGATGTGTTAACTTATATCAATGAAACAGACCTGCTTGCCAGCTATACTCTCACTAGTGTCAGCGCTAAAGACTGCCCAGGCATAGGATTTTTCTGCTGTTCTGCAGATTTCTGCATTGCTTTGGTCATATTTGGCCAAACTTTGGTTTTGCCGCCATTTCACTACCCAGAATCAAAACAAAACAAACAGATAAGAAAAAACACTCATGGAATCATATGCTCAAGGCTGGCAAAGCTGTTGTGTATTGCTCATCAAATCTAACTTCTCATTTGTTTTCAAGACAGGCCAAAATAGGTTACACTCTCCTGTTAGGGTCAGTAAGACCTGTCTGTTGCTCATTTTTAAGCTGCATGATGGTGGTAGTGGCCTTGTACACAGGAAAGCACATTGTGGGATTGTTGCAAGGGCGGTTTAGGTTTTTTGTTGTATTTTTTTTCCTGTTGCCTGCGGCTATGTATGATGGCACCGTTTCACATTCACATTCCAACGACGATTTTCCAATATTCGCCTTGAAAGTTTCTTTCTCTTCTTCATCAACATCCAACAATGTGAGATCAGAAATGATCATTCAAAAACAATTCAGAATAAACGCAGATCCGCGTTCTGTGCCTGGAAAGAATGAGCGCGGAAATATAATTGGGGGCAGAAGGCTGATCTCAGGGTTGCAATTTCATTTCCTGTGTGTGATGTTTCTTTCCGGCTGTGAGAGGCTGTGCAAGGGATGACTCTTAGTATGTTTAGTTTCAAATGAGTATGTTACTTTCTTCTTCTCAACTTTGTGGAGTGTACCATCTTTCATTGAGAGCAATCGGTCAGTTTTACTTCATCCGCAATTTGAATTCAAGTGACTTCCCAGCTGCCTCCTGCCTTATGTAATCCTGTTGTCCTTTTTAAATTGTTTTAATTCATTCTGCTTCTGTACAGTGTACATAGTTTCTATTTCTTATTGTATATAATTTGTATGGATCTGAATAATGGCGCTTAGATTTGATTTTATCAAGATATTGCGCTATATAAATATTGTAATTATTATTAAAAATATTGTAATTATTATTATTATATTTTGTTTTTCAGTTGTTAACCTGTTTTAGAAATAAGTGTGTATTAACCTGTTTTAGAAATGTGTGTGTGTTAACCTGTTTTAGAAATGTGTGTATGATGTGGACATATATAATGTGGCATTGTTCACGACATATCCCGTAAGTCTTTAAATGTAATATCAACAGTTTTGGAGTTGAGTTCCTTCTTATCTAGTTCTGTGTACTTTAACCAAAACTTTTTATTTGTGTGTGTGTTTTTGTATTTTTTGTTTTGTTTTTTAGTCATCTTTTGTTATTATTTGTAAACATAGCTAGTTGTTCACAAATACATTCTGAAATAGAAGCTGCATAACTACTTTCTGAAAGTAAAGAAATTTTATTTTGTTATTTTCTGGCTTTGTGGTACATTCTGATAGGTCTTACTGCATATTTAAGTCTCTTTGAAAGGAGATTTTTTTTTATCTCATACCTGTACATGTCCATACCCACAAATACACTCAGAGTGTGTAGCATTGTTAATATATGCTTGTTGTGTTTTATTTGGTCAGATATGTCGTCTTTGAATTGAATCAAGCTGTCAATATTATTGTGTGCAAAATGCCATCCTCATATACTTAAGACTTGTATTTTATTAGTGTGCAAAGCTTTTATTTGCATAGGTACATTTGTGACAATTGTGTATATTGTTTTAATTTGTCCCTGCTGCCATTTTGAAATGTAACTTGTTTTGCATAGTAAAGTATCAATTTATTTGACATGCCGATATTACCTTATAGAATCATTAGGTCATAGTTTGCTAGTGTCATGGGATAACAACATTTAAGACTGATGTTTTTTTGTTTGTTTGTTTGGTGATTATTTTTATGTTGGTTTTTGTTTATTTGTCTGCCTGTTGGTTGTTATTTCGTCTTTCCTTATAGTTAGCAACTACAAGTATATATCACAGTTACCATGTATCTTTTTGTTTTTTCTAGAAGGCTTTTTGTACAGAGAAAGCATGGGAAGGGATTTGTAGAAACAGGTGTATTCATATCAAAAATAAACTCAAGCAACATTTCATACAGATTTCAGATCTCTGCGTGTGACATCTGCAATGAAGGATACTTGACCGTTTATTGTCCATGTGATCATATGATTACACAATTTATTTGTGGCATTGCATAAAAATATATGTACCTTTGCTTCTGTAAACAAACAATGTCGAATAAAGTGCATGTGATCACTTTTTTGCCTTCAAACAGATGCCATGTTGCGTGTTTGGTATTCATTTTGTTAGCATTTTACAGCGCAAGTCAAAATAAAGTACGACTCGAGTAATTTTCGTGTTTGCATTATACAGAGTATGTGTTTGTGTGTTTTTCTCTCTCTCTCTCTCTCTCTCTCTCTCTCTCTCTCTCCTCTCTCTCTCTCTCTCTCTCTCTCTCTGTCCCTCTCTCAGACAAACAAACACACACACACACACACACACACACACACACACACACACACACACACACACACACACACACACACACACCACACTGTAAACAGTACTGTTTGGAAAAGTTAGAGAGACATCAGTAAAACAAAAGTAGCACCAAATACTGAATAGTTATAAACATATCCATGTATGCTCGGATATCCCATAACCACACATCACTTGAAAATACCTTCACAGGTCATGTAAAAACAGAGGAAACGTACAGATAGCTGACAGCAAAATGAGAAATTACTGTCTGTTAGTTGGATCTTATAAGTTTAACCCATTGACTCCCACACACTTCCCACCAGCTGCAAAAACTTAAGACTGGCTCCCTCACCCTACAGGAAGCTGGTGGATAGGGTGAAAGAGAAAGTCAAAGGGTTATGTTTTTGTTTTTCTAGCATGGTTGACAATGCGGGATGCTGGTGGACAGGATGAGGGAGCCAAAAGAAAACAGCAAGATGGTGAGCTGGCTCGATAAAATTACATGCCAAGAGAAGGGTTTGCAACAATAGAAACAAGAATGGGAGCTTGCACGTCACTTCTCTGGTATATTTCGGTTTATTTAAAAGTGGCAGTACTATAGGTAAAAACATAACCCACATGCAATTTTTTTCTTAAAGTTAAATAATCATGTAAACGAATGTATATATATATACTTGGGGCTAGATTTGATCCTTCTCCAAGACAACAACAACAAACATGTCAAGTCAACTTTGTTATGTTCAAAGGAGAAATAACAGTGTGGTCTTCCACAAGAAAGTAACACAAACTCGTAAATCATTAATATTTAAGTACCGCAATATCCAAAGCGAATCCAGTATCATACACAAAATAAAATATGAATTATGAAGGTAAATTTGCACATCCATACCAGACACACACACTCTCACACATACGCACACACACCACCCCCACCACCACCTCTACAACAACAGCCACCAGCACTCCCACATATATCCTATCATTGAAATAAATTTATTAGTAAATAAGCAAGCAAACATTTGAATATATTCGTTCACATGCTGGCAAATGTGCGTGCACACACACGCACACAAACACACACACACCATAGAGTACACACTCCCGTACACTCACCTTGAATGCATATTACACCACATTGCGTTTTGCTTCAAAAAATTGGATTTATTTTGGAAGGAAGCTTGTGTACATCTTGCTGTTATACATCTGAAGGAGCGAAAACTTTTTCCTGACAGCAGGACTTTGTGCTGGTGTGAAAGGACATAAGTATGCTCACATACAATCATCCTGGCCCTTACACACCACACGACCTCATCATTATCATCAAGTGCCTTGCCACATGGCATTGGCGATCATGGCCCTCCAAATGCATCTGTCCCTTGTTGCCGCAAGCACATTTTCCACCCTCTCTGTCCTCAGCCACTTTGCAAGTCCGTCCAATGTTTTTTTTCTCTGGGTCTACCTTGTACTCTCTTTCCCTCCAGCTTTCCTGTTGTGACCAGGTGCTCCAATTCCCCTTTCCTCATAAAATGGCCTATAAATGTTGCCTGTCTTTTCCTAATCTTCCTTATCAATTATCTTCTTGTGTCTGCCTCCATCAAGACTGTCTTGTTTGTTTTCCTTGCTGTCCATGGAACTCTCAACATTCTTCTCAGAAACCACATCTCGGCTCCCTCAATCTTGTTCTGGCTTTGCTTGTTGACTGTCCACGCCTCATAACCGTATAACATTATCGGTTCTATACAACATTGAAGAACTCTCTTCCTGATGTTAATTGATACGCATTTGTTGGTAAAAATGCTTTTCATCTTCTTGAATGCTGTTTTGGCTTGGCCAATTCTGCTGGCTATTTCTGATGTGCATCTGCCGTCGGGTGAAATGATCGTTCCCAGATATTTAAACTTATCAACATGTCTCAAGGTTGTACCGTTTGCTGTTATTTTGCATGAGGGGATTTCATGTTTCTTACTGATTACCATGACTTCAGTCTTCTTGCTGTTTAGCTCCAACGCCCTACCTTTGCTTTTTATTTCTAGTATATACACAAGGTTTTGTAGGTCCCTTTCATTTTCTGCAATTAGCACGGTGTCATCTGCGTACTGATTGTTGTTTATCATTTTTCCTCCAACCTCTAATCCAGGGTATTCTCCAGGTTTCTCATGTTTTCGCTGTAAAATGAAAACAGATCTGATGACAAAACACAACCTTGTCTGACTCCTCTTGATATTTTGGAAAGAGCTTATACCGTTTTCTATTCTCATTGCAGCTGTTTGTTTCCAATACATATTTCTGATTATTCGTAGATCTTTTCCATCAATATCGTCTTTCTAGCTGGTTGATCAATTATTGTCTTACCCAATCGAAAGCCTTGGTATAATCAACAAAGCATAAATATAAATCCTTATTCATCTCGATTGACCTCTGTATGATAGTTCTTAGGATATCCACACTGTTCTTCTGCTATTTTACTTTTGATTCTATTCCTTGTTCTCATCATGATTATTCTTAATAGGATCTTTGTTACATGACTCATCAAGTTGACTGTGCGATGGAGTTCGTATACTATAGCCCCTGTATTTTTTGGAAGTGCAATGAAAATTGATTTCGACATATCTTTGGGGATTTTTCCAGTGTCATAAGTCCCATTTAGGAGGTCTGTTATTTTTTCAATACCAAATTCCTCCAGGGCTTCAATCATCTCTGTAGTAATATCGTCTGATCCTGGGGTTTTTCCTGGTTTCATCTTTTTCAGTGCTGCTCTAACTTCATCTTTCATTATGGGTGGTCCTTCAACGTTCTTCCTTATAATGTGCTCTTCGCTTCTGTCATCTTCAAAAAGGTCTTTAATGTACACTCCCCATCTATCTAATATTTTGTCTTTTACCATGATAAGCGTACCCTCTTTCGATTTTAAGCGACCAGTTGATGTGCATATATTTTTTCTGTGGACAATTTCTTCAGTTCTTCTGTACATACCCTGAGGATCCGTTTTGTGTCGGTCTTCCATTTCTTTGCATTTTGTTTTCAGCCAAGCTTCCTTAGCTTCATTGCACCTATTCCTAGTTTCTTTGTTTATTTCCTGTATATTTCCTCCTTTCTCTTTGCCTTCCTCCGTTCCTCCATCAAGCCTAGAATTTCTTTTGTCATCCAGTTCTTTTTAGCTTTTCTATCTACTCTAGGGATTTCTTCACAAGCTTCATTTATCGAATTACTCAACTTTGTCCATTGTTCCTCACTGTCACCAACGTCTTCCAGATAACTGAATTTGTTTTGAACATGTACGTTAAGTTTTTTACCAATCACTTCATCTGTCTTTAAGAGTCCAAGATTTAGTTTGATGTTGCTTTAGGTCTGTTTCCGTTTCCTTAATTTCAGCCTAAATCTTCCCAGTACAGGATTGTGGTCACTGTTGCAGTCTGCGCCTGGTAGTGTTTTTGCTGTCAGCAAAGAATTTCTAAATCTTTTGTTGATCAGGATGTAGTCAATCTGATTTTTGGTATTATCTCCTGGACTCATCCATGTCCATTTTCTTCTATTAGGCCGCTCAAACCACGTCTTTCCTGCTATGAACTCATTTATCTGTGCCCGTACTACCTATTTGCTACTAACTAACGCATATACACCGTTCACCAACAATCTTTCTGCTGACTTTCACAAATCTGTTCAAAACATTCTAACACTTTTACACTCAATCCATTGCACCAGCACAGCACACACATGAATATGTTAAAAAGCAATGATAAAAAGAAAATATCTATAAGAAATGAGATCAGCAAAGGGAGCGGTAGCAAATAATTACCGGTAAGTACCGTAACAGTGAAATGGAAAATAATAATGTATTTGTCACAAAATTAGAACCGTTAAGAAGATAAGATTGAAAATATGATAGGCTTCGTATTTGTGTAATGTAAGTTATCAATTTCTATCAGTCACTGTACAGTTTGATATTGCTGAGGGTGAGCAGGGGAAAAATTATGTGGAACGATTGTCTCTAATGTATGTGAGATGATTATTATGCTTGTCTTCATGGATTGAAATAATGGAGTTTGCGTTTGTGTGTCAGTATGTTTGTATATGCACATATGTACAAAATGAATTTTTTTTAAAAGTTTTCTTTAAAAAAAAAGACAAGACTGAGTAAAACACGATATAAATTACAGACGTCACATTCAGCTTTTTTGAAAAAGGTGAATTTCGCCCAGAAATGTAGGCTACAGCGTAATCCACATTTATGACTGCCGTTATCAAAACTTCTCAGCACAGTCACTTTCAGTTACATCTAGTTGGACGTTTGGAGTTTGTTCAAGTGGAACCGATCATACTTGGATAATTCCATATGCGCTGTACCAAACTCTGCCAGCAATTGATCATACACAAAACCCTACATGCTGGCAAGATCTTGAAGTGCGGAAGGGAAGGGACCTCCGAAACTTCACAACCACCAGAATAATTGGAGCAACAAAATGGTCAGCAAGCCAGCTAATGTTTATGTTGTGGGTTCAGGAGGAACTCGAAACATAAGATCTCGGTTCCATCTTAACCCTTTGACTCCCGCACCCTATCTACAAACTGCCAAAACTTAACCCGTTGACTCCCTCAGCCTATCCACCAGCTACCTGCAGGAAGGTGAGAGAATCAAATGGTTAAGTTTTTCTTTTGCTAGCATGGTTGGCAATGAAGGATGTTGATGGAGAGGGTGCGGGAGTCAAAGGGTTAACCACTAGAACAACTGGAGCTACAAGATGGTCAGCAAGTCAAATCAGCTTACGTTTATGTTATGGGTTCAGGAAGAACTCGAAACATAAAATCTCCAGTCCATCTTAACCACTAGAACAACTGGAGCAATAAGATGGTCAGCAACCC
>CM060314.1:26610890-26765890 GCA_030674185.1 Monoplex corrugatus
GACATAAGGCGAGTCTAAGGTGAGGGGGTAGTGGGTCTTCAGTTGACCCTGTTCGTTGTCCAGTTTATCTCCCCTCGTATCGCTGTCATTCGGGGTTTTCTTCATCGTATTGATGTTGTTTAGCACCGGGTTGAGTCTGTAGACATACAAGAGGACATGTCACACGTAGGCCTCTGTACACACATGTATACACAAGCGTACGTATGCACGCGTCAATGTGCAGGTACATACACACACACACACACACACACACACACACACACACACACACACACACACACACACACACACACACACACACACACAAACACACACACACATACACACACACATACATACACACACATACAGACACGAACATATGTTTTCCAATACTTTTTTTTCACAGTCTTAATAATTCGAATGTCTGCTTGGTTGAATGATTGGTTGTCTGTTTATTTGTTTGTTTACTTACTTGTTTCTAACTTTCAGCAGATACACACACACACACACACACACACACACACACACACACACACACACACACACACACACACACACACACACACACACACACACACACACACACACACACACACACACACACGTATATACACACACATACACACACACACACACACACACACACACACACACACACATGAACATATATTTTCCATTCCAATACTTACGTATAGACATTCCTAATAATTCGATTGTCTATTTGATTGAATGATTGGTTGTCTGTCTGTTTATTTGTTTGTTTACTCGCTTCTTTCTCTGTTCATTCCTCACTTCATTAGTTCCTGGCGACTACGCAGACGCTGTAGCACATCAGCAGAAGCAGGAATGTTGATAAACAAGTCGAGGCTGCCGTCAGTATTGCGGAGCGCCTTTTTGTAAATGGCGGGGAACTCCAAGTCTTTCAGTTGTAGGACAATCTCCTTTGGGGCCGGAGTGAAAATAGCCCTGGACAGCCAATCATGCAGTGAGGGTACCACCAGCAACACAACGAGGACACACGCGCAGGCTCCGATGAATTTCAGCGTGGGTCTCAGCATCTTGAGAGTGAGGCCTGAAACGAATGACGTTGTTATTGTTTTAGAAACTTGTGAGAAAGGGCAACTATTCAATTGTCAAATGCGTATATCAGTGAGGAGGATGTGCCCTCCATTCTGCCTCAAAGACTTTTTTTTTTTCAAGATCATCACACTCAGGGAGGTTACCTTTGTGTTCACCTCCCCTCCCCCACCCCCATTTTCTACTCCACAGACGCTGGCACAGTTTTTACAATGCCATGATGATGATGTCGATGAGGATAATAATCATGATGCTATGGAGTTCCATCTAGGATCAAGACAGCGTGACAGGGCATCTCAGCAGGAGACATGGCAGTGGCAGAAATCTGTTGGCAAAAAAAAGAAGAAGAAAAAAAAGACACAACCCAACATTGGTGAACCAATGAAGGAAATGGTTCCCAGAGTTGAAATGTTCCATGCTTCTGTCAAATGTTCCCTGGGAGCTATCCATACAGAGTAAAAAACCAGGAAAGAATCAATGATAAAGATGATATTTTCCTTCAACTTTAATCATGAAAAGAAAGACGCAAAAAGTTTGTGCCTTGTTTAAAGAATTAAAGAAAAACTGGATGCACCAAAGGGAGATTAACACGTAAAAACACGACAGAATTGTCAAGTTATGTATATTCATATTTATTTGTTTTGTCACAGTGGATCTACCACGTGAAACTCTGGCTGCTGTGCCTTTTGAGAGCGCGTCGCCGCAATGCAGAGACACCTTTTTTTTTTTAAACCAAGGCTTCAAAAAGGCAAGAAGGCTAATTGGTCTTCAAGGAGAGGGACATGGGAAATCAACCTATCTCTCCAATGTTTCATGCCAAGGCAGCCGGGCAATTCCTTGCTGTTCACGATTTTCAACTGCTGTGAGATCTTTAGACTCGTTTTTCTTCCTCTTCCGAAGAACTAGAAGTTCAGTTCGAATTTCCGGTCAAACTGAGGAGAAAAGTCGAGGCCTCAACGGGGAGCGAACCCCGGAACCTGGAGTTTAGTTACTTGCAGGTGAACGTCTGAACCATTCGTTTCGCTTCGTTTCGTTGACTTTAAAGTCCTATCACTATCAGAGTATATAAGGATTATTTATAAGAATGTTGCTCAAAGAAGCCTTAAAACATTTTGGTTGCATTGTGAGATACCAATGCTGATGTCGGGCTCTCGCCATTGAATGAACTTACTTTAATAGATATCCCAACCATTCGGCCACTCTTCTCCTTATGTATATGTGCCTATAAAAATCAAAATGTCATCATCATCATCATGTGCCCTGCCGCATGGCTTTGGCGATCATGGCCCTCCTGTATGTATCTATCCCTCGTTGCTGCAAGCACATCTTCCACCCTCTCTGTCCTCAGCCACTCTGCAAGTCCGTCCAATATTTTCTTCCTGGGTCTACCTGGTGCTCTCTTTCCCTCCAGCTTTCCTGTTGTGACCAGGTGCTCCAATTCCCCTTTCCTCATAAAATGGCCTATAAATGTTGCATGTCTTTTCCTAATCTTCCTTATCAATGATCTTCTTGTGTCTGCCTCCATCAAGACCGTCTCGTTTGTTTTCTTTGCTGTCCATGCAATTCTCAACATTCTTCTTAGAAACCACATCTCGGCTGCCTCAATCTTGTTCTGGCTTTGCTTGTTGACTGTCCACGCCTCACAACCGTATAATATCATCGGTTCTACATAACATTCAAGATCCAAAATGTGTGAGATTAAAAGCTTGTCAGTGCTGCAGTCTGTGGAGCTTTGTGTGTGCGCGTACGTGCGCGCGTGCGTTAGTGAATGTGTGCGTGGCCAGTGTGGTCATCCACAGTTGGACCAGGCTGGCGTCATCACTGACCGTCCCCCCTACGTGAGTGAGGGGTTTTGACGGGTCACGGTACTGAGACAGCAGTGTGTTCTGCCGCATGGTCAAACTTTTCCTGATGTCTATGTAACGCAGATAATGGTCCTGAACTATGGAGGGCAGAACACCGTACACAAAGCTGTCCTCTACAGAGATGTAAGGAGCGCGGAAAGACGCTTTGTACAACTCTGGAACGACCAGGTATCCCGAGCAGAACGCCGGCCAGTGAGTTCTTTGAGGAAAGAGGTCTTTGGGCACGAACCATTTGCTTCTGCGATCCCGAACTATGACGGACTTGTTGTTGGCGTTGGCGTGGCACATGACGGTGGCTTTCTGATCCACCAGGGTTGGTAAGTAGTGTTCCATCAGACTGAAGACGTTGACAAAGAGGTCGTCGTCGGCTTTGAGCACGAAACGAGCCTGGGAGCAATGATCGTTGATCCAGGCAAGGGACGTCACGGCCTTGCGAGTCAGGTTCCGGAAGGTGTCCACAAAGTCGCCCTGCACGATGTCTCCATAGGTCACGTGCTCTGTGTTGACCATGACCTGATTCTCTGTGTCTGTGTCGTCCCTTCCTAATAGGAACACCCTCTTCACATTGATCCTTTCCACGATGTCCACCGCCGCCCATATTTCGCGAAGAATTCGCCGTCTTTGGAAATTGTTCACAGCGCTATGAACACGATCAGCAGGTGGACGGAGGCATTCCGACACACGTCTGCATTTTCTATGACGTAGCCTGTCACAAACGGATGTTTCTTCTTAGCATGGATAAAAGGCTCAACGGGTTTGGGCGTCTTCTTTACCCACGCTGGATCGCTCACTGTAATGCAATCATCTGTACTGGGCCTGTCATCTTCAGTTTTGCTACCGTTATCTAATCCGTCTGTCACTTTCCTAATCTCTGCCCTATGTCCACATCTTGTCTTCTTTGAAGCGCTCTCTTGCTGAACAGGTCCTGGTGATTGCAGTCGTGATGGGATTTTTGAAGCAGAGATGTAACCATGAACCAAAACAACAGTCCATATCCCGCCACCAAAAGTACTAAATAGTATCTCAAGGAATTCGATCTTTGAAGTGCCAGGAGGATCCTGATGTAGTTGCCTTTCATGTCTATTGGCCGAATTCTTCGACACCGTACAGAGACTGGTCCAGAACAGACGGGAGCGGCGGGTCTTCGTTGCTACTCTATAAGTCAATAACATTTACGTCGGTAATTATGTAGTAAATCTACAACAGACACAGTTTCACTTTTTTTTAAAGTTAAAATGTTTTCTTCATGGTCAGTTTGTTCTTCAATCAAAATAGCTTGAAGTTCGATGCTTCACAGTTCAGACTTTTCATCCAGCTGAACCAGTTTTTGCAGTCTAGTGTTGCACATGACTCCCTTTTTTCTTCAGTCGAAACATTCTCCAGTAGTGTGCTTCAGTGCAAGTCCTTATCTCCTTTCAGAGCTAGTGTTTAAACTTGCTGGAATTGAACTTGAGACATCAGATTATGCGTCCACGGCCAGAATATTGTGTTTCTTCGATCTCCCCCTGCTTACAGTATCAGAAATATTGTTTGCTTGGACGTTGGCGGTCGTTCTGATTTTAAACTTGCCAGATTTAAGAAAGAGGCTTCTGGAGGTCGTGAAATGTCAACCAATTGCCGCGAAATCAAGATTAAGACAGCTCTTACAACTATTAGGCGATGCCAACACTTTGTACAAAATTAGAGGTCATTGCTTATCGATTTACCAAAGGCGCCGTACATACGGGGTACATGCCCAGGCCAGATATCGTTCAAAGATTAATCAGCCGTCGAGACACGCGTTTCACAAGATAGTAGTGTACATTGGGTACCAGCCAAGCCTACACACACTCCAGTCAACTTTCACGCGTAGGTTAGTTTCTGAGCTTTGATTAGCTTCACTCATGGGCTGTAATCAAAGACGTGGATTTAAAAACATGCACGATAAAAACCACTGCGTTTCACGACTAGATGTAGAAAGGAAGTGACATTGCTCTGTACATAAATTCACTGGTGTCTCAGGACGTCAACTCAATGGTTCCATGGCATCACAGCTAATCTGGTGAACAGAAAAGAAACAACAGACTCAGAAACCAGTGGAGAAATTTCTTTATTTCAAATAGCAATCCAAAACAAGTGTGACTGCCCGCGTTCAAGCAAACAGGAACCAGAAGAAAAAAAAACACGAAAAAAGAATAAGAACGCGTATTTAACACAATCAGACAAGACAGGCGCAAATGGCCTCTGTCAAGCGTAAGATCACACACAAAAACAAACAAACAAAAAAACCACCAAACACAAAGGGCAGCAGGGAAGTTTCAGTGGACGAAGCAGCAGGGAAGTTTCAGTCTTTTTCTCCTAATATTTTGTATTTGGTGTTTATTTGTTTGTGATCTTACGCTTGACAAAGGCCAGTTGGCCGAAAATTTGCGCCTGTCTTGTCTGGTTGTATTAAATACGCGTTCTTATTCTTCTTTTTTCGTGTTTTTTTCTGGTTCCAATAGCAATGTTCAACATTCAGATATTTGGATTAGTGATACAACGCAGAACCCTCTTCTTTTAAGAGCCCAGTTTAAAGTTTGGAATGTTTTCCGGAAGGATACATTCACTCACTCGGACAATTCTATATGTGCTCCACACAAATCTGCCAACTCCTTGAGCCTGCACAGAACCCCATGCGTTGATAAGGTCTTGACAAGGGGAGACGATGGCTGGTAAGCTGGACAAGACCCACGTTACGCTAAGCTGATATTACCACAGTGTTTAACTCCCTAAAAATTTCCCACATCTTTTGGTAATACGTAGAAACCCTGATCTGTCACCGTTACAAAGATGTGCTTCTATGTCAAAACCTCGTATGTGAAGAGTCGAAAAAAACATGAAAAGTAAAAAACTCGTAAGGAGGCATACGAGTTTTTATACACATTGGTTTGATCCTTCAAATCCTCGTATCAGCTGATACGTGGTTTTACGGCGCAAAAACTTGAGGAAATTACGTAGATACGAGGTTGGCGGGATCTATCCATGATACTGGAGCAGCTTTCCTGATAATGCTACATCTTGGGTGAGTATGTTTTAATCGTTATTGTGTCTAATTTTATAGATACCAATTGATTTCACCTGTGTGTGCACTGTCTTTTGTCTCTATTAGACCAAAAGTAAAGCTTAAAAGTGAGCACTTTTCATTCCTCATCCTAAACCTTGAGGGTTTTTTTTCTTTGATGTGTGTGTGTGAGTGTGTGTGTAGGGTTGAGTAGTGCAGAGGTCAGAGCATTCATTTCCCGACGGAATAGGCCAGTTTAGAAGGGTAAAGTGCAAAAGCTTTGTGGGTGGGTCGCATGCGTCTGTCAGTCTCTTGATCAGTCAGTCAGTCTGTCTGTGTGTTTGTCTGTCTGTCCGTAGCTTCATTTCTCTGTGTGGTTACATAAGTTTGCCGTCACTGATTTTTATCAATAAAAGACGAAAAACACGAATGAACCGCTCCGCTGCTGGGGAAGATAATGACTATAATGAAGTTTTGTTCCGTCTGTGTTCTTTCACTTGCTATGTCAAATTCAAGCTTCTTATTTCTGCGCCTGTATGTATATATCTGTGTTGTTTTTTCTGCCTCAGTGATCTGGGACTCACAGGACTGGGATGGCAGGCAACATTACTCCAGCATCCTCATCTGACGAGTCTATAATTGACCGCTGGTTTTGTGGAAATTGTCAGAGAGAAGCTAAAGACAGTTGCAAACTTTTTTCTGACTTGGTCATGGAAGACGGTGACATTTTGTTTGATAGTGACGATACCCCATGGGTGTTTTGTGTATGCTGCCAGAAAAACTTTCACGTTCGATGTGTGCCAGCCTTTACATGGCAGTTTTTCATTTTCCACCTGACACGATATCTCTGCTATCATTGCCTCGGAAAGGACACTGCAAGACGCTGGGGATATAACCCCTGAGCCCTTGCTATATTGTTCTAATTGTAAAACATACTGACTTTGTGTGTGTGTGTGTTTGTATCACATATCTTAGCCACGGTATGGAGAATTTCCGTATTGTTGGCCAAAGACTAACCCATACACTAACACAAAGTGAACCTTCTTTGTTCTGTGATGAAACTTTAGACAGTTCTCACGCTGATAAGGTCACTGATTGTTTTGTGTCTAATGAAGTTGAAAACTGTCATGAAACCACATCAGAAAGTGTTTGTTTGGTACATGATCGAACTGAAGATAATTCAAGCAGTACTGAAGTGGTTAGTGGCGGGCCAGATAATAATGAAGAAATACATTTGTCTGATGTACAAGACAGTGAGGATTCATGGCATCCAGATTCACACTCAGCCTCGGATTCTGATCAGAGTGATTTATCAGAGCCTACTTACAGGAAACGAAAGTCAAACAGCTCCCGCACTGAAAACAAGAAAAGGAGAATGAACGGCGATGCCTACACTGGATACAGACCGACCAAGTCAGAAGAGAGTCACAGAGTAGAGAGAAGAGCTAGACAGATAGGACCAAGATGTTCATCGAAGCACTGTCAAACTTCGAAACATCGTCACTGCAATGAAATAACAGAAGAACAGCGAAGGGAACTTTTTGACCAGTTCTGGTCTAAGTTCAACTGGGACCAGCGGAGAACGTATGTTGCTTCCTTAGTTGAATACAGGCAAAGAAAAAGAAGCGGACCTGGCAACAGTCGCAGAGGTGGGTCCTTTTGTTACCATGTGCGCTGTGGAGAAAAAAGACTACCTGTGTGCAAAACATTTTTCCTCGCCACATTTGATTTGGGAGAATGGTGTGTCCGAAATTGGACCCTAAAGTCTTCCCATGGCATGCAGATATGCAAAGAGCCAAGTCCACGTCAAAAAGCGGACAACCACAAAAGTCAAATAACAATCTTTTCTGGAGAGTCTTCCAAAGCTGCCTTCACATTACTGCAGGCACAACCCTTCCAGGCTCTACCTTGAGACGTCAGTCGTTTCACAGTCACAACTTTACAAGCTGTTTCAAAATTATTGTGATACAAAAGGCCTTCAGCGAATTTCAAGACCATTTCTCATGAAGAAAATGAAGGAGATGAACATTTCCATCTTTTCCCCAAGAAAAGATCAATGCAACATCTGTTTGTCACATGATTATGGGCAAATTCCAGAGGATGAATTCCAGCTTCACCTGAAACGCAAAGAGGAGGGCCAAGTGGAAAAAGCCAAAGACAAGGAAGCAGCAGAGACTGACCCAACCACTCTAGTCATCACTATGGATCTGCAAGTTGTTTTGTTGGCTCCCAAGATCTTTGCCAACGCCAATTACTATAACACCAAGCTGTGTTGCCACAATTTCGCAATCTACAACCTGAGCACCCGTCAGTGCCAATGCTACTTCTGGCACGAGGTCAACGGCGATGTTACAAGCAACGAGTTTGCTTCTTGTATCACGGACTACATCAAGACTGTTCTCTCCAAACAAAACATCAAGTCAGTCTTCATATTTTCGGACGGGTGTGGTTACCAAAATCATCCTTGTCCGTACGATGTGAAGAACCTTGAGTACACATTCTTCAAAGATCATTCAAAGATCAATTACTACTCAAGCATCAGGCCAGGCAAAGGGCCAGGTGATCCCCAGGTAGTTGACGTAAGAGCTCTGCTTTACCTACTTGAGGGCATCATTATGTTCAAGCTAAACCACTCCGATGGCTGGACCCCTCTTCCACGCAGAGCCAATTGCTGTTCCCAAGTTGTCATGCCTCAGCTCTACCACAAGCAAAGACCGATCAAAAAGTTCAAATGGAAACACCTTCAGGAACTCAAACAAGTCATTCCAAAAGAGTACCATCCGTTTTATGACAGCCTTCCTTGCACTAGTGAATGAGTGATGGACACAGGAAAACACAATGGATGTCCATGTAGTGGACTAAATAAGTCTGTGGCAGTTACGCCAATGTGACAACAGATGACTACATGCACAGTGCAGAGGGAATGATTCTTTCCCAAAGGAAAGAGAAAGAACCAGGATAGAAAGAGTTAGCCTCATGAATGATATTATTTCGTATGGTTAACAATCTATGGTTGAACAAAAATGGTTGGCATGTTAAAAAATCAGTTTTGTTTGTTTGATTTAGTAGTGCATTAGTTTTACACATTTGATCATTATTTTTTTTATGTTGTACAACAGGAAAGCATCCTGATTTAATGATTATTCAATTCTCTTTGACTGGCGAGTTTAAGTGCATAGATGTTCGTGTTTAGTTCAGTTTACTTTGATGCAACTACTTTTAACTGCGTTTTGCTTGCACCAGTGGTGCATTAAGTGTAGCACTTAATGCTGTTTATTCATTTTTTTAACAAGATGAAAAAATTCTAACTGATAACGTATTGACCATTTCATTTTTGATGATAAGTCAGTTGTGAGTTAAACATTGTTTTTACATGTTAAGACATTTCATAATAATAATAATAATAATTACAATATTTATATAGCGCAAAATCTTGATAAAATCAAATCTAAGCGCTGAAGCAGACACACGCGCACGCACGCACGCACGCACGCACGCACACACACGCACGCACGCACACACACACCACACACACACACACACACACACACACACACACACAACCGCATGGCTATAAATGGGGAGAAAGAATAAAAGCAATAAAAGCAAGAATAAAAGCAATGGAAAATTATAGAGAGCATAGCATATACAATTATATATTATAACCATGTTATTCCCCTCCGAGCGGAGACAGGCTGCAGAGGGGGGGGGGGGGGTTGAGTGAGGTTAGGATTTTATGCGGAGGAGAAAAGGTGAGTTTTGAGAGCGGACTTGAAGGAGACAAAAGTAGGTTGCTGACGGACTGAGAGAGGAAGTTTGTTCCAGGAGAGTGGACCAGAAACAGAGAAGGCTCGTGGACCATAGGTATTGAGCTTAGTGCGTGGAAAGCGAAAAGTCAGAGGATCGGAGGCAGAGCGGAGGGTACGTGAGGGAAGATAGATCTCAAGTAGGCTTGACAGGTAATCGGGGGCTGCGTTATTGAGGCTTTTGTAGCACACTGCTTTGTTTACAGTGCTGAGTTGTAGACTTCACTGCCAAGGGTTGCGCTGGCAAAATTCAAATGCTGTTTGTTCAAATGTTTTTCATTTTGATTCAGGAAGTTCATATGATTGAATTACTTTCATTGGGAAAGGTTGAATAAAGCCAATTTAAATTTTTTTCTCTTCTTTTCTTGATTGCAAATGCTCGTATGTCAACAAAATGGACAATGCCTGCAGTGCAAAACCTTGTATCTGCACATTTTCATTCACCACTAATATGTATCACACTTTTCCATCAGCATCAGGTCATTATAACTTTTCTTTTTATATTTGCAAGCTATTGATGTAAAAAGTTCATACCAATGCTGAATTTTTGAAAATGTTTTTTCAATTTTTCTCGAAACTAAAATTTTGCAGATACGAGGTTTTGCATTTACAGCGACGATATGTATATTATCTGATCTGATCCATTAGATAATGATTGTCACAGCTGTGTGATAAAAACCCAAATTACAGAGTGCAGCCTCGATGGAACGGATCAATAATTGTGTGTCCTATTCTGAAAATGGATATGTTGGAGAAACGTACAAAAATAAATGGACTGCATAATGAATGACAAAGCACAGAAAAGAACAGTGTTTAATTCAAACACTAGGCCAGGTGTGGATTGTGATTCAGACCACACACTTCTGCGCAAAACTTGTGATTCACACCACATACTTCTGCACAAAACTTGTGATGCACGCCACATACTTCTGCACAAAACTTGTGATTTGGACCACATACTTCTGTGCAAACCTTGTGATTTGGACCACATACTTCTGTGCAAAACTTGTGATTTGGACCACATACTTCCGTGCAAAACATGTGATTCACACTACATAGGCCTACTTCTGCACAAACGTTGTGATTCACACCACATACTTCTGTGCAAAACTTGTGATTCACACCACATACTTCTACGCAAACCTTGTGATTTACACAATATGCTTCTTCTCAAAACTTGTCATTCACACCACATACTTCTTCGCAAAACTTGTCATTCACACCCCATACTTCTGCACAAAACTTTTAATTCACACCCCATACTTCTGCACAAAACTAAGATTAAAAGCATGCAGGCAAAACAAGGCAAAATAACAAACCAATTTTGACATAGTCAAATTCTAAAGATAAAGAAACCACCATTGTTTTCCAATTTGAGACCAAAAATCTGTTTGGTTTGGGGTTTTTTTTTTGCCCTACTAGAAGAATGGTCAGTTAATGAAAAATATCTAAACAACCTATGGGAAGACATGAAACGAATTTGGACAGAAACAGCTGATTCAAAATTAAGCCGAAAAACAAGAAAGGATAAGCGCAAATACAACATGAACATAATTCTGGCAATCCTACCAACATTTAAAAAAGAACCACAAACACAACAATCCAGACATCATGACCACAGATCATCATCATCAAGTGCCCTGCCACATGGCGTTGGCGATCATGGCCCTCCATATGCATTTATTCCTTGTTGCCGTTAGCACATCTTCCACTTTCTCTGTCCTCAGCCACCCTGCAAATCCGTCCAATATTTTCTCCCTGGGTCTACCTAGTGCTGTATTTCCGTGCAGCTTTCCTGTTCTGACCAGATGCTCTAACTCCCCATTTCTAATAAAATGGCCTCTAAATGTTGCCTGTCTTTTCACAATCTTCCTTATCAATGATCTTCTTGTGTCTGCCTCCATCAAGGCTGTCTCGTTCGTTTTCTTTGCTGTCCATGCAACTCTCAACATTCTTCTTAGAAACCACATCTCAGCTGCCTCAATCTTGTTCTGGCTTTGCTTGTTGACTGTCCACACTTCACAACCGTATAATATAGGTTCTATATAACATTCAAGAACTCTCTTCTTGATGTTAATTGATAGGCATTTGTTGGTAAGAATGCTTTTCATCTTCTTGAATGCTGTTTTGGCTTGGCCGATTCTGCTGGCTATTTCTGATGTGCATCTGCCATCTGGAGAGATGATCATTGCCAGGTATTTAAACTTACGAACACAGATGGATACATTATAAAAGAAAGGGCGTGCTCTGCTGCAACGTTTGATACAACAGTCACCAGATAAAAAGAACTTGAAAAAAAGGAAATTCATTGCTGAGCTGAACAAAATATTGACACAAGCTTGCCTAGATAATGAAATAACTGAACAATAAACGCACGAACACGATACAGAAAAGATACAGCTCCTGATCCAGACAGGATTCGATACTGGGATATCAAAACACTGTCTGAAAATGACAAGACTGTACTGTACAATCGTACGCTTTCCATCAAGACAGCTTTGAAAAGGGTCATGTTCATGGGAACTGAACACACAGTTTCTTCAAAACTTTACCCAAACCTGGAAAAGATCCTTGCAAACTAAATGGATATTTTATTCTGACTATGGAAACTAATGGAACGCATTGTAGCCAAGATCCTAGGCAGAGACTTGGAACACAACAGCAGCAACAACAACGACATCAACATCAGCAATTTCTTATTGTTTTTGATAAATTTTCGAATGAAAAATGCATAATGATGTGGCATTTAAAGAAATCTAATGCCAAGTGCTGGCTTAGATCTGCGTGGCACTAGCCTAGCAGTTCACTGTCTGGTCTTTCATCAAGGCCATATAGGTCTACCCTGGTAAGGGAAGCTGGTGGGGAGCAAGGTGGACTGTGTTTGTGCAGGTGGCAGAAACTGATAGTGATGATGATGATTTATTCATTTATTTATCTATTTATTTATTCATTTGTTTATTTATTTATCTGTTTATTTATTCATTTATCTATTTTTAAATGTGTGTTTCTTTGTTTTGTTTCACTTTTATGGTCGTGACTTTTTCATATTAATGTTGTAATTATTGAAGATGGAAAATGGACTGGAAGAATTGGGGTGATGGAGATGACGAATCGTGTTGGTGGGCGGATGGAGGTTATGTATGGTATTGTTTTCAGAATGATCTCTGTGATGCAATTGCACAGGATGCTGGTGAGGTTAGTTTGTACTGGGAGGGGGGGGGGGAGGTAATTGCATTTTCGCCCCTTTTCACTTTTTTTTTTTATCTCTTTACTTATTTATTTTAACAGTACTGCTGAAAGTACATACAGATGAAAACATACATTTCATTATGATACTGTATAGCCAAGATTGTTCCGGTGACGGATTGCTACAAAGATAAGACATAAAAAATCCATACGCTATGCAGAACCTCAAGACCTTGCCAGCGCATAGGGCTTATGTACAGGCATAGGGTTTAAGCCATGATCATTTTGTATCTTCTCCATGATCAGCGAAAACGTTCAGTTTCAGTGTCTCTGTTCGTATCTCTGACACTTCTTCGTGGTGTCAGTCAAAGCCACGAATTCTCACAACACTCCAGGCGCCATGGTACTGTACACTTTGGAAATGGGGCCCTCTGACGGGCCCAGGAAGTGAGTCTGGCCAGTGTGGCCATCCACAGTTGGACCAGGCTGGCGTCATCACTGACCGTCCCCCCTACGTGAGTGAGGGGTTTTGACACGTCACAGTACTGAGACAGCAGTGTGTTCTGCCTCATAGTCAAACTTTTCCTGATGTCTATGTAACGCAGATAATGGTCCTGAACTATGGAGGGCAGAACACCATACACAAAGCTGTCATCTACAGAGATGTAAGGAGTGGGAAAGACGCTTTGTACAACTCTGGAACGACGTCTGTCGTCATGACGACCAGGTATCCTGAGCAGAACGCCGGCCAGTGAGTTCTTTGAGGAAAGAGGTCTTTGGGCACGAACCATTTGCTTCTGCGATCCCGAACTATGACGGACTTTTGTTGGCGTTGGCGTGGCACATGACGGTGGCTTTCTGATCCACCAGGGTTGGTAAGTAGTGTTCCATCAGACTGAAGACGTTGACAAAGAGGTCGTCATCGGCTTTGAGCACGAAACGAGCCTGGGAGCAATGATCGTTGATCCAGGCAAGGGACGTCACGGCCTTGCGAGTCAGGTTCCGGAAGGTGTCCACAAAGTCGCCCTGCACGATGTCTCCATAGGTCACGTGCTCTGTGTTGACCTTGACCTGATTCTCTGTGTCTGTGTTGTCCCTTCCTAATAGGAACACCCTCTTCACATTGATCCCTTCCATGATGTCCACCGCCGCCCATGTTTCGCGAAGAATTCGCCGTCTTTGGAAATTGTTCACAGCGCTATGAATCACGATCAGCAGGTGGACGGAGGCATTCCGACACACGTCTGCATTTTCTATGACGTAGCCTGTTACAAACGGATGTTTCTTCTTAGCATGGATAAAAGGCTTAACGGGTTTGGGCGTCTTCTTTACCCACGCTGGATCGCTCACTGTAATGCGATTATCTGCACTGGGCCTGTCATCTTCAGTTTTGCTACCGTTATCTAATCCGTCTGTCACTTTCCTAATCTCTGCCGCTATGTCCACATCTTGTCTTCTTTGAAGCGCTCTCTTGCTGAACAGGTCCTGGTGATTGCAGTCGTGATGGGATTTTTGAAGCAGAGATGTAACCATGAACCAAAACAACAGTCCATATCCCGCCACCAAAAGTACTAAATAGTATCTCAAGGAATTCGATCTTTGAAGTGCCAGGAGGATCCTGATGTAGTTGCCTTTCATGTCTATTGGCCGAATTCTTCGACACCGTACAGAGACTGGTCCAGAACAGACGGGAGCGGCGGGTCTTCGTTGCTACTCTATAAGTCAATAACATTTACGTCGGTAATTATGTAGTAAATCTACAACAGACACAGTTTCACTTTTTTTTAAAGTTAAAATGTTTTCTTCATGGTCAGTTTGTTCTTCAATCAAAATAGCTTGAAGTTCGATGCTTCACAGTTCAGACTTTTCATCCAGCTGAACCAGTTTTTGCAGTCTAGTGTTGCACATGACTCCCTTTTTTCTTCAGTCGAAACATTCTCCAGTAGTGTGCTTCAGTGCAAGTCCTTATCTCCTTTCAGAGCTAGTGTTTAAACTTGCTGGAATTGAACTTGAGACATCAGATTATGCGTCCACGGCCAGAATATTGTGTTTCTTCGATCTCCCCCTGCTTACAGTATCAGAAATATTGTTTGCTTGGACGTTGGCGGTCGTTCTGATTTTAAACTTGCCAGATTTAAGAAAGAGGCTTCTGGAGGTCGTGAAATGTCAACCAATTGCCGCGAAATCAAGATTAAGACAGCTCTTACAACTATTAGGCGATGCCAACACTTTGTACAAAATTAGAGGTCATTGCTTATCGATTTACCAAAGGCGCCGTACATACGGGGTACATGCCCAGGCCAGATATCGTTCAAAGATTAATCAGCCGTCGAGACACGCGTTTCACAAGATAGTAGTGTACATTGGGTACCAGCCAAGCCTACACACACTCCAGTCAACTTTCACGCGTAGGTTAGTTTCTGAGCTTTGATTAGCTTCACTCATGGGCTGTAATCAAAGACGTGGATTTAAAAACATGCACGATAAAAACCACTGCGTTTCACGACTAGATGTAGAAAGGAAGTGACATTGCTCTGTACATAAATTCACTGGTGTCTCAGGACGTCAACTCAATGGTTCCATGGCATCACAGCTAATCTGGTGAACAGAAAAGAAACAACAGACTCAGAAACCAGTGGAGGAATTTCTTTATTTCAAATAACAATCCAAAACAAGTGTGACTGCCCGCGTTCAAGCAAACAGGAACCAGAAAAAAAAAACACGAAAAAAGAATAAGAACGCGTATTTAACACAATCAGACAAATCAGACAAATGGCCTCTGTCAAGCGTAAGATCACACACAAAAACAAACAAACAAAAAAACCACCAAATACAAAGAGCAGCAGGGAAGTTTCAGTGGACGAAGCAGCAGAGAAGTTTCAGTCTTTTTCTCCTAATATTTTGTATTTGGTGTTTATTTGTTTGTGATCTTACGCTTGACAAAGGCCAGTTGGCCGAAAATTTGCGCCTGTCTTGTCTGGTTGTATTAAATACGCGTTCTTATTCTTCTTTTTTCGTGTTTTTTTCTGGTTCCAATAGCAATGTTCAACATTCAGATATTTGGATTAGTGATACAATGCCGAACCCTCTTCTTTTAAGAGCCCAGTTTAAAGTTTGGATGTTTTCCGGAAGGATACATTCACTCACTCGGACAATTCTATATGTGCTCCACACAAATCTGCCAACTCCTTGAGCCTGCACAGAACCCCATGCGTTGATAAGGTCTTGACAAGGGGAGACGATGGCTGGTAAGCTGGACAAGACCCACGTTACGCTAAGCTGATATTACCACAGTGTTTAAGGCATTAAGATCGATAGTGGACTGATCAGTTTTAATTTTGTCCAGGCACGGACTTAACTCAAAACACTGGATTCTGAGTCTACAGCTAGGGCAGTTTTCACAGCGCCGGACTCCATAGTATTTTTTTTTTTTTTGGTTAACTTTTTTAAATGATGATGATGATGATGATGATGATGATTGTTGTTGTTGTTGTTGTTACTACTATTGTTGTTGTTGTTGTTATGATCATCAATGTTTTTATAATGTCCTCCTTTCCTTACTCATGGCGTAGCTCAAACAACATCAAAGTGACGTAGAGGAAAAAGAATGAAAAAATGCAAACAATAGAAATAGTATGGTTTAGTTTCATGGTGAATAGAGTCAGACTCATGATTATGAATCGATATTCAATGAACTTTAAGATTCAACATTCAATTTTTTTTATTTGTCCTCTCTAAAACAGAAAGGAAACTGGGTCTGTCGCTATGTCAATGTCATGTTAGGCGCGCGCACGCATGTACACACACACACACACACACACACACACACACACACACACACACACACACACACACACACACACAACACACACACACACAAACAAACAAACAAACACACACACACACATTCGGATAAAACAATACATTCCTTTACTTTCTAGGAACATTGTTTCCGATATATTTAAATCAGCGTCCTTACTTTACGATTTTTTTTATCAGCCTGTCAAAAGGCCAATAGCGAAATGTTTATAATGTGTTCTAGTTGATATTCATTGTTACATTCAGCAAGTTTACTGTTTACATTGTCGGTTAGGGTAACTTAAATCAGTTGTGAAATTTTCCATCCCCTCTTCCAATTGCCTTAACCTTCGCCACTTCCCCCTTGCCCCCCCCCCCCCAATTTTATTTTTTTGGTCTAAAGTCACTTATGTGAATAGACATTAAACCAATGACCACCACTACACACACACACGTACACACACACACGTATACACACACACACACACACACATCACACACACACACACACACACACACACACACACACACACACACACACACACACACAACACATACACATACACATAGACGCACGCACATGCGTGTGGAGACAACAAAAAATATTCCACATCAACGTAATAAAACCATGAAAAGGTCTTGCTGCTTTAAATCAACATTTTTAAGTGTCAGAAAAAAAAACTTTAATCACAGTCCACCTCTTGCAAAATTGTCAAAACTTTTACTCAACAACTAAAAGATACACGAATAAATGAATCCATACATACACGTACGTATTTTATATACATGTATAGAGGAATAGGTAACTAAATGAATGACAGTTTTTTTCCATTCGCTCGTTCTGGCGAGCAAAAGCTTTACCTACAACGGTTTCTATAATGCTGCAAGTCATCTTTGTTGCAAACAGTTAAAACGTAAAAATAATGACATCAAGATCAGTTTGGATTATACATGTATGTATGTCTGTGTGTGTGTGTATGTGTGTGTGTGTGTGTGTGTGCGTGCGTGCGTGCGTGCGTGCGTTCGTGCGTGCGTGCGTGTGTGTGTGTGTGTATACACTCTCCCCAGTTTCTTACAACTACTTATGTGCGTGTATGTATGTGTGTGTGTGTATACATATCTATATGTACACACATGCAGTGATCCACCAAACAGATACCTTTTCTAGACATCTCAATCAGCGTGAACAGAGGATTTTTACACACAGACCTTTACAGCAAACCAACAGACGCACATTCTTATCTTCACAGCAGTTCTTGCCACCCTCGACACATAATCAACAACATCCCATACAGTCTATTTCTCCGACTTCGACGACTCTGCTCGGAAGAAACCACATTTCAAAGACGGTGCTATGAACTCAGAGCCCAACTGTCTGCCCGTGGCCACCATCTCAACTCCATTACATCAGCACTGGAAAAGATCCGAACTCTCCCCCGCCTGCAAACCCTACAATACAAACCCAAAAAATAGAACCACCAGAATACCTTTCATAATAACACACAACCCGTTCAATCCTCCCTTCCACAACTGGTTCAAGGAACTCCACCTGTCTATCCTCCACACCAGTCAACGAATGAAAAAATGTCATGCCACAGCCTCCAATACTGGGACAGCGAAACTGTCACTCTCTTAAAAATCTTCTCATGCCATCCACCCTTCCGCCCACCACTGACCCTGATCCTGGTTGCTTTAAATGCGACAAAGGCTGCATCATCTGCCGTCACCACCTGGTGGAAACCAGGTCTTTCAAGAGTGCGACTACTGGCGAGACTTTCACCATACGTAACAGACTCACATGCGAAAGTGAAAACATTGTCTACCTTCTGTACTGTAATTCTTGCACCCAATCCCAATACATTGGAGAAACAAAAAATTCACTCAAAGTACGATTTTATCAACACAGCTCGAACATCAAGAAAAATACAGGCACACTTGTCACAACACATTTCAATAAAAAAAACCCACACACTTGACAATCTAAAATGCGTCGCAATTGAAAAGATACACATACAAGACTACTCCAGAAGACTGCATAGGGAATCTTTCTGGATAAACAAACTCAAAACACTTAAACCACATGGCCTCAATACATTAGAATAGACTGTCAGCCGTATTCAGAAATAACCTTGAAAGCTAAAACTTAATATTGTTCTACCCAGGTCCTTTTGACTTCAACTACAAGACGCCTGTTCTCCACCACTCATGATCGTTTGAATACTACCAAATCATACCCTCTTCCTTCTATCATTACTCCTTCAGATACACGTGTGGAGTGCATTTTGCCTCTGGGGGGTGTGATGTACAGTGACCATTTTAAGTATCTAGGCCTTTTCCTATATGCCCTCAAATGGTATGCACGAAAGCATTAATAGATGTACTTGATTTATTTCATGTTTCCACTTGTGGATATGTGGTTGTTTGATACAAATACACTACAGCCCGACATGGCTCTGCGCACCTACCTGGGCTCTAAAGTACAATGACAATTTTAACTTCGTGTATATATGGCGTTCGATACAAATACAACTACAGCCCTGAATGGCTCTGCGCACTACCTGGGCTCTAAACAGTACAATGACAATTTTTTAACTTCCGTGTCATATGTGGGCGTTCGAATACAATTACAGCCCTGATATGGCTCTGCGCAGCTACCTGGGCTCTAAACAGTACAATAACAATTTTTTCAACTTCCCCACCCCCCAACCTTTTTTTTTTTTTTTTTTTAATAATACGTGGGTGTTCGAATACAATTACAGCCCTGATATGGCTCTGCGCAGCTACCTGGGCTTGAAACAGAACAATGACAATTTTTTTAATTTCTGAGATTCCCCCCGCAAATTTTTTTTTTAACACGTGGGTGTTCGAATACAATTGTAGCCCTGATATGGCTTTGCGCAGCTACCTGGTCTCGAAACAGTACAATGACATTTTTTTTAAATTTCCGAGATACCCCCCCACCCCCTCAATTTTTTTTTTCCGACTCCACGCTCTTGATCACCGCCTTCTACTGTTCCATTCCCGTGATGTGTTCAGAGTTCTACAACCCATCTTGTTCTATTTGATGTTAGACATGGTCAAGTCGCCCCCTTGCCTCGTTTTCTCCCCTGACTGTTTTCGAGGAATTCTAATGGTGGCTGAGGCATTGTACCATCGGTGGGTCGTTGGTGCCTGGCACGTTCGTGATCACCTCCAGGTGTACACCTATTCCCCATCTCTCTGTTCTACTTCTGGTGCTGGTTATCTGTTGTTCCTCTGCAAGAATGTTGCACTAACAATCCCCTCTCCTTCTTGGTGTCTCATTGTATCACCTGCACAACATTCCTTTGTCTTTTTGGCAGTCACATACTCCATCTTCCTAATGGTCCGGTTAGGGGCCGTGCCTTTTTGTGGTTTCACCTTCTGCGTGGCCCCTCCTCGCCCCTTTTTTCCTCCTGTCTTGTCCTCTACCCCCCCCCCCCCCCCCCCCCGCAATTTGCGTGTGCTGTTTGCACGACATTGGCTTGCAGCCTTGGTGACTGGTGGGAGTGCGTTTGTGTTTGATCCTTATTTTGGGATTTGACACGTTGGGAATGTCATTCTACCGTTGTTGTTGATATGATCATTTATTTTTTACTAGGTATTATTATTATTGTTGTTGTTATTATTGTTGTTGGTGGTGGTGGTGTGGTATTGATGTTATCATAGGTGTTATCATCGTCGTCATTGTTGTAGCTATGACTATCATTCATATTATTAAAAGTACATGTATTATTCTTTGTATTACCATCATTGTTATTGGACGGGCTTGTGGGGTGACTGGGGATATAGGGGGTGGGCGATGTGCTTATGGTGACGGGGGACAGGGGATGGATTCGCTTAGGGTCTGGTCTCCAGTTCCATGTGGTGGGACACATAATGGCGATGATGGGGATGGCGGCGATGATGGTGACGATTACGATGATAGTGATGGAGATGTTGGTGATGGTGATGGCAGCGGTGGTGGTGAGGATGATGGCGATGATGATTGCTGTCGTTGTTACTATTATTGTTGTTCTTACTGATGTTGTGGTTGTAGATGTTGTGATTGTAGCTGTTGTTGTCGTCGTCGTCTTCATCTTAGTGAGTGCTTTATTTGTCGTTGTTGTCAATATGGTGATGATAAAGGTGATTAACATTACTGTTGTTCTCTTTGCTACAATTATTAGTGTCATTTATGAAGGCTCATCTATGTTACCACTTAGAATAATAATGTGCAAGTTTGTTTACTTCGTAGCTGTTCGAATTTAAAGTAGTGTAGTTTATGTGTGTGTGTGTGCGTGTGTGTGTGTTTCGTATGTGTGCTGGTGTGCATATAAATGAGTGTTTGTGTTTGTTTAATGTTGTATATGTGTGCGTGCGAGTGCGTGCGAGTGCGTGCGGTTGTGTTCATGTGGGTGGGGCACGCTGGGGTGGAGGAATGAGATTTGGTGTTCGGCGTTGGGATTGGGATGGGGGAGGGAGGAATGGGCAGGCGTCTCGTGTTGTTGAAAAGAAAAAAGATTGGATTATTCTGTGAACAGTCTTCATTCAAAAATGTTTGATGTGTGTGTTCATTCCTGAATAAACAGTCCCCTAACGAAGGCCACTGGCCGAAGTACTGGACTCAAAACTCTAGTTTGTTGTCTTGTTTCTTTGGTTTATCTACAATATCTCTCTCTCTCTCTCTCTCTCTTATATATATATATATATATATTATATATATATATATATATTATATATATATATATATATTTGCAAATTCGCTTCAGAGAGCATATCAAAAACAGTGGGCCGATAAAAACACATAGGTGGACAGGGTGCGGAAATTAAAGGGTTAAACTGTCCCAGCCATACTGAATACCTCATGAACTTCACAACGTTGAGACATTAATGGACGCACCGAAGCGGTGAGAATTGCACACCAGCGAGACCTACACTTGGGAGCATGACAAGGTGTTACACAGTTACAGTTACTTAACAACACAAATTACCTTAAAACTGTTTGACTCCCGCACCCTGCTCACCAGCATACTGCATTGTCAACCATGCTAGCAGAGCAAAAACTTAACTCTTTAACTCCTTCACCCTGTAGTAGAATTGAACTCCGGTGACTGAATAGATATAACAGATAGATAATAGAAGAAAGAGAAAACAGTGCTTGCTCTCAAGGCGGCTTCCTGCAGTTTTTGCAGTTGGTGGATACCTGCGGGAGCCAGATGATTAATAATACTGAAGAAGAAAAAAAAACGTTTGAAGGACGTATTAGCCAAGTGGGTGAACGTGGGACTTTTAATTGGAAGGCATACGTTCAGGGAGAAGAGTGGCAGAATGATTCAGACATTCACCTGACAATAACTAAACCCGTTTCAAGGTTCGCTCCCCGTAGAGGCCTCGACTTTTCTCCACAGTTTGACCCGAAAATCGAACTGAACGTCTAGTCCTTGGGAAGGGGACGAAAAACGAGTCGGACCGTGTGCCTTCTGGCTGGCACGCTGAAGATCCCGCACAGCTGAAAATTGTGAAGAGCAAGGCACTGCCTGGCTGTCTTGGTATAAATCATTGGAGAGATATGTTGATTTCCCAGGTCCCACCCCTTGAAGACCAGTTAGCCTTCTTGCCTTTCTGATATCTTGGTAAAAAAATAAAAGCCAATAATTATGAATATGAATTTGAAGCGAAGGAGAGGGGATGGGCGCCGCACTCGTGGTGCTGGCCCCAGGAAAAGTTGAGGTCTCTGCCACCTCACTCCTCTTCGATTCCAGGGTTAAGGAACTATCTGGGTAAGACCTCAGGACCTGGCCAGCTCATGGGTTTATATGCAGGCTTATGGCTAGTGCCGTGATCATTCTGGATCTCCATCACATGGCATCTGTGACGTTAGTGCGTATGGAATTCATTCCAAACGTGGAGATGTCGTCTTGAGAAACCGAAACTGAAACTGAAACATATGTTCAGTTTCAGTTTCAGTTTCTCAAGACGACGTCTGCACGCTCGGAACGAATTCCATATGCACTAACGTCACAGGTGCCATGTGTATGGTGATCATGGCACAAGCCTTAAGCCTGCACATAAACCCATGCATGAGCTGGCCAGGTCCTGAGGCCCTACCTGGACTATGTTTTACTTAGTCTATGTGTTATACTGGTATTGTATCAGCATATCACCGAAATAAAATTGGTTACATGTAAATGACATGTGTATCTGTGTATCTTATCTTCAGAAAAACGAACATGTACATAAAGTATATAAATATATAAAATTAAACCCAAAGTCAAACTTAGAAACACCAAAATAGCAACATGGAACATTAGAACACTGTTGCAGAAAGGTAAATTAGACAACATCAAAATGGAGATGGAAAGGCTTAACATCAGTATTTTAGGACTAGGGGAAGTGAGATGGAAGGGGGCAGGCATGATAACATCAGGAGAATATACAGTGATATACTCTGGTGGTAATTCACATGAAAGAGGAGTAGGCATCATAATGGACAAAGACAAATCAAAAGCAGTTAAGGGATACTGGGCAGTGTCCGACAGAGTTTTGCTGGTGAAATTGAGAGGCAAACCATTTGATATCAACATCATACAGGTATATGCACCAACATCCGCAAGTACTCAGGAAGACATCGACAACTTCTACGAAGTTTTAGAGATGGCCAAGGTCCAATGTAAATCACAAGAAGTTACAGTCATAATGGGAGATTTTAATGCTAAAGTGGGACAGGATAGGGTGGAGGATATAGTTGGACCTCAGGGCCTTGGTACACAAAATGAAAGGGGAGGGAAACTTGTAGAATGGGCACAGATGAATGAGTTCATAGTAGGAAACACCTGGTTTGAGCAGCCTAACAGAAGAAAATGGACATGGATGAGTCCAGGAGATAATAACAAAAATCAGATTGACTACATCCTGATCAACAAAAGATTTAGAAATTCTTTACTGTCAGCAAAAACACTACCAGGCGCAGACTGCAACAGTGACCACAATCCTGTAGTGGGAAGGTTTAGGCTGAAATTGAGGAAAAGGAAACAGACCAAAAGCAACATCAAACTAAACCTTGAACTCTTAAAGACAGATGAAATGATACGTCAAAAATTTAATGTACATGTTCAAAACAAATTCAGTGCTCTGGAAGACGTTGGTGACAGTGAGGAACAATGGACAAAGTTGAGAAGTTCGATAAATGAAGCTTATGAAGAAATCCCTAAGGTAGTTAGAAAAGCAAAAAAGAGCGGGATGACTAATGAAATTTTGGGCTTGATGGAAGAAAGGAGGAGGGCAAAGAGAAACGAGGAGATATACAGGAAGATAAACAAAGAAATCAGGTATAGGTGCAATGAAGCTAAGGAAGCTTGGCTGAACACAAAATGCAAAGAGATAGAAGAACGACACAAAATGGATCCTCAGGGTATGTACAGATGAATTGAAGAAATTGTCCACAGGAAAAATACATGCACATCAACTGGTTGCTTAAAAGCGAAAGAGAAACTGAAAAAGACAAAATACTGGACAGATGGGGAGAGTACATTAAAGACCTTTTTGAGGATGACAGAAACGAAGAACACATTATAAAAAAGAACTTTGAAGGACCACCCATAATGAAAGATGAAGTTAGAGCAGCACTGAAAAAGGTGAAACCAGGAAAAGCCCCAGGACCAGACAACATTACTACAGAGATGATTGAAGCCCTGGAGGAATTTGGCATAGAAAAAATAACTCATCCAAAATGAAATTAATGACACTGGAAAAATCCCCAAAGATATGTCAAAATCAATTTTCATTGCACTTCCAAAGAAGACAGGGGCTATAGAATGCGAACTCCATCGCACAGTCAGTTTGATGAGTCATGTAACAAAAATCCTGTTAAGAATAATCATGATGAGGACAAGGAATAGAATCAAAAGAGAAACAGCAGAAGAAAAGTGTGGATTTGTGGAAGGGAAAGGAACTATTAATGCCATATACATCCTAAGAACTATAATAAAGAGGTCAACTGAGATGAATAAGGATTTGTATTTATGCTTTGTTGATTATACCAAGGCTTTCGATCGGGTACGGCTTGAAGAATTGATCAACCAGCTGGAGAGACTCAATGTTGATGAAAAAGATCTACGAATAATCAGGAATATGTACTGGGAACAAACAGCTGCAATGAGAATAGAAAACAATATAAGCTCTTTTCAAAACATCAAAAGAGGAGTCAGACAGGGTTGTGTTTTGTCACCAGATCTATTTTCACTATACAGCGAAAACATCATGACAAACCTAGAAGAAGACCCTGGATTAAAGATTGGAGGGAAAATGATAAACAAAATTAGGTACGCAGATGACACCGTGCTAATAGCAGAAAATGAAAGGGACCTACAAAACCTTGTGAATATACTTGAAATAGAAAGCAAAGGTAAGGGGTTGGAACATTTTTTGAGGATCATTGCACTCAGGGAGGTTACATTTGTGCTCACGTTTTGTTTGTTTGTTTTTTTGTGTGTTTTTTTGTGGTTGTTGTTGTTTGTTTTGTTTTTTTGTCGTCCCATTTTCTACGCCACTTAATGGCCACAGAAGCTGAAACAGTTTTTACTATTGCGATGATGATGATGTCGATGTGGATGATAATCATGATGCTATGGAGTTCCATCTGGGACTGAGAATGCGTGACAGGGTTGTTCCTGTTGTTATTAGGTCGACGTGCATTTATTCACATATCTACCTTTCTCTCTCATGGTTCTGTACATGAAGTGCATGACCCATTGGCGTATATGTATCATCATCATCATCATCATCATTATCATCATCATCATCATCATCATGTGCCCTGTCGCATGGCGTAGGCCCTCCACACGAATATATCCCCTGTCGTTGCAAGCACATCTCCACCCTCTCTGTCCTCAGCCACCCTGCAAGTCTGTCCAATATTTTCTCCCTGGGTCTACCTGATGTTCTCTTTCCCTCCAGCTTTCCTGTTGTGACCAGGTGCTCTAATTCTCCTTTCTTCATAAAATGGCCTATAAATGTTGCCTGTCTTTTGCTAATCTTCTTCATGAATGATCTTCTTGTGTCTGCGTCCTTCAAGACTGTCTCGTTTGTTTTCCTTGCTGTCCATAGATCTCTCAACATTCTTCTTTGAAACCACATTTCAGTTGCCTCAACGTGCTTCTGGCTTTGCGTGTTGACTGTCCACGCCTCACAATCGCACAACAATATCAATTCTATATAACATTCAAGAACTCTAAATTCCTGATTGTTAATTGATAGGCATTTATTGGTAAGAACATATTTCATCTTATTGAATGCTGGCTATTTCTAGTGTGCATCTACCGCGTACCATCTAGTGAGATGACCGTTCCCAGATATTTAAACTTATCAACCTGTCTCACAGCTGTGCCGTTTGCTGTTATTGTGCATGAGGAGAATATATATATATATATATATATGTGTGTGTGTGTGTGTGTGTGTGTGTGTGTGTGTGTGTGTGTGTGTGTGTGTGTGTGTGTGTGTGTGTGTGTGTATTATATGTATATACATATATATGTATATATGTGTGTGTGTGTGTGTGTGTAAGTAATAGAAAATGTCTTGTTCTCCACAAAACTTAGTGTGACTTCGATACGTTATGATTTTTCTAATCAGGCAAAGAACGCCGTTTTGCACACGTTGCAAATGCTACATGCTTTAAAGAACAGTAGCGTGGAACTCTTCCTGAAATCATTTGATTTTCAGGGTCAGCATATCATCCACTGGGTTCCGAAATTTGGAGTCTTGAATATACAGCCCGCAACACGTGAAGTTAATTCATTTGCATTTTTTTTTTTAAATCGGTTATCGGTATTGAAATGCAAACGCATGGAGAAACAAATTGATACCCAATTTATATCAATTCCGTTCTGATATGCAATAGTGTGAAACAATCGAGAATGGAGGAAAAGACTATCACACAAAGCCTATAAAAATTTGGTTAATGTGAATGTTCGAAATAAGAAAAATGCATCAAGTATTCGTTGTATGTTGTACCAGTATGGGTTGGGTTATTTTGGGGAAATCAAGACGTCGAAGAAATCAAATAATTCCTGCATGTTTTTTTTAAAGGACCTATCATGTGCAACTGGCAGGAATGGTAATATCATGTTTAAAATAGTAGCAACTTTCATGCCTATAGGAGGTTTATACAGAGCACAATGTGAAACCATATTGAAGTTAGATGTAGACAGACACTTTTAACATACACACATGCAATAACAACATTTAAACTTGGCATTCCAGAAGTCGTTGACCATCAGTATCGAAACCAAAGACATCTTGATATCGACATAATTTGGCCCTTGCGCAGAAATGAGAAAGAAGACGAAATACTTCTTGCTCTGTGTTGTTCTGCTTTACGTGCCCTTTAGGGCACAATATATCCCGTTTCAGTTTGAAAAAAATATCAAAACCACCTTTGATTTAGTTTGCGAGGAAAGTTATGTTTCTTTGCATAAAGTATTTTAACTGAGATCCATTGTGACTTCGTTGCGCTCAGTACTTGTCACGCGGAGTGTTCACGCATAGACCTATTTGTCATGTTCACATAAGATCCATGGCCTTTTACATTTATAAAACATCTAAAGTCTGAATTAACTCTCTCTCTATCCCTCTCTCTATCCCTCTCCTCTCCCTCACACACACACACACACACATACACACACACACACACACACACAACACACACACACACACACACACACACACACACACACACACACACACACACACACACACACACACACACACACACATACACACACAGAGCAACGGAAAAGTGCGTGCAGACAGACGGTTACTCATCGAAAGGTATTTTTTGAAATAGGTGATTGAGACACAGACAGAAAGACACCAAAAGACATCACCTAAAAATCAAGCACAAAACCCACATAGTTTCCAGACAGACCGACCGTGGTCTTCACCACATACATTCTTTCTTCGCCAAGGCCACGGACAGACAGACAGATAGACGGACAGAAACTGGACGAACAGGCACACAGGCAGACAGACAGACAGATAGACGGACAGAAACTGGACGAACAGGCACACAGACAGGCAGACAGCCATCCAGTCAGACAACCAAACATAAGAGCAGAGACAGATATTGAATACAACAAACAGACGAAAGTCTCACCTGTGCAGTATTGTACACCTGCTGAGGAGAAGCTGAATGACACCTCACCTGTTAGGCGTCTGTTTCATGTCGTACTAGTAACTAGTAACCAGTCATATCGCAAGCCACAGCCATAGGCCCGCTTTGACAGATAAAGAGGCAAGTACCACATTTCCTCTGTCTAATTTCAACAATAATATAGCGAGAATCTGACAATAGCATCGGTGTCTCACAACACAACCAAAATGTTTTGAGGTTTCTTTGAGCAACGTTCTTACAACTAGTCCTCATATACTCTGAGAGTGGTAAGACTTAAAAACTCAATAAAACGAACGAACGAACACCTCTGTCTGTGTGGCTCAAAGGCTCAGTTCGTTGAGCGTCGGATTCACACACCGGTGATTTTGTGTGTGTGAACCACGGGTTGTGCCGCATTAAAACTGATATCATACTGCCCATCTTATGATAATTGTTGTTCTGGGTAATATCGGTGTAAGATTAAATAAGCTCCCTTTTCCTCGCTTCCGGAGGGTCATCTCCGTCAGCCCCATCAACTGAGATGAGTGCAGACGTAAAACTAAAATCAATCAATCTGACCAGTCGCTGTGGTGTGGTGGTTAGCGCAACGGACTACCGACTGGAAGGTTGTGGGTTCGAATCCCCATCAGTACCTTCAAAAATCATTGTGAGATTTTTCGGCTCTAACCTGGCTGTTACCCAGAGTTGAGCGTGCTGTGGGTTCATTGGGAAGACTGGGACCACGCAGTCGAGTCTCATCCACTTCTCGGATGCGTCACTGAGGGTGTTGCTCAAGTCTTCTGACCAGCACCGCAGGTGTCTGTGTCTCTCGGCCTGGCTGGCGCCAGGATATATTATGATAGTAAGCATAGAGTACAGCCATGTCACGCAGTCTCAATCCTAGATGAAACTCCATAGATCATAAATATCATCGTCATCGACATCATCGTCATCGCATTGTGAAAACGGTTCCAGCTTCTTTGGCCATTAAGCTGGAGTAGAAAATGAGAAAAACAAACAAAAACAAAAAGAAAAAAGAAAGGTGAGCAAAATGGTAACCTCCCTGAGTGCAATGATCTTTAAAAAAATAATAATGATAAAGAAATTAATCAATCACTCAGTCGCCACTGTCTCTCAGCTGGATGAAGCGAGTGGGTTGGACCTTGACACGGACCACGAGTTTTTGTGTGTTGTCTGTTTGCATGGTGATTGTTTTCAATTTGTGACCTATTTGCTCAGTTGGTAAAAGCCCCATGTGCTGATCACGATGTTTGTATGGTTATTGTTATTCTTATTGTTTATAGCCCAGCCGACAGCGTACAGCCGTATCAGGGCTATAACCGCTTCAAAACATACAAAACTTCAACAGGAAAAAAAGAAAAGAAAATTAAGTACACATATCAATGCATTCGCGCACATGATCTAAGGTCATGCCCCTGGCGTTGACCACTCCGTCCAATTTATCGCACAGGGGATTTAGAAACCACACCTGAATACAAATATAAGCATACCTAATAACACCAAAACATATATAAAAACAGGCCTAAATTACCTAAAATTGCTTTCGCATATCTCACCTCCCTAGAGCCCAAAATGCACTGAATACATGTACACAATTATTAATCCTAAGAAAAAGTACGTAAGACTTTATCGAACACATACAGGTGAATGGACCAGCAAGGCAGAAAATGATAGGTACCGGTACAAATGACAGAAAGAAAAGGAACAAGGCAGAAACAAAGAGAGTGACAAGAGAGGAAATTTCTAGCACAGAATTTCCAGAAGGTGGGGATTCTATTTATACTGAAAGAGCCCCTGGCATCCCCATGAGGGGGGGGGGGGGTGTTTGTATGGTGGTGGTTGTTTTTTTTTTTTTTTTTTTTGTGGCTTTTTTTTTTAATGGCCTGTTTGCTTTGATAGTAAATGCCCTTTATGCTGATAACGCTGGAGTCGTCATGCCGGGTTCGACACTGACACAAGCCACAACTTCCTCCTTCAACATGAAAAAAGCTGGTACGTTTGCTGCTCATCTTAATGCTCCAATCATTTGACTGGTGTCAGTGCTCCATATATATATGTACCTTGCTCCCGTCCCAATTTCAAGACTTTGCTAGTGCATAGAGTTTTGCGAAGGCTCGAGGAGCCAACCGGATTTTTGTTGTTGTTTGTTTTTGTTTGTTTTGTTTTTTGGGTTTTGGTTTGTTTGGGTTTTTTGTTTGTTTGTTTAATGTCAGTTGATCTTAGACTGGCATATCTTTTGTTTTCCCTTAGAAGATGAATAGTCCATCACAGCATTCTTTTAGCGATTTTGTAGGAGAAACGTTGACATGTGGCCATGCCATTTCATTTTGATGCGTGGAAGTGATATTCTCTTTGCCGTTGAGACCAAACTGTTGAACATGAATAGACACATATTGAAGATTCATCACCATCACCATGTGCCCTGCCACATGGCCCTCTATACGAATTTATCCCTTGTCGTCGTAAGTGCATCTCCCACCCTCTCTGTCCTCAGCCACTCTGCAATTCCGTCCAATATTTTTTCCCTGGTTCTACCTGCTGTTCTCTTTCCTTCCAGCTTTCCTGTTGTGACCAGGTGCTTTAATTCCCTTTCCCCATAAAATGGCCTATAAATTTTGCTTGTCTTTTTGTAATCTTCTTTATTAATGATCTTGTGTTTGCCTCCATCAAGACTGTCTCGTTTGTTTTCTTTGCTGTCCATGGAACTCTCAAATTCTTCTTAGAAACCACATTTCAGTTGCCTCAATTTTGTTCTGACTTTGCATGTTGACTGTCCATGCTTCACAACCGTACAACAGTATCGGTTCTATATAGCATTCAAGAGAGAGAGGGAGAGAGAGAGAGTGTGTGTGTGTGTGTGTATGTGCGTATGTAAGCGTTCCGAGTTTCCTCAAACGTGTTCATGCAGCTGGTTTGCTCACACTGTGCAGGCAGCATGTTGATGCACACACTACAAACAGTACTTAGATTTCAGTTTCAATTTCTCAAGTTTCAATTTCTCAAGATGATGTCTCCGCGCTGGGAATGAATTACATAAGCACTAATGTCACAGGAGCTATGTGAGTAAACAGTGAAATGTTTTATGTTTCCACTAGTTACTGAACATGGCCTAACTTAAGCCACAGGATCTTTAACACACATACTTTTATTTGGTTGTTTTTTTGTGTTTTTTTAAAAAAAATTTTATTGATTTGGTTCAGTTTTTACGTCGACACCCACCTCAAGTGATATGGCCGACGGGGATAACCATCCCAGGGAAGTGGGGAAGATCCTATACTGACACCACCAGAACAACAATGATGTTAAGATCGGACAGTGAGAAGGCCAGTTTTAATGTAGCTCACCCCGGGATTCGAACCCACAACCATTAGCAAGTAAATCCGACGCTCAAACCAACTGAGGTACCCGTGCCCGTGTGCATACTTTTTTGATTGATTGATTTGGTTCAGTTTTTACGTCGACACCCACCTCAAGTGATATGGCCGACAGGGATAACCATCCCAGGGAGGTCGGGGAAGGTGAACTTATCTGATCATATACTGACACCGCCTTTCAGTGTGCTTATATACACGAACGAGGATAGGCACTGACAGGGCTGTGTACACATGTTGACCGAGGAGACCAGAAAAATAAAATCCTCGCCGTTTACCAGTGGGGGGGGGGGGGGGGGGAGGGTTCCCAGACAGGATTGAACCCCAGGCCCTCGTTCTGCTGGAAGTCTGACGTCTAACCCACTTCAGTTTCAGTTTCAGTTTCTCAAGACGACGTCTCCGCGCTCGGAACGAATTCCATATGCACTAACGTCACAGATACCATCTGTATGGTGATCCTGGCACATGTCTTAAATCTGCACACAAAACCATGAGCTGGCCCAACTTGACTACGTGCCGAGCCTGTTGCCACACAATGATATCAAGTCGAGAAACAAAGGTGGTCAGTGGTGCACTCAACAAGCTGTTTACACACCAGGAAGGCCTACACGAAGATAATTTGCATGGAGACCTACTGGAGCTGTAGCCCGGGGATTAACCCTTTGACTCTTGCACCTTATCCACCAACTACAAAAACTTAATCCTTTGAATCCCTCACCCTTTCCACGGACTTCCTGCCGGAAGCTGGTGGATAGGATGAAGGAGTCAAAAGGTTCAGTTTTTGCTTTGCTAGCATAGTTGACAATACAAGATTTCGTGGACAGGATACGGGAGTCAAAGGATTAAACTGGTATGGGGGTCAGACCGGTCAACAATCGTGTTTTAGGGGGGGGGGGGGGGGGGGGCAGACCGGTCAACAACCATATTTTGTTTGTTTGTTAGTTTATTTTTGTTTGTGTGTGTGGTGGTTTTTTTGTTGTTGTTGTTTTTTCTGTGGGGTGGGTGGGAGTGGAGGGGTCAGACCGATGAACACTCATGCACCAGCCAGCAGCCTTCAACATTTACGGCACTCATTTTCGAACGGACTAGCTGCTCTCTCTTCTTATCGGTTGTAGTATTTCAGTGCAAGGCAGGCTGACGGCTGATTTCTCCTCGAGAGTACATCCTAGTTTTAACGAAAAGCGCTGGTTCACATCGTCATACATGCCCGCACGCACTCACACACGTACGCACACATACACACACACGCTCGTGCGCGCATACACTCACACACGCACATACACATACACGCACACATACACTCACACACACACACTTACGCACACGCACATACACGCACACGCACACATACGCTCGATAAAACTACTGAAATAAAATATCTGCTTCAAATGACAATGTCATTTTTTCTTTCTTTTTTTTTTTTCTTTCCTTCTTTTCTTTTTCTTGTTTTTGTTTGTTTGTTTGTTTTTTGTTTTGTTTTGTTGATACATTTTGCGAACTTGTGTGAAGCAAAGACATGTTAACCCCTACTGCTATGATGAAAGAAATGAATCTCTAGATACACAACATTAAAGAAGCAATTGAAAACTATGATCACAAAGTATCTACTCCACACGATAAAGTCTTTTTTCTGATGCCTTTTGAGACTCTGTATAAAACAAAAACATGTCAGTCCCTACTGTTATGATGATCACAAAGTATCTACTTCACACGATAAAGTCTTCTTTCTCATGCCTTTTGAGACTCTGTATAAAACAAAAACATGTCAGTCCCTACTGTTATGATGATCACAAAGTATCTACTTCACACGATAAAGTCTTCTTTCTCATGCCTTTTGAGACTCTGTATAAAACAAAAACATGTCAGTCCCTACTGTTATGATGGAAAAAACCCCATTAGATATACAAAGTTAAAGGAATGATAAAAAATATATTATAATGAAATATCTACTTGGAACCGCTAGTCGTATTAAGTTAAATAAATGATAAAAATACATTATAATGAAAGATCTACTTCGAATCGCTAATCGTGCAATGTTAAGTAAACGATAAAAATAAATCATAACATATATCTACTTCGAACCGCAAGTCGTACAAGACATATAAACTTAAATAAATGATAACAAATAAATCATAATGAAAGATCTATTTCAAATAATAATTTCTGTTCTCCATTCCTTGTGCGAACCAGTCATCTCGCCAGCAATTATCTGGTAAACTCCTTGGGCGGCACCAAATCCTTTGTGCTGGCAAAACCTTGAAGTCGGGGAGGGGGTGCGATCAGGGGCAGGACCCATGAAATACCAAACTGATATCACCAGACTGATTGAAACATTAACCCTTCGACTCCCGCACCCTGTCTACCAGTGTCCTGCATTGTCCACCATGCTAGCAAAGCAAAAACTTAACCCTTTGACTTGCTCATGCTATCCACCAGCTTCCTACTGGTAGATAGGTGAGGGAATCAAAGGGTTAAGTTTTTGCTTTGCTGATCGTGGCTGACAGTGAGGGATGCTGGCGGATAAGGTGAGGGAGTCAAAGGGTTAGCTGAACTGATGGGGGGGGGGGGGGGGGTCACAAAACAGTGACCCATTTTGGAAGGTCGAACCCACAATCCACAAATATGAATATGGCGCTCTGACCAGTGAATCTAATAGGTCACTCATGTGCTGAGGAAAACCCTGCAGTTTAGTCTGTGACTTTCATTTGCCATAACAGAATCTGTGGTTTGCTACAATGACTTGTGCGCCTAGCAATTCTTTGGTTCGATCCAAACTGATTTATGGACAATATGTATATTTTACTGCGTCAAATACACTCTTAAGTTAAAAAAAAGTACAGAGTGAAGACAGCGAAGCTGTTCAATTGGCTCTCGGTGTGCCTGTTCGTACAAACACAATGAAGGCTTATAAAGAAAGTAACATATTACCGCTTACAGATCAACGTGAATTAGCGATAACAAAGTATGTTATCAGAGCTCTGGCTGTAAAGAATTCGGTCAAGGATGAATTACTATACGCCTCCAAAACTGAAGGAAGGAAGGAATCTTTTATTTAATATTTATTCACAATAGTGATTTTAGACACACACACACCACACACACACACACACACGCACACACACACACACACACACACACACACACACACACACACACACACACACACACACACACACACACACACACACACACACACACACACACAAGGAAAAAAGGAAAAGGTGGGGGTGGGAGATGGGGATGGGAGGGATAGTAGAAGTTTGAATGTAAGAAGGCGGAAAACGTATAAGTAATAATTCAGAACAATGAATTAACAGTGTCAAATAATAGCATACAACAAGTAATGAACTTTCATAACAATCTGCCAACAGGGGATCTGAGAATCAGCTGGGCTAACGAGATAACATCATTATTTTTGTTGTAAAGGATATCTCTAGCGTCAGTACATGAAAAATCAAGATTGTTATTTCTATTATGTCGTAAGTAAGATAGGACATTCAAGAGCAAATGGTGGACTGATAATGTTTTTAACAAATAGGCCTACATACATTTTGTGTATATTTTGTTTTCCAAGAGTTAAGCCTTAGTTTGTATATCTAAGGACGCTAACTGTCTGGGGCAGTAAGGTATCAGGCTATGGGTATTGGAGAAATTTGTATAAACTGAACATTCTAATACAGATCCAAGTTCATGAACTGATAGTCGTATATTATGGAATGTTGCGGTATTTGCATTTTTGGATGCATCGTTTTTTGCTAAGTGGTCTGAAACTTCATTCCAATGAAGTCCACAATGTGACGGAACCAAGCAAAAATTTATACCAACACCGCTGGATGAAATACAATGTATCAAATGTTTGATCTCAAAGATAATGTCATTTCGCATTACATATTCTGCTTGTTTCAAGCTACGTAACACAGATTTAGAATCAACACCAATAGTATATCGTAGATATCGTATGAGAGGCTATTGATATAGTAGAGCCATCAATATCGCGTATAATTCTGATGTAAAAATAGAGTAGCCTTTACCAATGTAAAAAGATTTTTGTACCTTTAAGGCAGGAATGACGAATCCAGCTCCGCTATCAGCTGTATCTAAAATAGACCCGTCTGTGACAATTTTTAGGTGATTAAGATAACATGTGGTTAAATGAGATTTGACTTCTGATACTAGAATATTTATTTCTTCCGTTTTATTGAGATTTTTGTAGTCTATGTCAAAGTTAGCTCTTTCAAGTTCCCAGGAAGGTATGGATGTAATCAGTGGCATTACTGGAGTGTTATTTCCATCAATATTGTTTTTGCTTTTGGGAACATCTGCAAAATTTAGAACAGGCTTAAGAGCATGCACCTTTCGAGCTTTCTGAGGATAGTCAGTTTCTGAGGTGTAAGTAATTCATCCTTAACTGAGTTCTTTACGGCAAGAGCTCTAATAACATACATGTACTTTGTCACCGCTAATTCACGTTGATCTGCAAGGGGTAATATGTTACTTTCCTTATAAGATTTCATTGTGTTTGTGTGAACGGGCACACCGAGAGCTAATTTAATAGCTTTGCTGTCTACATTCTGTAATTTTTTTAAGAGTGTATTCGAGGCAGTAAAATATACCTCTTGTCCATAGAGAGCTTCGATCGAACCGAAGAAATCGCTAAGTGTAGCATAGTTTGAGTGTCTTGGCTCCAGGAGTGTCTGTTGATTATTTTTAAGAAATTAAATCTTTTGTTTGCTTTTGTAATTAAATATTCTATATGGTGTGTCCAATTCAATTTGCGTGTTAAGTACGCTCCAAGAAATTTAACGGTGGGCTTATAAACGAGCAGATTACTATCCAGTGATAATAGAGGAAGAGTTTAGGGTTTTCACCATTGTTAAAAAGCATAAGGTAAGTCTTTTCACTCGATAACTCCAGACCATTATCTTTCATGTAATTACTCAGGTTATCAAGATCACATTGGTAGAGCTTTTGTACATGGGTGATTGTTCTCTTTTATTTTTTCGAAGAGTGGTATTCATCCAGATGGCAATATCATCTGCATACTGTACTACATTAGTGTTCTTCGACAAATATTTTGGTAAATCATAAAGAAGTATATTGAATAGGATGGGGGCTATGATTGACCCCTGAGGGATCCCCATGTCTATGTCTTTAAATGAAAAGTATACGGTCCCTAATCTTACACATATTGATCTACAGGATAAAAAGTCTTTAATGTAATAGTACCTTTTACCTGTTACACCAGTGCTCTTTAATTTATAAAGCAGTCTTGTATGCCACACAGTGTCGTAAGCCTTCTTCACATAAAAAACGTAGCCAAAGTGTTTTTTTCTACAAGAAAATTGCTTTTTGATTTGCCTTGTAAGTTTGACTAAATGATCTGTTGTACGTCGCCCTTTCCTAAATCCTGCCTGATGAGGTGGAATAATATCATTTCTTTCACAATAATGGAACAAACGCTTCTGGATGATCTTTTTCATCAGTTTCCCGATATGAGAAGTTAAAACTATTGGTCTGTAGCTGTTGATAAGTGACCTTGGGAATTATCACGGACTTCTTCCAGAGTTTTGGAAGAGCTCCATTAAACCAACATTTTTGGAAAAATGAGTGCAACAATTCCTTCCACGTCAGAGGCAAATGAATTAGCATCTGATAAGAAATATCATCTAAACCAACAGAAGATTTATTGGATGAAAAAGACGCCAAAGTTTCCATGAATTCGTCCATTTGAATGGGAGAATTTGTATAATGACTCTCCTTAGAAATTGGATCAACATAAATGTCATTTTTGTCCTGTTCTTTTCTGTGTTTACCAATAGTTGACTTTAGATTTACTGATCGGCTATTATCTGAAAAAAGATTGAGAAAGGTGTTACCTTTCTCAAGGGAATAAATTATCTTTAAACTGAATTGGGTAGACTGGCAGTGTAAAACCATGTTTCATTTCTTTCATTCTTTTCCACACTTTGTACATATCCTTAGATTCAGATACTTCATCATTACAGAAACTGGTCAAATAGGACTTCTTTGCTTGTGCTATTACTCTATTACATAGGATTTTAGCCTTCTTCATGTTCAAATGATGTGCAGGTGTTTGCTTTTTCAGCCAAATTTTAAGTTTCTTTTTTAAATGCAACAGCCTGTTCACATTCTTTTGTCCACCACGAATTTCCACTGTATTTGCCTGGTTTCATCGATTTATACACTGGAATAGAAGAGAAAGCTGCCTTTAAGACAACTTCGACGAAATCATAATAAAATACATCTACATGTATATTATCATGTTTTATTAAATCTGTGTTGTACGTCTGAAGGACGTTACCAAACGCTATCCAACGCGTTTTTGTATAGGAATTTCGGGATTCTGTCTTCAGAGTCAGTATCCAAAACTGATTATCCTCAGAAAGCTCGAAAGTTGCATGCTCTTCAACCTATTCGAAATTTTGCAGATGTTCTGAGCAAAAACAAAATTGATGTAAATAACACTCCATTAATGCCACTTATTCCAACCATACCTTCCTGGGAACTTAAAAAAGCTAACTTTGACATAGACTACATAAATTCAATAAACAGAAGAAATAAATATTGAAGGATGAGAAGTGAAATCTCATTTGACCACACATTATTTTAATCACCTAAAAAATTCACAGACGGGTCTGTTTTAGATATAGCTGATAGTGGAGCTGGATTCGTCATTGCTGCCTTAGAGGTACAAAATCTCTTTACATAGGTAAAGGCTTCTCTGTTTTTACATCAGAATTATACGCGATATCGATGGCTTTTAACTATAGCGTCTAATACAACATCTGCAATATACTGTTGTGCGTTGATTCTAAATCAGTGTTACATAGTTTGAAACAAGAAGAAACTGTACTACGAAATAACATTATTTTCTAGATCAAATATTTAATACATTGTATGTCATCCAGCGGTGATGGTATAAATTTTTGCTGGGTTCCGTCACATTGTGGACTTCATTGGAATGAATTAGCTAAAGACGGTGTATCAAATAATGTAAATACCGTAGCATTCAATAATATAAGACTATCTGTTCACGAACTTGGTTCTGTGTTAGAACGATCAGTTTATGCTAATTTCTCAACTACTCAAAGCCAGATACTGTACTGCTCCAGCCAGCTAGCATCATTGATATACAAACCAAGCCTTAACTCTTCGAAAAAAACAAAAGGTATACACAATGTATGCAATTGTTCAAAAGCATTATCAGTCTACCATCTGGCCCTCTGCCATCTGCCACCATAAGCCCTCTGCCATCTGCCATCCATAGGCCCTCTGCCATCTGCCACCCATAGGCCTTCTGCTATCTGTCATCTATCACCCATAGGCCCTCTGCCGTTTGTCATCTACCACCCATAGGCCTTCTGTCATCTGTCATCTGCCACCCATAGGCCTTCTGCTATCTGTCATCTGCCACCCATAAGCCTTCTGCCATCTTTCATCTGCCATCCATAGACCATCTGTCATCTGCCACCCATAGGCCTTCTGCCATCTGTCATCTGCCACCCATAGGCCATCTGCCATCCATAGGCCTTCTGCCATCTGTCATCTACCACCCATAGGCCTTCTGCCATCTGCCACCCATAGGCCTTCTGCCATCTGCCACCCATAGGCCTTCTGCCATCTGTCATCTGCCACCCTCTGCCATCTGCCACCCATAAGCCCTCTGTCATCTGCCACCCATAGGCCCTCTGCTATCTGCTACCCATAAGCCCTCTGCCATCTGTCATATGCCACCCATAGGCCCTCTGCCATCTGCCACCCATAAGCCCTCTGTCATCTGTCACCCATAAGCCCTCTGTCATCTGCCACCCATAGGCCCTCTGCCATATGCCACCCATAAGCCCTCTGCCATCTGTCATATGCCACCCATAGGCCCTCTGCCATCTGCCACCCATAAGCCCTCTGCCATCTGCCACCCATAAGCCCTCTACCATCTGCCATCTGCCACCCATAGGCCTTCTGCTGTCTGTCATCTATCACCCATAGGCCCTCTGCCATCTGTCATCTGCCACCCATAGGCCTTCTGCTATCCATAGGTCTTCTGCCATCTGTCATCTGCCATCCATAGGCCTTCTACCATCTGCCACCCATACGTCTTCTGCCATCTGTCATCTGCCACCCATAGGCCCTCTGCCATCTGCCACCCATAAGCCCTCTGCCATCTGTCATCTGCCACCCATAGGCCCTCTGCCATCTGCCACCATAAGCCTTCTGTCATCTGCCACCCATAGGCCCTCTGCCACCTGCACCATAGGCCCTCTGCCATCTGCCATCTGTCATCCATAGGCCCTCTGCCATCTGTCATCTGCCACCCATATGCCCTCTGCCATCAGCCACCCATAAGCTCTCTGCCATCTGTCATCTGCCACCCATAGGCTCTCTGTCATCTGTCAGCTGCCACCATACGCCTTCTGTTATCTGCCACCCACAAGCCCTCTGCCATCTGTCATCTGCCACCCACAAGCCCTCTGCCATCTGCCACCCATAGGCCTTCTGCCATCTGCCACCCATAAGCCCTCTGCCATCTGTCATCCATAGGCCCTCTGCCATCTGCCACCATAGGCCCTCTGCTATCTGCCATCTGCCACCATAGGCCCTCTGCCGTCTGCCACCATAGGCCATCTGCCATCTGTCATCCATAAGCCCTCTGCCATCTGTCACCCATAAGCCATCTGCCACCATAGGCCCTCTGCCATCTTCCATCTGTCATCCATAAGCCCTCTGCCATCTGTCACCCATAAGCCATCTGCCACCATAGGCCCTCTGCCATCTGCCATCTGTCATCCATAAGCCCTCTGCCATCTGTCATCCATAAGCCCTCTGCCATCTGCCATCTGTCATCCATAAGCCCTCTGCCATCTGCCATCTGTCACCCATAAGCCCTCCGCCATCTGCCACCATAGGCCCTCTGCCATCTGCCACCATAGGCCCTCTGCCATCTGCCACCATAGGCCCTCTGCCATCTGTCATCTGCCACACATAGGCCCTGTGCCATTTGTCATCTGTCACCTATAGGCCCTCTGCCATCTGTCATCTGTCACCTATAGGCCCAGTGTTATCTGTCATCTGCCACCCATAGGCCCTGTGCCATCTGTCATCTGCCACCTATAGGCCCTCTGCCATCTGCCAATCATAGGCCCTCTGTCATCTGTCACCCATAGGCCCTCTGCCATCTGTCACACATAGGCCCTCTGCCATCTTCCACACATAGGACCTCTGCCATCTGCCACACATAGCACTCTGCCATCTGTCATCTGCCACCATAGGCCCTCTGCCATATGTCATTTGCCACCCATAGGCCGTCAGCCATTTGCCACCCATAGGCTCTCTGCCATCTGTCATCTGCCACCCATAGGCTCTCTGCCATCTACCATCTGCCACCCATAGGCTCTCTGCCATCTTTCATCTGTCACTCGTAGGCCATCTGTCATTCGCCACCCATAGGCCCTCTGCCATTTGTCATCCGCCACCCAAAGGCTCTCTGCCATCTGTCATCTGCCACCCATAGGCCTTCTGCCATCTGTCATCTGCCACCCATAGGTCCTCTGCTATCTGCCACCCATAGGCCCTCTGCCATCTGTCATCTGCCTCCCATAGGCCCTCTGTCATATGCCACCCATAGGCTCTCTGCCATCTGTCATCTGCCACCCATAGGCTCTCTGCCATCTGTCATCTGCCTCCCATAGGCCTCTGCCATCTGCCACCCATAGGCCCTCTGCCATCTGTCATTTGCCACCCAGAGAACCTCTGCCATCTGCCATCTCCCACCCATAGGCCTTTTGCCATCTGCCATCTGCCACCCATAAGCCCTCTGCCATCCGTCATTTGCCACCCAGAGACCCTCTGCTATCCGCCATCCATAGGCCCTCTGCCATCTGCCACTCATAGGCCCTCTGCCATCTGTCATCTGCCACCTGTCATCTGCCACCCAAAAGCCCTCTGCCATCTGTCATCTGCCACCCATAGACCCCTCTGCCATCTGTCATCTGCCACCCATAGGCCCTCTGCCGTCTTTCATCTGCCACCCGTATGCATTCTGCAATCTGCCACCTATAGGCCCCCTGCCATCCATACGCCCTCTGCCATCTGTCATCTGCCACTCATAGGCCCTCTGCCATCTTTCATCTGCCACCATAGGCCCTGTGCCATCTGCACCCATAGGCCCTCTGCCATGTGCCACCCATAAGCCTTCTGCCACCCATAGGCCCTCTGCCATCTGTCATCTGCCACCCATAGGCACTCTGCCACTCTTAACCCCTCAGCCATCTGCCACCCATAAGCCCTCTGCCATCTATCATCTGTCACCCATAGGCCCTCTGCCATCTGCCATCTGCCACCCATAGGCCCTCTGCCATCTGTCATCTGCCACTCATAAGCCCTCTGCCATCTATCATCTGCCACAATAAGCCCTCTGCCGTCTGTCACCCATAAGCCCTCTGCCATCTGCAACCATGGGCCCTCTGCCATCTGTCACCCATAAGCCCTCTGCCATCTGTCACCCATAAGCCCTCTGCCATCTGTCATCCATAAGCTCTCTGCCATCTGCAACCATAGGCCCTCTGCCGTAGGCCCTCTGCCACCCATAGGCCCTCTGCCATCTGTCACCATAGGCCCTCTGCCATCTGTCACCATAGGCCCTCTGCCATCTGTCATCTGTCACCCATAGGCCCTCTGCCATCTGTTATCTGCCACCCATGGATCCTCTGCCATCAGTCGGCTGCCACCCATAAGCCCTCTGCCATCTGTCACTCATAGGCCATCTGCCATCTGCCACCCATAGGCCCTCTGCCATCTGCCACCCATAGGCCCTCTGCCATCTGTCACCATAGGCCCTCTGCCATCTGTCATCTGTCACCCATAGGCCCTCTGCCATCTGTTATCTGCCACCCATGGATCCTCTGCCATCAGTCGGCTGCCACCCATAAGCCCTCTGCCATCTGCCACCCATAGGCCCTCTGCCATCTGTTACCCATAAGCCCTCTGCCATCTGTCGTCTGCCACCCATAGGCCCTCTGCCATCTGTCATCTGCCACTCATAAGCCCTCTGCCATCTATCATCTGCCACCATAAGCCCTCTGCCATCTGTCACCCATAAGCCCTCTGCCATCTGCAACCATAGGCCCTCTGCCATCTGTCACCCATAAGCCCTCTGCCATCTGTCACCCATAAGCCCTCTGCCATCTGTCACCCATAAGCCTCTGCAACTCATAGGCCCTCTGCCTGTAGGCCTCTGCCACCCATAGGCCCTCTGCCATCTGCCACCACATGGCTTCAGCCTCTGTCATCAATAGGCCCTCTGCCATCTGTCACCATAGGCCCTCTGCCATCTGTCACCATAGGCCCTCTGCCATCTGTCACCATAGGCCCTCTGCCATTTGTCACCATAGGCCCTCTGCCATCTGTCACCATAGGCCCTCTGCCATTTACCACCCATAGGCCCTCTGCCATCTGCCACCCACAAGCCCTCTGCTATCTGCCACCATAGGCCCTCTGCCACCCATAGGCCCTCTGCCATCTGCCACCCATAGGCCCTCTCTGCCATCCGCTATCTGCCACCCATAGGCCCTCTGCCATCTGCCACCCATAGGCCCTCTGCCATCCGCTTTCTGCCACCCATAGGCCCTCTGCCATCTGCCACCCATAGGCTCTCTGCCAATCTGCCACCCATAGGCCCTCTGCCATTGTTCATCTGCCACCCATAAGCCCTCTGTCATTTGCCACCCATAGCCTCTCTGCCATCTGCCACCCATAGGCCATCTGTCAGCCATAGGCCCTCTGCCATCTGTCATCTGCCACCCATAGGCCCTCTGTCATCTGCCACTCATAAGCCCTCTGCATCTGTCATCTCCCATGGTAGGCCCTCTGCCATCTGCCACCATAGGCCCTCTGCCATCTGCCACCATAAGCCCTCTGCCATCTGTCACCCATAGACCCTCTGTCATCTGCCACTCATAAGCCCTCTGCATCTGTCATCTGCCACCATAGGCCCTCTGCCATCATCATAGGCCCTCTGCCATCTGCCACCCATAGGCCCTCTGCCATCTGCCACCATAAGCCCTCTGCCATCTGTCACCCATAGGCCCTCTGTCATTTGCCACTTATAAGCCCTCAACCATCTCCCACCATAGGCCCTCTGCCATCTCCCACCATAGGCCCTCTGCCATCTGTCATCTCCCAACATAGGCCCTCTGCCATCTGTAATCTCCCACCATAGGCCCTCTGCCATCTCCCAACATAGGCCCTCTGCCATCTGTAATCTCCCACCATAGGCCCTCTGCCATCTGCCACCATAGGCCCTCTGTCATCTGCCCACCATAGGCCCTCTGCATCTGCCACCATAGGCCCTCTGCCATCTGCCACCATAGGCCCTCTGCCACCATAGGCCCTCTGTCATCTCCCACAGGCCCTCTGCCACCATAGGCCCTCTGTCATCTCCCACCATAGGCCCTCTGCCATCTCCCACCATAGGCCCTCAGCCATCTCTCCCACCATAGGCCCTTTGCCATCTCCCACCATAGGCCCTCAGCCATCTGCCACCCTAGGCCCTCTGCCACCCATAGGCCCTCTGCCATCCACCATCTGCCACCATAGACCCTCTGCCATCTGCCACCATAGGCCCTCTGACATGTCATCTCCCACCATAGGCCCTCTGCCATCTGCCACCATAGACCCTCTGCCATCTGCCACCATAGGCCCTCTGACATCTGTCATCTGCCACCATAACCCTCTGCCATCTGCCACCATAGGCCCTCTGACATCTGTCAACCATAGACCCTCTGCCATCTGTCACCCATAGGCCCTTTGCCATCTGCTATCTGTCCCCATAGGCCCTCTGCCACCCATAGGCCCTCTGCCACTCATAGGCCCTCTGCCATCTGTCACCCATAGGCCCTCTGCCATCTGCCACCCATTGGGTTGGGGATGAATGCCCCACTGACAAATTGGACGCAGCCTTTCCCAGATCAATCGTATGTGAATCTGAATTACAATCAACTTGACGTAACTCCTTAGCATCATAATTATCCTGATCACCATCATCAGGGTGAGCAAAAAGAAAATCTACCGAAGTGCAATGCTCCTTAAAAAAAAAAAAAATGACGATCACGTGATCGTCGTGTAACCCGTCAATGGCACAAAATGGGTAGCGAAACAGACCACTGTTTGGGAGGTTATGTGTCATCATGTGCCCTGCCACATGGCGTTGATGATCATGGCCCTCCATACGAATCTATCTTTTGTCGCTGCAAGTACGTCTCTCACCCTCTCTTTCCCCAGCCACCCTACGATCATCATCATGTGCCCTGCCGCATAGCGTTGGTGATCACTGCCCTCCATTCGAATATATCCCTTGTCGCTGCAAGTATATCTCCCACCCTCACCGTTCTCAGCCACACTGCAAGTCCGTCCAGTATTTTCTCCATAGATCTACCTGGTGTTCTCTTTCCCTCCAGCTTTTCCTGTGTGACCAAGTGCTCTGATTTCTCTTTCTTTATAAAACGTCCTATAAATGTTGCTTCTCTTTTTCTAATCTTCTTTTTCAATGATCTTCTTGTGTCTGCCTCCTTCAAGACTTTGTTTTTTCTTTGCTGTCCACGGAACTTTCAGTTGCCTCAATTTTGTTCTGACTGTGCATGTTAACTGTCCATGCCTCACAACCATATGACAGTATCGGTACTATATAATACTCAAGAACTCCCTTCCTTATGTTAATTGATAGGCATATTGATAGATCATGTTTATGAACTACATTCTGCCAATATCAGGTGAACATTATTTCTCACATAGTGTGTGTGTGTGTGTGTGTGTGTGTGTGTTGTGTGTGTGTGTGTGTGTGTTTTGTGTGTGTGTGTGTTGTGTGTGTGTGTGTGTGTGTGTCGATGATTGTCTGTTTTGTCGTTTTTCATTTTTTATTCAGTGTATTTAATCACAATCTGCCATTCTCTGCATTCTTCATTCTAGTCAATGCCACACATACACCTCCAAGCAGACCACTGTGTGAACTTGATAGTCACTTTATTCTTATGAAATATGAACAGCCTCAGCCATATGCAATGAAATATGAACAAGATCAATCATGTCTCACTCTAAAGAAGATGTAGTTTTAACAATGTCTGCAAGGATTCACATTTCCAGGGTCAAAGTTTATCAACAAGTTGGGGGGGGGGGGGGGGGTCATCTTGCAGTTACGAAATGGGCAAAATGTTTCCTTTGATTAAAATTGATCAAAACAAACAAATAAACGAAGAACCAACAGAAAACAGAAATCACAAAGGAATTTATACGAACAGAATAGTTGAGAAGAAACAGTCTGCATGATATAAAGACAAATCCTGAAAACCATGTATGCTATCAATTGAGTCGTTAAAACTGTATAAATTTACAACGAAGAAATCTCATAAGATTTCAGTCTATACTCAGCCATCATTCTGAAAAATACCAAATGCCCTATTTCTATGACAGAAGCTCTTCTCATAAAGGAGAGGGGAAATTTACGCTGTTTTGCCTGTACACATCTTTCAGGGGGGGAAAAAAGAACTCAGCAGACCTGAATTTTCATCACAAACACTTCTACAAGCAGGCCAGTGCTTAGGGGTTCTGTCCCATTAAAAAAAAGAATGCTGTGAAAGTAATAAGAATGTTGTGAAAGTAATGAACAATAAAGTGGCTATATATTCCACCCATTCTATCCCCTAAATGAAAACTATATATTCTAAAGACATTTAGGGTCTTTCTCAAAACTCAAGTTTCTCCCATTCCTAAGCTTTCCAGTCAAAATATCAAACATGAAAAAAAATCTGGGAAACATTTTGCTTATTCCTTTTTCTGTAACACATTGTCCACTAGATTTTTGTTGTTGTATTTTCTTTTCTGAAACATTTTGGCTCTTGCTCTTTCTCTAAAAACAGCCTAACCTGAACTTTGCTAATCAAAAGTAAATTATCCAGCCTCTCTAGGCAACACAATTTTACTTCAAATAGTAAACTTAAAAGTGTAAACATTTCCAAATTCTCTTTTAAACACACTAACTGAAAATAAAAACAAATCCTTACATTTGACAATAACCCAATGTGAGATCACGGGGACAAAAGACTGTTTTACAATTTATTGAAGTTCCTGGGCGTGATTATTTTACACCTTTTTAAAGCCAGAAAAAAAAATCCAACTTCTTCAGTTTCAAACCAAAAGAAAAAGTAAACTGAGGTAAAATATTCAACATAAATTAAGTCATGATTCTCTTATATTAATTACCCTGCAAAATCTTATTTTGTGTCTGTATAAGACCGAGACTCATCTGGAAGTAGTAGGCGGTATACTGGTATTTCTTCCTCCCACACCAAGTCCTTGACAGAAATTTGGAGGAGCAACTCGCTCACCAGGTTTCTTTGTAAGTCACTCTTCCACCCGACAAGGTAAAACAAAATTTCAAAACCCTATCATCCAATCCATCCATTTGAACAAGCTATAATAGAATTACACACAGCTTTTCAGTGCACAATACTCTTTTAACATACTTTACAGAGAGGGTGCATTTTTCTGCATGTTTGTATACATGACTCAGTTTTAGTGTTGTTTTACATCTTAACCCAATCATTATGTGATTTCAAACCACAGAAACGTTACACTGCATAGTCTTAGATCCTGCCACCCTCCCCCTCTGTCCCAGCCACGTTATAATGTGTTGGGTGCAAATGTTTTACTTTTGACCTGAAGACCAGGTTGTCCTAAAATAAGAAAATATGCCAATGTTCAGTTCAGTGTCAGTAAGGTGGAGGAAGAAGTGGGCTACAAACAGAAAATTGTTATTTTCTGTTTAAAACCCAACTGACTGCATAGAGTCATATCAGGGCTGTAACTGTTTCAAAACACAATATACTTCAAAACAGGGGGGAAAAAAAGGAAACAAAAAAATTAATACGCATTCGCATACATGATCTAAAGAGATGCCCCTGGCGTGACCACTCCGTCCAATTATATTTATCACACAGGGGATTTAAAAACATACCTTAACACAAAAATAAACATAACTAAGGACACTAAAACATAAATAAAACGGGCCTAAATTACCTAAAAATTGCTTCCGCAAATCTCATTTCCCTAGGGCCAAAAATGCACTTAATACATGTACCCAAATATTAATCCAAAGAGAAAGTACATAAAACTTTAATTGAACACATACAGGTGAATGGAGCAGTAAGGTAGAAATAATAGGAAAAAATGACAGACAGCAAAGAAAGAAGGAAGAAACAAAGAGAGAGACGAAAAGAGGAAATTTCTAGCACAGTATTTCCAGAAAGTGGGTATGCTATTCATACTGAAAGAGTCCTCCCCATGGTGAACAGGAAAAAATGAGGAAATAAGTGAGAGAACAAGTGTTTCCTTAGCCGGCTGCAGCTGTTTACTATATCCTAGCTGGAATGTACATTCCCTTCCACTCCCTACCCTATCCCTTCCCTTAAGCTGTCTTTGTAGTATAACAGACAACCAACAAGCAGCCAAGTGGTTCCCACCACTCTTGATCAGCACCATGAGGAGGATAATTTGGAGAAAACATCTCCTCGCATGTACTCTCATCAAAACATGAAACTGGGAATCAAAGTTTGCAGCAATAATGAAATTAGTATACATAATTAACACCCATGCTTGAAGTCAAGGTTACTGATTGTGCATTACTACTGTGCATCGTTGGAGGTGGGTGTTTTGCCTTCTTAACCCTCCAGCATTCAGGCTTCTCTGATCTGAAATCTCCCCACTTTTCAAAGTCTGGGAAACACTACCACGAACTTGGTAGTGGGATGACCTTCTCCAACCAAACAAGCTGCAGGTTGCAGATGGCCCTCATATACACAGGTTAGCTTACAAAAGTAGGTCTGCTTTGTTTGCAGGTGGGTTGACTGCAATTGCCACACCAAGAAAATACCCTCTACATTCTATGACGGAGCTATAAGGTGGATAAGGGCTGCTAAAAGGTCTAGCTTCCTGCACTCACAGGATGTCTTTTACCATGGTTTAATTAAAGGCAGGATAACCCCTTCAGAAAACATACAGGGATGAATCCAGAGGCACCAGGCTTGCAGGTGCCTTATTACTAACCATGGTACCATGCAAACATTTGCTGGCATTTACACCAGACAAGAATAATACTTACCTACGGTAGGCCATTTTCACCAGGTATGGCCTGACCATGTGAACAGCAGACAAAAGAAGAACTTTTCAACGTTGGGATATTTTTTTAACTTGAAATAGACGTGAATGATTCATTGATTATACCAAGCGTATAAGAACAATCCATCATACACCGTTTGTCTGAATACGGAATGTTGTGTCAGTGTGACAAAATGTGTCAAATTCTTATGTGAAGATTAGTTTACAACTTATGAATTAAGCATTTTCATCATGCACATGTATACCATTAACGAAAGCTGAAATCTACCTAACAGTGATCACCCAGCTGACAGCACAGGTTGCACCGGGTGTCCCATTACTGTTACATGATTACTGTCAGTTGTCAGATTATCAATTAAAACCAAATTTATAACAATTCCAAGACATTTTGTACTGTTCTGACTTTTACAATACTACATAAACCATACATTTGTACACCATCTCTCTGTATCAATACTGTGTGCGAGTTAAACTGTACAAAGCCAGAGCAACTGTCATGGTCACAAGAGTTGTTGCATGCCGAACACACATACACAACTTTGAATGAGGAGGATGTTGCTGTGCAGTGTTTCGACTGTGGTGGCCATGAAACATTGCACAACCTGCAGCTTTGTACATCCCCTACATTTTCTGCCAGACACAGCCACCAGACAAAGAGAACTTGTGTACGATGTCTCCACTTGGTCCTGTTATTGTCATCTTACCTATTTTGGCACATAATATACTTTCATTTACCGTCTGTTTCTATCAATGTCAACTGATCTTCTTTGACACACTGGTAACTTGACAGACTGACAACAAACCTTTCCTTTATCTTCTATCTTCATTATCTTGTAGTGTAGGAATTTGAACAACTGTTTTCAGCAGAAACAGAACGAAAATTATCAAGTAATGTGTCTATCAGTGAATGTATCAGTTCTGCAGGCTGCCAAGAACACGATCATGCTTGCAGCCTGTGTCACTTGCATACATCAATGTCTGGGGTCGCTAGCATCTGTTTCATCAGCCAAGTGGAAAGAGGGCTGAGTACAACTTCGCTAGTCAGTTTCGTAAGTTTTTTCCTCATGATATGATTATTTCAACACCATATCTTATTATTTCTTGCAATGTTAGATCCTGTTCTTGTTAAAGACCTGTCAATTTCATTACACTTGACAGTGCTCACATTACCATAATGGACAAGTCAAAAGTATGTCAGATGTTGCTTCATTCAGTGTTTGCTCTTTTCATTGTACACTTACCAACATTCTAAGTATCAAAATTTTACTGGAGTGGATTTATCTGTTGGTTTTGTTCTATTAATTTGGGAAGCTTATTTGAGAGATACAGCATCATCAGTCCTTGAAGGTAAAGTACCATGAACATGTTGCTAGCTAAAACCAGCTGTTCTCAGTATGAAATCTAATGGCACTAATAACTGTTCAGTTCTTCACAGTAAAAATGCAAGGGTTATTAAGCTTTAACTCCATAAGAACCCAGTACTCTATACGTTTCCCTTCTAAAACTTGCTTAAAAAAATTAGCAGGGTGGGGAAGGGTGTTTAGGAAACAAATAAGCACATGTATTGAAAACCATAATGTCTTACATTTGGGTATGGATCAAAGGGCAGGACAAAAATGTTTCGGTGTAATGATACAGCTTTCCAGTAAACTGCATTTATTCAAAGAACAAAGGCACTCAATCACAAACACTCAACGTAAACATACTTTTGTACACAAGGACTCATTACTTACACAGACAAACCACCACCAACACCAGAACACACCTCAAGTCAGCACACCGTTTTATATGCCTGTGTATTCCATGTGTTGCTTAAAGTGGTGAAAAGGATAGTGACTACTGATCAAGTGATATTCTTTATGACAAAATAGGTCTTTGAATCCTCCTGTTCAACATCGCAACAGGTTTTACAAAACAGACAACAGAACTGTCACAATGTCAGCCACTTTGTGTGCTGCAGATTTGCAATAGCAAATACAACTCGATTCTAAAAAGCTTGATTTGAAAATGCATGAAACACATAATAGGCTAGAAGTTCTTTCATTCAACCACACACAAAATAACCCAACACTCTAAAAGTCCTTTCATTTGACCACAAACACGCAACTGACATCAGGGATACAGTAATGATCGGTCAGTCAGACGACAACCACAGATGACAAACACAAAGCAAGAGTACACGAACAAGGATGTGAATCGGATGAAAGAAAGGTCATGAAATGAACTATTTGTCATTGTACAGTTGTAGACATCACTGAGAATGAAATCAAGTTCATGAAGGCTACAAAACACCAATAAGTTATGGGCAATGAGTTGAAATCAAGCTACAAGATGAAACTGACCAATCTGTACACGATGATCAATGAGAATGGACATGGATTGTGTGGGAAGTGGCAACTCAATCCCCAGCAAGCATACATTGTAGGACTACATGCCAGTCAAATCTAAATGAAACCAGCATATTGCCCACCATGTCAGAGCTGGTATTCCTTCAGTAATTCAATAAAACAAAACACACAAAAACAATTTCAAATAAAAACTTCATGTTTGATCCATTTTCTTTTCTCACAACTATGTTCACAACTATGTTCTATCCATTTCAAATATGCACAGAAGGCAACACATTCCTTAAAGAAGACTGCTTATATCGGCTCCAGCATTTGGACAACTCAGTTCTGATTCTGCCTGTAACAGTGACCTGCGCTCCTACTCCTTCAAGCGAAATCATCTCCAATGTCTTTTCGCAGCGGTCCACACATCACTCTGCCAATTGCAAGAGATACATGTGTATATGGCATTCTCATATCTTCACAACAGCCAACCCATCTTTTTTCTGTAACAGGAATACATATTCCTATCCTCACAACAGCCGACCCATCTTTTTATTTCTAACAGGAATACCTTGATACTAAGTACTGCTCTGTGAAAAACTCCATCTTTCAAGGTTCTCATACACAGAAGAAGAGAGACAAATATGCTTACAGATCTCTGTGGATCATAGCACTTTTTCAAAGCCCATTTGTTAAATACAGATATGTTTTGATAGATCATCAGGTCTCCTGATACTGCATGACCATGACTAGCTTACTCTGGTCACAGAATGGTAGTATGGACTTTCCAGGGAACCACCCCTTCCAAACCATAAACCATTCTATACTCCTTTATGAGCAAGACAGTGCAATCATTTTCCACATTTTTCATACTAAATTGATGGTTTGAGTTCAAAACATCTACCCTAACCATCTATCCACCCCACCAGCATAACCCTTTTACTCCTCTGCCTTATCCACCAGCTTCCTGCTGCTTGACAGGGCATGGGAGTGAAAAGATTTGAACTGGAACACAATCACTTAAGATAAAAGCAAAATAACGGGCTGGATCAATGAAATTAGTCATCAGTCCAATAGCTGCAGACAGTTGAAGGCTCTCCTCACACCATCACTTTTCCATATTTCCAGAGAAACACTGGGAAAAACAAGTCCATAGTAGATGTCATCCAACGTTTACTTCTTCCGTGGGCGTGTTTTTCGTCTGGACTGGTAGGAGAAAAATGAAAGGAAAAATGAATTAGACTTGACAAGAAGAGGACATCAACAGTTATCTACTTATGTGTGTGTGCATGCATGCTGTGTGTCTGCATGTGTGCTAATGCACAGTTTTCTTTTTAAAATTTTGCTACATGTTGCTGGTAAAGAAAAGGCAATGTCTTGGCCCATTAGCTTCATTACATACTGAAATATTTGTCCCAAAGTGCCCTGAGAACTACTTATATAATAGGCAAGAATTCATTACATAAAACAGTATACTTCTAAATTTTCAGAGGCCTTTTCTTTGCATTGCATGGGTTAACTATTTACCCATGACATACAAATAGTGTGAAAAGACAACGCGTGGAAATGACTGAGAAACAAAGAATCCATTATCTGATCTCAGAATACACACAGTCAAGAATTTTTCGACTGAATGGTAGTGACTATAACGTTTTCTGGTGTGCTGGTTGTTCAAGTAAGGTCGTTCGTCTAACTGGCTCAAAGTCGTTGGCTTGTTTACATCGGCCATTCAAAAGGGAAGTCACTCTTTATCAGTTGTCGTCACAAGCAGACGAAATCTAAATACGTCACATCTCCCTGTTTTACAAACAAATAAATTAACCTTATAAAAAAAACCCAAAAAACTAATAATAAAAAAACAATTAAATTTAGCATTGCTGGATTATATCTAACACAACAAAAATTTTTTTTAACTTTGCTGGATTATACCTAACACAACAAAACACAAGTAAGTGTTTTAATTGCATTGAATTTCAAATTCAACTTGTTTTGAATCTTCTAATTTAAATGTAGTCATTCAGGTAGACAGCGTTTTTACACTGCGACCACATCAAGTACGTCTTTGATCCGAATGTTGAGGTGGTGTTTGTTCCTCTTGATCAAGAGATGAGTTCCTGTTTGGTTCCTGTTCCTTTTGCCATTCAGCTTGCGCTCCAACTGGTTCTGGCATCATTCCTTGATCATTTCTTAAACTACTGGTATTTGAATTTTCTGTTTCTCTGTTCCTTGTAACATCCGCTCCTGGAGTAAGCTGTCTGTAAGGTCTGTTAATCTTCTGCTTAGACTGTTCGCTATCTGCATCATTTAATCTGTTCTTTATGTTTGATGAAAACAAATCGGTCGTTCTGTTGGTAGGGTAGAAAGCTACTGTTCTTTTGTTGCCTTGTGGTGGCTGAGATACTGGCTTGTATTTGTCATTGTCACTTGTTTCTCGGATGTCACGTCGATTTCGCCGGAATTTTCGTCCGTCTTCAGTTCGAATATTGTATGACCTTATGTCCACTTGCCTTTCAACCTGAGCTTTTACCCATCTTTTTGAACCAGGTGGTTTGAACCGTACAATCTGTCCCGGCTTCAACTCGGCCAGTTCTACAGTTCCACGGTTGTAGTATCTTGCCTGTTTCATCTTTCTAGCCTGAAGTCCATCTGGAACTTCTTTTACTGCAGGCTTCAACATGGATCTGGTTGTAGGCAGCTGTGTTCTTGTTCTTCTCGAAAACAATCTCTGTGCAGGTGAACTTCCCAGTAATTCTGATGGAGTATTTCGCAACTCCAACAAGGCTAAATATCCATCCTCACCACTTTGGTGACAGTTCTGTATCATGTTCTTCATGATTTTTACTGCATTTTCAGCTTTACCATTTGACTGTGGATAATGGGGCGCACTTGTCACGTGTTCGAAACCATAAATCTGAGAAAATATTTGAAATTCCTTAGAGTTGAATGGTGGCCCATTATCTGTTATCAGTCTCTCAGGAAGTCCATGTCTTGCAAAATGGGCCTTCATCTTCTTGATGATTTCTTCACCGTCTTTGGCATTGAGAACATCAAATTCAAAGAAATCAGAGTAGTAGTCAACCACAATCAAATAGTTTTTCTTTTTGTATTCAAACAAATCAGCACCCAGATACTGCCATGGCAACTCCGGTATTTCACTGCTGATGAGTGGTTCTTTTTGTTGACTCTGGCTAAACTCTTGGCATGATTGGCAATCTTTGACAAAACTCTCAATATCATAATTCATTCCAGGCCAATATGCAACTTCTCTTCCGCGTCTGATACATCCCTGAATACCAGCATGACTTGCATGCATTTTCTTTAAGAAGTGGTGTCTCATTTCTTTGGGCACAACTACTTTGTCTGCCTTGAAAATCACACCGTTTTGTACAGACAGTTCATCCCGGAACGGGAAAAATGTTTGCATGTTTTCTGATAGAGTTTTCTTTTCTTCCGGCCATCCCTCCAGAATGATTTTCATTAACAAGTTCATATTTTCATCTGTCTTTGTTGCTTTTTGCAGGTTCAACATGGTTGTCTCACAGACTGATAGCTCTTGTGTGATATCCATGTTCTCAAGATCTGTGCAGAATATCAGTTCTGTGTGACTCATCTGTTCTTCAGGTTTCCCAATTACAGCTCTGCTAAGTGTGTCTGCCAGATACATCTCACAGGGTGGGGAACACTTGGCAAGAGTTTCCTCTGAAAATGGTGTGGGGTCCAGGGGCTGCCAGGCCCCTGGTGGGGTGCAGGGGCAATGCCCTGCTGGGGGGTCAGGGGGGCTTCGCCCCCCTGAAGCTGAAGCATTTTTACAATTTTCAGATGTTTTCAAGGCCTCTCCTTGAAGTTAAATGTTGTTTTTTTTTCTTTTTTTCAACTCCTACAATTTCAGTTCTTTTCAATGATTTTGTAACTGTATTCTGTGCACGTTTATAGTCATACATTGTGCAACAACACTGTGTTAGAAACAAGTGTATATTTCCTTTCCTTGTAAGTATCATGATAAAAGTTAACCAAGAAGCCTGAAAATACAAAACTACGTTGGTGTAAGGGCCATTAAAAATAGCAAACACAAAATTATATGGGCAGAAAATGTTGAAAGTTTATCGCCACGATTGACTATCTTTGAAAGCGACATGTTGTCCAACGCACAAGATGGCGACTCTGACCGGAAGTCAACACTACCGGTACATATCAACCCGGAAGTTGACCGAAACTAACCTAAAATGCGCAAAACTCGTCAAGGTTTTTTTTTTTTTTTTCGTTGCCGATTTTTTTTCACCGCTGAATTTTTTTTTTCTGCCACGGAAATCCTGTCGTTTTCCGCTGAAAATAACGAATCCGCTGAGAATTCCCCAGCCTGATCTCAGTTCCCTTTTTGTAAACCACCTCGTAGTCATACTTCTGGTTGTGTAGCAGCTTTCTTTGAATTCTCTTTGGAGCTGAAAGTAGACTTTTTGTGGATCACTTCCAATGGTTTGTGGTCAGACTCCACAATTACTTTGTGTCCAAACATATCTTTCAAATCTATCAAGACCGAAAACTATCGCCAACATTTCTTTTTCAATTTGCGCATATTTTTTTTCAGTTTCAGACAATGCTCGAGATGCATATTGTATTGGTTGACCATTCTGCATAAGGCAAGCGCCTAAGCCATAGGCTGATGCATCACACTGAAGAGTGATTTTAGTCTTTTCAGTTTGATAAAAGTAGCGCAGAACAGGTGGTTTGGACAGTGTTTTTCACTTTTTCTAGTGACTTGCCATGCACATCAGGATCCCATTTGAAATGAATTTTTTTTTTTAGCAGTTCTCTCATCGGGGCTGCTTCTTCGGATAGATGTGGGGCAAACGTTTGGAGATAGCCCACAACTCCCAGTAATCTTTGCACATCTTGCTTTGATTCTGGAGTTGGTAGCTGTTGAACTGCAACAATCTTTTTTGGATCTGGTTTAAGTCCTTCTCTTGTAAGAATATGCCCAAGATAAGTGACTTCCGTTTTCTTTAGTTCAACTTTTTCTTTGTTCAGCTTTATTCCTTTTTCACATCTTTGTAGCAGCATCTTCACACGCTCATCATGGTTCTGTCCTCCTTCTTCATCAGAATCACCTTCTCCCCAAAGGATGATATTATCATGGACAGCTACCACGCCTGGTAGATCAGCTAGTTCTTGCTCAAGCCTTCTCTAGAATTCTTCTGGTGCCACAGATATCCCAAATGGCATTTTGTTCCATTTGTATTTTCCAAATGGGGTTTCAAATGTTGTTAAGTAGTTATTTTCCTCGTCTAGTTCAACATGCCAAAACCCATTCTTCAAGTCAAAGTGTGAAAAGTACTTGGCTTTTTTTAGTTTCGGAAGAACATCATCCAGTGTTGGGGTCGGATATTCATTTCTTTTGAGCGCTTTGTTCAAAGGTTTAGGATCGATGCACAGCCTTATCTTCCCTTTGGTTTTCATTGCTACCACTAGACTACTGATCCAGTCTGTTGGAGTATCCACTTTGCTGACAACTTCCAACTTTTCCAATCTTTTCAGTTCATCTTTCACTTTTTTCTTCACCGAGAGTGGCCATTTTCTGCAGGGCATTTTGACTGGAGTTGTCTCTTTGTCTATCTGAAGATGGAGTTTTCTTTCAAACTGACCAACTTCTCCATCAAAAACGTCCTTGTATTGATCCAAAATACTATTACCTTCTTATGTGGTCACTATAGCTATATTCTCTTCGTTGACTGTGATGAGATTCATACCCTGTACTGCTCTCAAACCTAGGATTGGACTGCAGTTTTCTTCTGTGATGATAAATCTCACTTTGTATGTTTTTTCATTCTTTGGGTTCATAACTCTCAAAATACGTTCTCCCCTAGGTTTCATTTCTGATTTGTTGAACAAAACTAATTTGCTCTTAGTCTTGTTTAGTTTCTTCAGGTTTGTGTCGCCTAACACTTCTCTGTATGTTTTCTTCGACATAACATTTGTTGATGCCCCAGTGTCCAAAAGAAATCTCACTTGGTTTTCATTTATGAATAAACGCGCTCTGATCTTTCTTTGCCATTTCTTATTCTCTATTGCGTAGACTTCATTTTCTGAGTCATTTTCTTCATCTGTCTCTGACATTCTGCGAACAGCTCTTCTTTTATCTTGTTTCTTTGGTGTTTTACAAACAGCGGAAAAATGATTTTTTCCTCTACAGTTCAGGCAAGTTTTTCCAAAGGCAGGGTATTCTTCTTTTCTCTGTCTGTGCTGTCTACCACAGTATAAGCATTTTTTTAACAGGATTTCTTGTTTATAGTTAGCTTTCTCATACTTTCTTGGACGAAAAGCATTTACAGCTTCAACATCCATGCTGTCTTCATTTTTCATAGCCATGCTTTGTTTTGTGCTCATCTCAAATGCTCTGCATAGATCCAAGCACTTGCTCAAAGATAGCTTTCGTTCTTTCAAAAGCTTTATTCTCAGGTTTTCATTTTTTACACCCAGAACAATCTGATCTTTCAGAAGCCTCTCTTCCAGCTGAATACTGCCAAAACTGCAGGACTTGATGAACTTCCTCAAGTCACAAACAAACTGTTCAACTGTTTCCCCTGCTGCTTGATGTCTTTTGTGAAACACATAAGATTCATACGTTTCATTCTTTTCCCCAATGCAGAACTTTTCAAATTTCTGCAGTATCTCATCCAAGTTATTTCTTTCCTCTTCATTTTGAAATGGCAAACCTTCAAAAATGTCCAGTCCTTCTGTTCCAACACAGGATAGAAACATTGCTGTCCTAAATTCTTGTTCCTCCTCTTTCAATTCTGTTACTATTTCATAACTGTCCCAAAGTCTTTTAAACTTTTTCCAGTTGCTCTGCAGATCACCTGATGTCACTTCCAACTTGGGTGGTAACGGAATATTTCTTCGTTTTCCAGATCACCTGGTCCTTCCTTGCCCTTCTTCTGCTCCTTCGTTTGCGTTTATGCTTACAGTTAGTTACAGTTTACACTAGTTACAGCTTAGCAACTGGCGTCATTGGTTTACTACTGGCGATTTCACGGAAACTTTTCTTGGCTAACTCTTGACTTTTAGCCTCTATGGTAATTTAAATTTCTCAGTGGACTTTATCACCACTTCTGACACCATATAACGTTTTCTGGTGTGCTGGTTGTTCAAGTAAGATCGTTCGTCTAACTGGCTCAAAGTCGTTGGCTTGTTTACATCGGCCATTCCAAAGGGAAGTCACTCTTTATCAGTTGTCGTCACAAGCAGACGAAATCTAAATACGTCACAGTGACAAAAGATTAAAAGAAAGATTTAATAACAATTATGAACTCCAATTCATAAGTGAATGGTAGTGACGAGAGATTTAAAAAAACAACATAATAACAATTACAAACTCTAATTCATACATAATTTCTTGAAGATCTCTTGAGCACCCACATTTAAAGATTTTCCAACTGAATAAAAATGATGCAAGTGTTTTTTGGGTTTTTTAAAGCAAAAACTTACCATTTGACAAGAATTGTATACACCCAGCCATATATGATTTTTCATTACCGACTCCTACTATCACTGAATTTCTAAGGATTACAACGTGTACTTGTGGTTTGCAGATATATGAATCATGAACCCAATAAATAAATGGATATAAAAAAGAATAAACATAACAAAAACCTTACAGCATGAAGACTGTTTTCTGACCTTGCCATTAAAAACAATATGGAAATTCTCATTTTCAAAACTGAAATTATTTGGCATTGCCACTAACTCTCAGCCTTCTCAAGCTAGAAATAAGGCGATGATGCCCAAGTTTTCAACCTCTTCATGTTTGTGGGGTGCTAGTCACCTGCAACTTTGAAGGTTGCAATTTCTTCAGAAGAAAACAGGTCAGGCTTACATTTAAAGTCTCCTCATCAGATTCTTTGTTGACTTGTGAGGTGGGCACCAGCTCAATAGCACGCGTCAGAGCCGCCAGTTTGCTGCTGGAACCAGATGCCTGTGAATCTGAGTCTTGTGTGCTGTGCTCTTCTCCGTCTGATGTGCCGTTAGACATTGGACGGGCTCGCCTTCTGAAAATGTTTCAATCATTGATTTCTCTGATCAGTTCACAAAACACACACGTATGAATACACTCACAAACACACACTTCACTTCATCTTCTGACTTAAATATTTTTCTTTCTTTGAAACAGAACTTTGAACATAAGTGGCTTCCACTGTTCACAAAATATCAGGAACAGACACTCAGTTACAAAATGAGAAAATGAAATATGAACACACCTTTCTGTAAGTCAATAAGCATTCATATCAAATTTTCTTGTATTTGTTTTAAAATAAGCAATAAGAAATAAAATCCTTTCCCAAATAAATTCCGAGTTTGGTGGGTGAAGAAACTACTAAGATTGAGAGATTTCATTCATCCCCTTTTAACCTCTTCTCTGCTTGGTACGAGTAACGCTCGTAGTAAAATCGAAATTCACCACGCCCGTATACGAGTGCCACTCGTAGTAAACTCGTCACGGAAAGCGAGCAAATCTACACAAGAAATGACTGCGCAAAATGTTTCCAACTCTGTTGCTGATATCAGCGAAGAGCCCCATATCCTTCACGTCACCAGTAACTGACCACAGGATATGCAAATCGCGAGTTGAGAGGTTACAGTGATTAGCGAATTCAAGATGGCAGCGAGACCTAGTACGTCGTCGGCTCGACCTGTTTTCAAGCGGTACACTGCGCTTGATGTGTTGGACGAGATATTCAACGATCAAGACAGTGGAGAAGAAGACATGGGAGGATCGGATCCTGACATCAGTGATGAGGAGGAGACGGATGGGAACCAGCACCATCCACTTTTATCGGAGATAGGTGCTGGTGATGACGTGGATCCTTCGTTCGCTCCCAGTGAAAGCAGTGGGGAAACCAGTGCTAGCGAGGGTGAAGAAGAGGAAATGGGGGATCCTCTACCATCAACAAGCACTGCACCCCCTCCTGTCAGGAGGGGACGGGGTCGTGGACGTGGTAGGGGGTCTGGACGACGGCGAGGGCCCCGTGGAAGCGGCAGGGGGCGTGGCGTGAGGCGTGGTCAGCAACAGCTAGTGAGAGAATGGCGAGAAGCTGATGCACAGCACCCCAACCCTGGTGTAGTTTTCACTGGAAATCCGGGGTTGAAGGTCAGCTGTGCTAATTTTAGGCCGGTTGACTATTTGGAATTATTTTTTTCTGACCTAGTCAACCATCTCGTCATTCAGACAAACCTGTATGCTGACCAGTTTCTCGAGGCACACCCCAATCTTCCACAGTTTTCCAGGGCCAACAAGTGGGAGAAAGTCGACTGTGCAGAAATGAGGAAGTTTCTGGGCCTGGTTCTGCTGATGGGCATTGTGCGGCTACCTTCAATTGAACTGTACTGGTCTAAGAAGGTGCTGTACAGAATTCCAGTCTTCAGCTCCATCATGACAAGAAACCGGTTCCAGGCAAGTAGCTCTATTTTTTTTTCTTTTCTTTTTTTCACTACTTGATTCTTCATCCCTCCACTATTCATTTTGTGTGTGTGTGTGTGTGTGTGTGTGTGTGTGTGTGTGTGTGTGTGTGTGTGTGTGTGTGTGTGTGTGTGTGTGGTTTTATATATTCAAGTGTGTGTGATACTGTCAGTGTGTGCTTGTGTAAATGTGTGTGTGTGTGTGTGTGTGTATGTGTAGGCTGTGTGTGTGTGTGCGTGTGTGTGTGTGTGTGTGTGTGTGTGTGTGTGTGTGTGTGCATGTGCGTGTGTGTGTGTGTGAGTGCACATGTGTACATACGCATTATTTATTTCTGTTTGCAAGTTTTCCATACAAGTTTGCTGATTTTGTAAAACACAAAAGCACTTTTTTGGTACACCAGTGTGGTGTTTTTATATTCATGTGTGTGTGATACTGTCAGTGTGTGCTTGTGTGAATGTGTGTGTGTGTGTATGTGTGTGTGTGTGTGTGTGTGTGTGTGTGTGTGTGTGTGTGTGTGTGTGTGTGTGTGTGTGTGTGTGCGCGCGCGCGTGTGTGCATGAGCATTATTTATTTTCTGTGTGTAAGTTTTCCATGCAAGTTTATTCATTTTGTAAAAGACAAAAGCACTTTTTTATACCAGTGTGGTGTTTTTATATATTCAAGTGTGTGTGATACTGTCAGTGTGTGCTTGTGTAGTGGGTGTGTGTGTAGGCTGTGTGTGTGTAGGCTGTGTGTGTGTGTGTGTGTGTATGTGTGTGTGTGTGTGTGTGTGTAGGCTGTGTGTGTGTGTGTGTGTGTGTGTGTGTGTGTGTGTGTGTGTGTGTGTGTGTGTGTGTGTGTGTGTGTAGGCTGTGTGTGTGTGTGTGTGTGTGTGTGTGTGTGTGTGTGTGTGTGTGTGTGTGTGTGTGTGTGTGTGTGTGTGTGTGTGTGTGTGTGTGTGCCCAGTTGTGGGTCTGCTTACTTATCTTGAAAGTTTACTCTGTATTTCAGATTCTTCTTCAGTTTCTGCACTTCAACAACAATGCAGCCATGCCAGTGCCAGGTGATCCAGCGTACGACCGGCTCTACAAGATCCGTCCTATTCTGGATCATCTGCATGAGAGGTTCCAGGAGGTGTATGAGCCCCGGCAAGCGGTATGTGTTGATGAAAGTCTACTTCTTTGGAAGGGTAGACTGATATTTCGTCAATACATACCGTTGAAACGTGCCCGGTTTGGCATCAAAATATACCTGTGCTGTGAGTCTGACGGCGGTGTCAAGGGAAGTGGTGGCTACTGCTACCGCTTCAAGGTGTATGCTGGAAAGGAGGACCCCGTCAATGAGGTGCAGCCTGTCCTAGAGTCCGTAAATGCAGACAACCCAACTCTCTCGGCCAGCGAGAAGATGGTGCTGTACTTGGTAGCCCCTCTCCTGGAAAAGGGCTACCATGTCTACACGGACAACTGGTACAGTAGTCTGCGGCTGTACCTCTACCTCCTGGAAAGGAACACCTTGGCCTGCGGCACCGTCCGGGAGAACCGGGGTATTCCAGAGGAGCTACGTGGAGTGAAGCTGGACCCCGGATCATCAGCTGCTCTTTGTGGTGACAACAAGATCGTCGCCACAAAGTACCACAGCACAAAAGTGGTGCACCTGCTGTCCTCTGTGCATGGCCACACTGAGGCACCCATTCCACACCGGGGACGACGGGGTGTCAACATGCGTCCGTCTGTTTCATCGAATTACAACAGGAATATGGGTGGAGTTGACAAACAAGATCAGCTGCTTCACCCATATGACTGCTCACGTAAGTCGATGAAATGGACAAAAAAACTGTTTTTCCATTTTCTGCAGGTTGCAGCCTGCAATGCATTCATCTTGCAAAAGTCAAGAGGTGATGACTCCTGTAACACTTTCCTAAGTTTTTTGGAGAGTGTCATCACCTCTTGGATTTGGCCAGATCAGGTGCCAGCTGTGGAAGAGGGAAAAACAGATGACGAGGTGAGGGTGGGTGCACACCACTTTTTATTTCCACTGCCACCGACACCAAACAAGTCTAACCCCACCAAGCCGTGTCGGGTCTGCACGAAGAAAATAAAAGTGCGGAAGGAATCCCGCTACTACTGCCCCTCCTGCCCATCCAAGCCTGGATTGTGCTTAGGCCAATGTTTCAAGGACTACCACACCAAGTTTGTGTATTGGCAGTAGGGTGTTCTGTGTTAGTTTTTTTTTTCCCCTCAGTTATATATATTTCATTTTCTTCTGCTTTTTTGTGCTTTTGTTTTTGTGTTCTTAGTTTTCCATTCTACAGTGCATTTTTTTTTCCTCACCTGTGTGTGTGTTCACCGTTTTGTGAACGCTGTGACAAGACTGAGTGCCATCAGTGAAAGAAGACCAAGTGGAGTATAGAATGAATCCCCTTGTGTGTTTCTTTGAACCACAATTTGGACAGACAAAAAAATGAACACCATCCCCCAAAGTTATGAAATAACGAATGTAGACAACCTGAGGATTATGTCCAAGCGCAAGTGCTGGATTCCTATAGAACAGTATGGCAGTAATGTGAGTACAATATGTTCAGAAACACTAACACAGTTCCCACAGTGTTTTATGTGATAACAAATGGATACCAAGTGTGTGTGTATGTGGGGGGAGGGTCTTTCTTTTTGAACAGACAATTGTTTATTTTTTTCTTCAGACTTTTTTTTCCCATAGTTGTCATTTTGAACATTTACCAATATGTATAATATTATACTATAACAATTTGGACCATACTGTGTACTTACAGTGATGTTGAGTAAACACTAACAGAAGTTTTTGTCAGTGTTTTACAGGTTTTATGTGTTGTAACATGTGTATGTTTTTAGAAACTTTTATTTTCTGTAAAACCACCATCCGTTATATCCCTGGCCATCTTCCCAATGGCTAACAAAATTACACTATTGTTATATAGCATTATAACTTGGGGTAAAATGAAAGAGAAGCCATAAAATCTAAGTCATATGTCAACAAATGAATAAGCAGTGATTGCGGTACTGAACCTACCCCAAATAGTAAAATTATGCCCCTTTCCAGTAGAATTGGGGTACCCCCAGTAACATACAGATTGTTACACAGAGGGACATTTATTGACATCAGTTTGAATCCCAGGTGTTTGTAATATTGCTGAGCAAACACCAAAAGGTATTTTGCTTTGTTCAGTGGGCTTTTATGTGCTGAATTGTTCTAAAACTCTCAAATTGAAAACAAAACAAAAACTGATTTATCACATGTTATTAGTGTGAACCATCATCATTACCAACAAAATCAAATTAGAATGATGTGAAATTGTAAACAAGGGTATAAGGAAGAAGTCCACAAAAAATCTAACAAATAACTCAATAAGTGGATGAGTAATGTACATGTTAGTGAACATACTGCAAAAAGCATGATTATGCCCCTTTTTTCCTAAAAAATAGTACTCCCAATTATGAGCAGATTATGATCAAGAGCAACATTCCTTGGGATTTATATGACTGTCATGTGTTAGTGCTGATGTTGAATAAATAGTAAAACCACTTTTCCAATGTTCTGACTCATTTTGTGTGGCACAGTGTATTTGTGTATACTCGAAAGCTGTTATTTTTTGGTAATTTTTTGTAGTTATGTCAGTTTCTGCTATACTAATTATCAACATAATCAAGTTATTTTGACAGGACATTGTAGACCAATGCATAACAACAAAACATGCAAAAAATCTGAGAGATCTGTCAAGAAATAAATAAGCAGTAACCATTTTATTGAACCTACCCTAAAAAGCTAAATTTTACCCTGGCAAGCAGTTATTCGAAAGTGCTATTATACTGAGCAGTTAAGGGGTTAATAAACATACTGTATCTTACAAGTGCATAAGCTCGGCTAATGTGAGAGACCATACCAACCGCAAACGGTGAAAAGATGTCGATCACCAGACTTTGCAAGTGCAGATTGGCACTACCTGCAAGGTGGGTGACAATACCTGTTATCAGTTGGAAGCAGAGATGACACGCTGGGTACGGACAGTTGAGTTGATGCTGTGGAACCCATCTTCATGTGTTCATGAGATGACAATGAGGAAGACAGAGATGAATGCTCCAGGGGACCACCAGTTGGAGGCATCAAATATTCCAGGTAGACAAAAGCCATAGTGTAAAGCCCTGGACGAGGCCCAAATACATTGTTCATGGGCGCTGGGTAAGTGTCAAGCTCCTGTCTCCGTAAGTCTTGCTTATGATGTCCAAGATCCACCCGGATACAGAAGAGCATTCAATATTGACAGAGTTATCATGGTTGAAAGAGACGAAGAGGTGGCATTGCTGAAGGGGCCGTAAAGGAGTGGAGCATTGACACTGAAGGCAGTGGCGGAGCATTCTGACAGGGCAAAGGCTGCAATCCAGATCATCTGGATCGCTCAGGAAGAGGGAGAGGGGCTCATTGTGAATCACAGGACAGGACATCCTTGATACTGATTTTTAGCCAGGAATTTTGATAAGAAGCAGAGGGCAAAGAAGATGTCACATTCTTTGGAAAGGTCTTTAGGGAGCCCACTGACGCCTTGTACTTCACTGCAGCGCCTGCCTGAGACGAGGTGGCCATTTTTCTAAAACAGTCTCTGAGGGAGGGGACAAAAAAAAATCAAACAGGTGAAAATCCTGAAAAAAGGGGCAATCCATTTAGAGAAAACAGAGAAGGCAGAGATGGGCTAAAGTGCAGGTGAAGAATGAGTGGTAAACACTCTTATCGAAACAGGGAAAAACACAACACACAAAAAAGACTGAGCGAAGCGCACACAGTAGGGTCTTGTCATTTTGGCGTACAGAGACAAAGAGGATAATCATCACTCTGGCCTGAACTGGGTAATGGGATAAGCAAGGCTCAACAATGGGGGACGTTTTTCCGCTGATTTCTCCACCACCCGGCTGAGTATTTTGCAGTTATTATGACCTTTCGCATTAGCTTAGCTTTCAAACTAGTAAGATATGATTAAGCTTTGTGCTGTTAAAGGGGAAACATCGAGAAGTGAGAAGTTAGGACAGCTCCACGAGAGCAGGTTGAGCAGAACAAAGGAAGAATCTGGAATAGATCCGTTTATGGTCTCTGTCCTCAATGGAAAGTTCTAGAGGGCAGATGAATGAAGGGAATGAAAGAGCACACTGTTTGAAAATAAAAACAGATGCTGAGAGAGAAGTACTTACCCACAAGGGGAAAAAGTGCCTGAAAGAAATTTAAACCAAATTAGGTAGAAAAATAGCTTGAGCGATTGTGAATTACCACCCGAAGTTGAAGACAAAAAACAGTATATGCAATGGGCGAAAGATCCTGAAAATAGGGTAATCTGATTAGAGAAACAGGACAGGGTCCACAGTGCAGGTGAAGAATGAGTTGTAAACACTCTGATCCAAACAGGAAAAAAGAACAAGAAATTTGAGACTGAAGTTGGCTGGGGGTGGGGGGGGGGGGGAACCGGGCACATAAAGAAGACTGAACAGAGCACAGAAAGTATGGTCTTGTCACTTTGGTGTACTGAGGCAAAGAGGACAAGTGTCACTTGAGCCAGAACCAGGCACTGGGAAAGAGAAAGGCATGACAGTGGCACCTGGCGCTGGACATCTTTTCACTGATTTCAAGATCACCCAGCCAAGTATTTTGCAGTTAGTATGATCTCTCGCATTAGCTTTGCTTATGCACTTGTAAAATATAATTAAGTCATGTGCTTAATTATTAAAACTATGATGAATCAACTCGACAGTCTTGACGCTTTCAAGTACTGAGTCAAAGAGGAAGAAAGCCACTCTAACCCATACCGGGTAATGGACAGAGTGGGGTTGGCAGCGATACCTGGTAGTGGACGTCTTTTCACCGATTTCTCGACCACATGGCCAAGTACTTTGCAGTTAGTATGGTCTATCATAACTGCTGAGCTTATGTACTTGTATGATACGGTTAACTCATTCCGTGCCAATCGACGATATATCGTCGATATAGGTGGCTGCAGTTGTGCCAGGCAACGATATATCGTTGATATAACTTTGTGTGCTTCATTTAGTCTCGGATGATAGCCGATCCGACTTTTTACTGTAGCCACACGACCGATAACTCTTGTAGTTTCCGTCGCTTCTGCCCTGAGCAGTTCTTGTGTGTTTACGTTTGTTTTGACCGTGTTTTTCGGATCTTTTTCAACAAAACAATGGACACACCCACTCCAGGTACGTCGGGCGTTGCCAGTGAACGTTTTAGACATCGCAGGTTGTCAAGTGTGCAGGCGTCACAGCTTGTATTGCGACTGATTGAAGAGGAAAAGGATGACGAGAACTACGAACTTTACTCTGAACTTCAGGATTCCAGTGATGATGAGTTTCATTTGACAGGTGAGACTGAAAACAGAGCTGATGAAACAGACAGTGACGATTCAGATGACACTGTTCCTCTTATTCATTTGCCGAAAAGAGCTCGGAAATCAGGCTGTGCGCAGGGAAAAGCAACAGCAAATAACGATAGGCATACTGCTAGTGGCAGAGGGGATGGTGGTGATACAGGGTTAGATGAGAAGGGATGGAGAAAAGCGAGAGAGAATGAGGAGATTGGCACATCATTTTTTAGGGATGTCAACAGTGGGTCACGCCTGGCTCTTCCTGAGAATGCTGCGCCTTATGATTTTTTTCACTCTATTTTCACTGTTGAAATCCTCGATGTCTTGGTTGATTTTATCAATTCATACAGTGTCGTGGTGATGCAGAAGAACACTCCTCTTCGCCAGCACTCACGTCTCCATCAATGGAAAGCTGTCACTCGACCTGACCTCCTCAAGTTCTTGGCTGTTGTGATTAGCATTGGGATGGACCATAGGCCTAAAATTATTGACTACTGGTCTACAAAATGCTTCAAGCACACCCCTTGGTATGGACAGATGTTTCCCAGGAATGTTTTCCAGCTGCTTTTCCATTCAGTGTTGCATGCTTCTGAGCCCAATGCACAGGGACAGGCCAAGATTGAGCCCTTTGTGTCAAAGCTGCTCGATCAGTTTCAGAACTGTTTCTATCCGTATGAGAGTGTCAGCATTGATGAGATGGTGATTGGATACAAAGGCCGCTTCAAGCACAAACAATTCAACAATTCCAAGCCCAAAAAGTATCACATCAAGACTTTTGGACTTTGTGATTCTGCTACAGGCTATGTGATCAATCTGCTGATCTACTTTGGCAAGAAAACTGCGTACAATCCCAACCTTGATCCAACTGCTGGGCAAGCCATCAAAGTTTTTGACACACTCCTTCAACCCCTAAAAAAGTATCACCACATCTTTGCTGATCGGTACTACACAACAGCAGCTCTCATACAGTATCTGCAGTCGAAGGGCTACAATTACACAGGCACTGTTCAGTCGACACGCAAAGATTTCCCATCTGATTGGAAAACACAACGACTGAACCACAGGGAGGCAGTGTGGCATGCCAAGGAGGGAGAGGATACTCTGGCTGTATCATGGAGGGACAAAAAAGCAAAGAAGCCCTGCTATGTGGTGACAACATGTGGAAAGGTGGGAAATGTTGAAAAAGTGGAGGGGGGTCAGACAGTTGTGAAGCCCAGCATCATTGACCAGTACAACATGTCAATGAATGGCTGTCACCGCGCTGATCAGCAGGTTTCTTACTATGGCTGCCAAGGACGAAAGACTGTGAAGTGGTGGAAAAAGATCTTCACATGGATTATTGAAGTGGCACAGGTCAACAGTCATATTCTGTACACCTTGGCCCAGCCAGCAGAGCGGAAACCATTATCCTTCGCGGAGTTCAAAGAGCAGTTGATTCTGCAGCTGGTGGACATTTCCAGACCGCAAGCCCCTGCAGCACCCATTGCCCCAGTAGCAGCTGGCTTACCAGCCCCATCAAAACCTGGGAGAAAGCCCATCAACAGTGCAGAGGAGCGTCTCACAGCAAACCAGCACCTGGTTGACTATGATGGTCATGACCGACAGTGCGTTTACTGTTCACTACAAAAACGCAGCAAGCGCAGCAGTTACGTCTGCATTGGATGCACAGGAAAGCCACATTTATGTGTGAAAGAGTGCTTCAGGAAATACCACACAGAGAGAAATCTTCATTGAACTCTAAAAGACAGGCCATTTGTTGTAGATAAACTGTACAGTGTATAGTGTCTTTGTGGGTGTAAACTGTAAAGTAACTTTGTGTGTTGTAAACAGAAACTCCGCGTTTTTCATCGGACAGTGATATTACAAAAATGTGCACAGAACAGTGACTAATTGGAATATTTTCAAGCTGTAAAAACCATTCATATCACAACTGGATGTGCCTTTTGGAGTATTCATCTGATTTTGTAAGGGAATCTGCACAGACAATAGGCAGTCTGATTGGTATGTATAATGTGCATGACTTTTTTTTATTTTTTTTATTTGTCCTCATTTTATTACCCATATAATCCTAATTTACAACTCCAATATTGCATATCCTTATTGCCTGTCCTCTTACCTTTCTTTTGATATCTAACATGACTAACTTATGTGAATAATCACATGCACAGTGACCTCAGATATATACACACCCTAAACAATTTTCAGTCACGCGAAAATGGTCTGGCACAAACGTGGAAAACCCTCTGGCACTCAAGAGTTAAATTATATGCTATTAAAAATACTTTCACTCCCTCATCCTGTCTACCAGCTTCAAGCAAGGTGAGGGAGTGAAATCATGTGAGAAATTAGGTGAGGAGGTGAAAGGGTTAACCGAGACTCTTACACATTGCGGCTAGTGGTGGCTGCTGGCCCCTTCCTGCTCACATGTGTTGTTGAGCTACTGCTTGTGGAAGGAGAGATATCTTCACTCTCCTTGGATTTCTGTTCTTGTGAAGAATCCTCCGCTGTTTTCAGATCTCCCCGTGTCAATCTGGCCCTGAAATGTTTAAGTATTTACTGTGATAGATTTGCACAATGAGTAGGAAAATATTGTTTAAAATATTTATGAGCACGTTCTCTTTTTACGTCAAGGTAACCGCATCAGGCCCGGCTGGCCAAGTAATAAGCACCCTTCCCCATCTGGCTACACAGGTTTGAGCTTGGAACATTGAAAACTTTGTGGCCTACAATCCATCCTGCTGCGAACATGTACCCACCCCTGTTGCAGACTAGGAAGGATAAGTTGTGACCTCATTGTCAGGGGACAACCTTTACCTTTTAACATCATCATGCTGCTAGTGGCAGGGAATGCAGACTGAAGGCACTCATTTCAATTCATATTGCTTACAGCCCCGCAGATCACTCAGGGCCAAATCAGAACCTGAAACCATCTTAGTACTACAATAGCTGTGAAAATAGGTCTAACAGAACAATAACACTGCCACAGTCAGACATGGTACAACATATCAGGATACAATACCAAAATGTTACCTCCAAATTAAGGTCTGACATCTAAGAAGTTAAAAAAAAACCTCAATAATCTTGTTAGAAATTCATGCAACTGACATCGTACACCTTGCAGCAGCATAAGAGCAGAAGTGATCATGAGAGTTTCACTCCTAATTTCAGCAGAATAATAAACGCTTAGAACCAATTCACTAATAGATGCGCTTGTTCGCACAGTACATAGGTCACTATTCTAAAAGTAGTGCGCCGTATCAGCTGAATTAAGTATTACCTGGCTTTCAGCTCACAGACAGTCAAAGACACTCCAGAGAGGATAGCAAAGTCCATGCCGACTCAAAAGTTGAAAAAAGTACTATTCTGGCAATCATTTTTTAACGGTTTTGATCAGCTTTCATTTGTGTAGAATCAAAATGGCATCAAAATACAACACCAGCGAGTTTTATTTGATGGTATGAAGATACAACACTTGTGAGTTTTAAATGAAATCCCCTCTTTAACAGCATATAACTTATCTTACAAGTGCATAAGCTCAACTAATGGGAGACACCATACTAACTGCAAAATACTCGCATGGGTGGTCAAGAAAACAGTGAAATGACGCCCACTGCCAGGCCTTGCTTGTGGCCTGATCTGAGTTTTTGTGAGCCTGAAAGGGTGCCAGCCTGGTCTGTTGATAATTAGACTGAGTTGGGACAGGTCTCTGGAGAGTTTGCCAACAAATTGGCTACGAGGATCAAGGGGCCTTGGGATAGGGAGAGTGTCTTAGCCTGGATGGTTCTTGTTTAGTAGGGTGGTTATGGAGGGTCCAGGCATTGTGGTCATGCTCTACTTGATTGTATAGATTGGCAATTGAAGCCGGGCCAAAGAGGGAGCCCAACAGAGGGGAACTGAGCTCTGAGGGATGAACAGGCCTGAGGTTCAATGACCACTGAGTTAGAGAGAACAGAGTCCCTCCAAAGTAGTATGTGGTTCACATATATGGTGCCAAAGAGCATTACGGATGTGCTGGGCCAAACATTGAAATGGACGCATAACGTCTTGGTGCGCAATGTCATCTCTAAGGGTGACAGAGAGGCGGTCCTTGCTGGGGAGAGGAGGACAATGAAGGGCACTCAGGACGTCCTGTATGAGGGCCTCAAAGGCCAAGCGCATAACGAGGCCACTCCGTGTAGTCTCCTCTAATTGTGAGGCTAGTTTGGAAGGAATAGAAAGGGTCCTGGCATGGTAAGACGGGTAGTTTGGGCGCAGGAATCTGGATCCAGATAACTGACAGGCAGTGTGGCATCTGAAATGATATTGAATCACATGGGAAGGTGCATCCAATGGCAGGTGTGTGAATGCGGGACAGGGTTAACGATCCCGGTGCCCTGACAATGGTAAGCGCGCTTCCTCTGGGGAAAGTTTCAGACAGGCCAAAGGTCTTTCCTTACCTTAAGGTTTGCCCTGCACCTGGGCAACGAGGTCTCCAAACTCAATGGTGACCATGGGGGAATCAGTGACTGCACACCCAGTGGTGGTGCAGTAAAGGGGGTCTTGCTGCTAGGCGAAGTTGTAAGAGGAAGGAGAATCAGCAAACATGCAGTCCAGAAGGAGCTGCAATGACCTCTTCCATGGTGGAAGTGGAGATAGTCTGTTCCCAAGTTCAAGGAGTTTGAAGTTGTCAGTGGCGGATGTGTGAAAGTCGTCCGCTTTGTCATCTACGTCTGAAATGCTCTCCACCCTATGGGGTTGAGGGTAGTTGGAGTCTTGGTGGACAGTGGGCCATGAGATTGAGCATGGGCCTTGAGTGCACGCAGTTGGGGAACCAGGTTGATGTGTGTCCGGGCTGAGCAGCTATGAAAAAACTGCTTGTAAGGACAACTGGAGTTTGGCATTTGTAGTTGCATTGATGTCTTGTGGGCCGGGGCGGGGGCGGGGTAGAAATGGGCCCAGAAAGGCTTGGGCTGATGGGATGGCATATGGTGATAAGGAGGCCATGGGAAAGAAGCCTGTGGCCCTCACAATGACCAAGGAAATGACCTGTGGGACCCATGGAAATGTGGGGGTCTGGCGGATGAGGGTCAGTTCATTGGCCAGTGGTGGTATGGCCTGAAGTCTGCGGCCCTGTGGGAGGGTGATGAACTCAGGACCACCCTTTGTCAAGCCACCCATTCCCTGTGGGTAGTTTTGAATAGCATCCAGGTTAGATGGGAGGAGGTTTCCCTTCGACTAACTCCCGCATAGACAAGAAGGGATCTCCCTGGCATCCCATGTGAGGAGGCGAGTGGGCCAGACTCACATGCACCTCCTGCTCCTCTTGTTCTTGCACAGGCAAGAACAGAACGCTCTGACATCTCATGCTTCAAGAGGGCCCTGGAAGGGATGCAAAGGATAAACTCTGGCATTCTCTTCCACATAAAACATTGAGTACATGGTCCTGCTGCGGGATGGCAGTCAGAAATGCTTGAACAGGAAGCAGGGGCCAATGTGGGGCGTTTGGGTTGGTTGGTGAGGGCAGAATGCTCCGTCTCTGCCAATGACGCAGAGTCTCTGCGATGGCTGGCCCTCTCAATGACCACTTGGAGTGGATGCCCAGAGTGGTCCATGGCCTGTGGAAAACCTGTGAGGAGAAACGGCTTACCTGACTGGACAGCACAGGTGAGGTAATCCACAAGGCGCTGATGAAAATATCACAAGAGTAATCCAATGAAGAGGGCACACACAATGATGTAAAATCCTCAGTGTAAGAAAAGCACAGAGTACACAAGGACATTAACACAGAACTTTGTAAATCCTTGTGATCAAATATCACTATAAATCCTCACAAAGATGTAAAACACATGACATCATAAATCCACGGAGAGAAGCAAAAGTACAGAGGACAGGACAAGAGCACACAGATGGTGGACTGGAAAATACACAAAGCTCCACACAACACAATGGCGTACACTCCTTATGTGAAGCCCAGACCGGCACAAAGCAAACAATGGGGTAATGGCGTCAACTCCTTTCAGCATGGCTCAGAGCCAAAGAAGAAGAGTGATTTCAATGGAGAAAGGGCAAGAAGTTGAAAGTTAGGAAGGCCCTAGGAAAGAAGGTTGAGGGAAATAAAGGAAGAATCGGGAATAGACTGGGTTATGGTCTTTGACTTTGGTCGAATGATCGCAGGATATTCGGGAAGAGAAATAACAAATAGTGTTTTCCTAATAGAGGAAAAATTCGCTCAAGAGAGTTTCAAACCGAGTAAGGTAGAAAAACACCAGTTGAAGAAAAGACCAAGCATTGCATGATTGAGAATTACTGCTAGCCAGCCAAAGTTGACGACAGGTCAACAAAAAGAAAATAAAGACATTTAAGGGCGAGTGAAAGATCCTGAAAAAAGGGTGATCCTGGTACAATGCCAGTGAGGAAAGAGTGGTAAAGACCGATTGACACAGGAGAAAACACAAGAGGTTAAGCCGGGAGGAAACAAACTGACACAGGAGAAAACATCAGGAGGTTAAGCCGGGAGGAAACACTGGGTACACGATGAAGGCTGAGTGGAGCACAGAGTATGGTGTTGTTACTTCAGCCATACTGAGACATAGAGGAAAAGCACCCCTCTGGCTGGAATGGAGTATCAGGATAGGGACGGGCCTGACAGCTGCACCTGGCGGTGAATGTCTTTTCACTGATTTCCCAACAACCAGTTAGCATGGTGTCTTGCATCAGCTGAGCTTATGCACTTGTAAGATACAGTTATGTTGTGTGAAATTAAACTGATGATCTGAGAGTTGGAAGCATTAGCAATGAAGAAAACACCACTTATGTCAGATATTCACTTGGTGACTCAAAATCAACAACTGAAAGAATCCAGACAATCTAAATTAAAGTTCACTGCTGACTATAATAACAAAAATTCCAATTTACTGCAGAAGACTCCTGACAACAATGTAAAAAAAAATATTTTTTTTAAAATAAAAAACCAAATCAGACAACTATGCACAGCATGGGCCAACAAACAGCTGCTGGTGTTGGTTGACATTGAGGTATTCCTACTGAGACTAATTCTTTAATGCATTTGATTTAGTTTCATATTTTTATCATCGTTTTTTTCCACAACTACAAATCTTATGAACATGAATCCAACATAAGCAATAAATATCTGCAATGCTGCATTTGTTCATTTTAATCATAACTTTTCATTTTTCTTCATTGAGACTTCTCTGTGAGGCTATGAATGTTCTTTTTTATTTCTAATCTTCACATTTTTTTCATTAAACTTCATGGATTATCACTATTAGACAGTTACTCCCCTTTATCTCATATTTACTTGAAAATACACAATATTCAATTATCAGTGTGTGTGTTTATGTATATATACTCATATACATGCACACACACACACACACACACATACACAAACATATGCACACTTCCACTTATACACAGCTGGCTGGTCTAGATAGATTTACACAAATTTTCAAAACATATGCCTCAAATTTCAGACGACCATTTCAGAATAAAGAAAAAAATGAAGCTGATCAACACCTCTGCTTTACTGCACAGTAAATTATGACAGCTGCTTCTTTCATCCACAGCGGTGCATGAAAGCTTACTTTTTGGGAGGAAGGGTGCGCTGAGGTGGTGGTGACGGTGACTGAGATTTGCCCCTTTTCTTGCCTGACCCTCGACTAGACTGTTGCGATTCTGCAGTCTCTAATTCCTCCCCTTTGCCAGAACTGAAACACAAATCACACTACAGTCACCCATTGTGCAACAGAGATTGTTGTGATAATATCTGACCAACATCATGAGTTTCTTTTTGGGGGTGGGACGTTAGATATGCTGATGTTTATTTTAGCATGGGTGAAAGTGAAAAAATCTCTCAATCCTGAAACCTTAAATTTTCATGTCCTCTAAATGTTCCCAATCCTGAAAACCTGCATCCATTCCTGAAGCAATGGAAATACTGGACACTGCAATCTGTAATAGGCCTACATGGTTTTAATAGCAATACAATATTTGCACAAGTGAAAAATTACGAGCAGCAAATCATGTTATCAACATCTTACCTTTGGCAAAATAGAACAGTTTGAGGTTTCCCGGTCTACACACACACACAGATCAACATCTTACCTTTGGCAAAATAGAACAGTTTGAGGTTTCCCGGTCTACACACACACACAGATCAACATCTTACCTTTGGCAAAATAGAACAGTTTGAGGTTTCCCGGTCTACACACACACACAGATCAACATCTTACCTTTGGCAAAATAGAACAGTTTGAGGTTTCCCGGTCTACACACACACACACAGTTCCAGCTGCAGATGGTACGTCACAGGCATTGTTTTGATAGTTACAAGTCACTCTGATCATTTTCAACTTTTCAAAACTAGTTACCAGTAAGCGTTATGTACAAAAATGTTCTGATGTCACTAAGTTTTTGAGTGTCACGGTTCTTCACACTGGGAACAACTCTCTTCATACAGAAATTAAAGTAAAGGAAGTCCCACCAGACAACTCTAAACTATACCACTTTAAGTCAAGCATATGCATCTAAATTTCATTGTACTTGTAAGTATGTACTAGTTTACAGTGCACTTAATCAAATACATCTCAGATTTTGTCTTGAAGAAAGATCTAATGTCTTTCAGCTCTTCTTTTTGCCTGGCTTGACATTAGTCTGTCCTGTACTCCCACCACCAGACCTCCCAATGGCAAATGAAAAAACCTCTGAAAATGTAGGTGAGAAGGGGGAGGGTCCGGGGGCATGCTCCCCCGGAAATTTTTTTGAATATAGATGCAAAATAGTGCAATCTGACGCTATCTGGGACAATTTTGGGCTTGTTTGTGATCCTCTGTACTGAAGCAAATAATTTATACACACTGGTGTCAGATTTCAAATAAAAATGTTGATGTGTGTTTTTGTAAAGAGTGCTCCAACAACATTAACAGACTGAACATCTTTGTGGTTCTTATCAGTTTTCATCTGATCTGCTACTTCTTTGGCTTGAAATGTTCTGAAAGTTTGTGGATGCCTACTCGACTATAGTTAATTGACTTTGCAGCGGCACAAGACACGGTAGGCTATGCCAGCCGCTACTATTTTTGAAAGCCATGTTCTCGTTTCCATGACATCAATTTTCATGAAACTCACTCCCAACACCACTTATTTTATTTTGCAGTCTTTGTCAAATGTTTTTGCTATGGCAGACCAACTCTCCAGAAATACGGCTCGAAACATGGTCCAGCTCCTCAAAAGTTTCGCAATCAGCTCCAAGGACAAGCCGCGCTTCACAGAAAAAAGGAACTCCGTAAGTGACTTTAGGCGTTTAGCAGAAATTGATACCGGATATATCCCCCTTCCCGTGTTTCGTTGTCTGCTACGAGAGATCGACAGCCTGACAAACGGCCTACTGCTTCGCAGAAGAAAAAAATATCACTCCATTTTTTTTCCTCGGCAGGCACACGATTTTTTTGTTGAAAGCAGCCTGTGGATTTTCTCAGATTTCTGAGAAAAATCGGAAAATTAGGAGCCCTTCACTACTGTTTTCGGCAGCTTTCTTTGCAGATAAAGCAGTACTACTAGTAATAGGGAGGGGGTCAGCATTGTTGGTACAGGAGAGCGTTGCATATGCGGTCGTTTTGGTGGCAGACCTGAATGAGTTTGCCTCTTTCAAACTGCTGCTCACACCAGTTTGGTGTTTCCGGTGTTAAACTACGCACGCGCGTTAGTGTTCTCGCCTCTCTGAATCCATAGGTTCGCCAAGACGCAAGGGAAAATCAATACTTCCCGACACTTTCCGAAAAGTTTCAGTTTAGTTGTTATCACCTGTATTGTGCCGATTAATGAATTCAGGCGAGTTTGGAAACACCAGTCTGACACTGGTTCCCCCCTCCTCCTCTTTTTTTATTAGGTGGGCGGGGGTAGTAATCAGGAATACTGAGCTGCCAATCCGGAAAACTCTGCCTGCCGACGTTTTCAATCCAGAATTCCGGACTACTTTCACCCATGTTTTAGACACATCCATGCCTACACAAAAAGATGGGTGAGCTTTACCTGAGAGCTCAACTATACAGGCCATTAGAAATAAGTGTTTTCACAAGAAATTTCTGTCAAAAATACGCACACACACACACCCTTTAAGACTTCTCTCTCAAATTGTCCAGAAAGATAACCTGTCTTTGTAATGCAGCATCTTCTGTTGCCGTTTAACTAGTCCGCAAAAACAACAGCAGGCAGTGAGTCAACAGAAAAGTTGTTTCATGGCCACAAGAAAGATTATCTTCTGAACGAAGGGGCAGCAATGGATAGGTATTTAACAAGAAACGCCTGAGCAACAATGCCTCAACATCAGCCAAACGATAATCTCCCTGCCCTTGACCCCACACAACAGCCATCCAGCCAAGCAAAAGGAGGCTGCCAATAAGCTGAACGACCCACCCAGACCCGGCCATCAATTAACCCACTCTCAAATGGAAAGGCGGGGGGGAGATGACAAACCCTGGAATATAGGTCATTTTTTAAACGGGCATTTTTTTTAAACGAGGGGGCAAATGGACAGGTACAAAGAAGTACAACATGAAAGCAAATTCTGTGCAATTCATGTTCTTTATAGCACAACCAATCAACAAGGCCATCTCAGGATTAAGATCCCTGTGCACACCCGGTGTTTTAAGACAAGACAGGAATGAGAACCTGAAATATCTGGTCTAGTCTGCATCTCATGTGAGTGTATGGAAAGATAACCTGGACCTGACATATTGTCATCACCTCACCTAGTGCTACTCACCCTGCTGCTTGCTGCCTTTTGGTCCCTGAAGGTTTCTTGTTGCCCTCAGCCACCTCCTCTTTGCCTCGCTTTGCTCCTGACGGTGCTGCACTGCCCTCGTTCCCACTTGCATGGCGTTTCCGCCCCTGAGCTCTGCTTTGTTCCCGTGCTGCCTTAGAGCTATCCTCACTGTCCCCACTCTGACCCCCTCCCTTCCCTCCCTGCCTAGAAGCAGTCTTTGCTGAACCATTCACCACAGAGTCTTTGTCTCCACTTTTTACTTTGGCACTAAAGTCCTCCATTTTAGTTTGTTTTGTGCCTGCTTTCACTGGCTTGGTCTCCTCCGTTGATGACCGACCAGCACGCTTATTACGGGCAGCGGTCTTCTCCGATTCTTGGGATGACGGCTCCGATGTGTTGTCATCTCTACTATCATTGGGATCACTTTCTTGCCTGAAAATTCAAAAGTAGGCTGTAATTATGAAACTCACATACGCTCCACTGCTAAGTATTGTAACTGTCCATGAAAAGCTTTGATGAACTTAAAAGAAAAGAAAAGAAAAGACAAAAAAAACCCACTTAAACACAAGTCTGACCTACAAGAAAATCCAAATAAGATCCAAGTACGGAATTCACTGCTAATTCCAACAGATGGCTGTGGGAGAGGTGATTGTGCTTTTTTGGTGTGTGTTTTTTTTGTTTTTTATTGTTTGTTTTGTTTTGTTTTGTTGTTGCTGTTGTTGTTGTTGTTGTTGTTGTTGATGGTGTGCTTTATCTATCTTATCTCGTTCATTTTTGTATGTGTGCATAACATAGGTGGTGAAGAAAAAAAAACAGCTTTTGTATTTTGGCAAATTAAAAACCCTGCATCTATGCATTTGTACAACAAAAAATGTAGTTTCTGAAAGTAGACTTCTGTATTCAACAGCATAGAGGGAAATATATGCAGCAAAATCATATTGGGTGACACCACAAAGATACATCACACGCACACACAGACACACGCAATGCACATACGCATGTGCGCGCACACACACACACACACACACAGCAAAAAGAAAATGAACTACCCATAACAATTACCCAGGTGAGCCAGCCTGTTTAGCTTGTTCCTTCAGGCTTTTCTTGGTGATCCTGGGAGTGCGTGGCATGGGATTGACAATGGGTGCGTGACTCATGACAATGATTTCCGTTGTCGTCTGTGTCTTCACACCGCCACCACTTGGCATAATTCGCCGCTGCATGAAGGAGGAAAGTGGAATTTATGGAGCACTATTAATCACACAGATGTTTAGGTTGGTCATCTTCAATCTTTACAATACTGAAATGAACATGCCTCTTCAAGTATGTCTCGTATCATTACTAGCAATGTCACAAAGCACACCCCCCAATGTTCTAATGTGAATGAGCTTAACCCTTTGACTCCCGCACCCTATCCACCAACAGGAAAAACTTAACCCCTTGACTCCCTCACCCTATCCACCGGCTTCCTGCAGGAAGCTGGTGGATAGGGTGAGGGAGTCAAAGGGTTAAGTTTTTGCTTTGCCAGCATGATGGACAATGCAGGATGCTGATGGACACGGCAGGAGTCAAAGGGTTAAAGTCCAACACAATAAACCATGTGCATATATGTATCACTATCATTTCCTCAGCACCAACCATTTTCTGTGTTTGGCCAACTCCTAACAATTGCCTGCAACATATATGCATGGGTGAAACCTGGGAAAATTGAAAATCCTGAAAGGTGGGGGGTCCAGGGGGCCGTGAGGTCCCCTGGCGGGGTCAAGGGGCAGAGCCCCTTTGTCTGGGGACCCCCTGAAGCTGAAGCATTTTTACATTTTTGTTATTAAAATCAGACCATTTTGAGGTACTTTCAGCAAGTTTTTATAAGTGAAATAAGATTGTTTTGTCCCAGAGTAACTTATGCTGTCTCCCCCCCCCCCCCCCCCCCCAAAAAAGAGAAAAATGAAAAGAAAATTTGTGAATCATAAAGAATAATAAAAAAAAATCACTAAACCAGCATTTTGTATGTTATGCAGAATTTACTTACACAGACTGGTGCAGTACTTGTCCAAGGATTGTATTCAGCATTATCCACATCATCAGGTGTCCAGATGGTCATCACTGAGCAGTTACAACATTGAAGAAGCCCACTATCCAAAAAAAACAACAAAAAACAAAAAACCCACAGGTGTCTAAATAATCTTTAAAACGCAGATGTCCAAGAACAGTATTCTTATAGCCTACACATCGCATTCATGATGTAGTCCATACAGAACATATTAACACAAAACCCTTTTAGCAAGTGTCCAAGCCCAGATGCTCAAGCAAGGCATCCTGGAAGTCTATACATGCATATGCCCAATGTAGCATACACAACTCGGAAGTCTTTGAAGCATGTGTCCTCTTACACCTACTTAAAAAACTTTCTGATGGTGCTCTGAACACAAGTCTTCCTTTTCAGGAGCATCCGCCTATGTTCATCTGCAGTGGGATCTGGATCTGCAGCTGGTGTTGGACAGGAGGTACTAGGTGGCTCTGACTAGATCCAGGTCGACGGGATCGTTGCGACGTGAAGACGAATGAACACACGCTGTAGGCTATCGTGAAAGTGGCGCAAATCGGAAGACAAAGAGTTGCAACAACTTGGACGGCGCATGCGCGAGTTGTTCAAGAACGCAGCTTAACCGAAAACTACCCCAAAAAGGAAAATCGACCTCGACGCACGCCGATGTTCGGATTTCCGGACAAACGGCCAATACGAAATCCGGACTTTCCGGACGTGTGGTTTCACACATGTATATGTTCCCACCGTTCTGTTTATGCTTATTTCCATTTCACAGTTTCTTCTTATTTCCAGTAATACACCCAACATCCAAACTACCACTTTGGACACAACTCTGACTATCCAAACTTCCACCGATAATATCAACTATATTTATAAAACATAATGATTAGAACTGTTTTGTTTTCAAGACAACATCTGTGCTTACTTTTAAAAAGAAAAACAGGCACACCAGCACTTCAAATTCAGCATAGACAATGTGTGTCTTATACCCATGTACCCACCAATTCATCTTTGTTTCAAACTCGATGTTCACTAAAGGATAAATTCACTAAAAGGGAGATTAGAACCAAGTGTCATCTTTAAAACAATGTCAAAACATATTTCAAAATATAAATACCACCATTAATCCAAAAATGACCATTGTATCCAGTAATTTACCTTTGCATCAAACTGAAAATCCTTCGGCAAGTAGCTCTGCAAGTTCTTGTACTCCTGAAACAGTCAACATTGTCAAGAAAATGAAATGTTCAAGCTAGTTGTTAATAACTAAGCATACCGTGTTGCTTCAAAATATCACTACTTATTTTCTAAGCTGTTAATGTCATAACATTTCTTCACTCACCCTTAAAAAGCAAAAACAAAAACAGGGTGGGTGGGTGGGACTGTCTCACTTCAACAAAACAGATGCATATCTGTGGGTGACAAAAATCTGTTGGGTTTTTCTCAGCTGTTTCTGGACAATCATTGCCAAGTTCAGTTGAAAATTGTAAAGTACTTCTGACAACAATTATAACCTGTTTTCACAGATATGATACCTTACTTTACATTTAAGTTTTATTCATCAGATGATTCTTAGGGTTCACTGACCTCAAGAAGTACAAAACCTGGGTTTTCTGTAACTATTTCTGCATACGAAGGGACACAGACACAAGCCCTGCTGTACTCTGTGTGACTGTGTTATCATTTGACCGACAAGCATGGAGAGAGGGAGACAGACAGGCACAGAAGAGAGAGAGACAGAGAGAGGCAATAATTATCATATGTGGATTCACAATCTGTGGCTTGTGGCATTGTCCACAGAGGACTTGACCAGGTCAAGCCACTAAATGGACTAGTATGCTGCAGCTCTTTGTTGCTCATCAGCTGTCAGTGATCTGTTAGTAGGAGATCAACCAAAGTCTGAATATTTTTAGATTTCATCAGGAGGGTCAAATCTTCTATTTTTTCCTTTGTTTGTTTGGTTTCTATCGTGAGCGAATGAGTCTTTTTTAATGGGAATTTCCACAAAATATTACAAATATGTAGTAATTTCAAGAAATTTCTACATAAATCATCTGAAAATACATTTAGTCATGCCTAATGCATCATTCTGTGTAATTTCATGCACAGATTCCCATAAACATGGAAGCAACAGTTGTTTTATTGTACATGGTAGTGATGCAACATTTTTCCCCGGCACATGGAAAACACCGGATGTCAAAAACCATCGGCACTCAAGGGGTTAAGGCACGTACATACAGAAACCTCCTCGTTCAAAACTCTCACTGGCAATAAAGCAGATGAAATGACAGCAGATCTACATCGTCTGGGAGACCTACCTTATCAGCATTTGTGAAGAGCTTTGAGGGAAGAGGGGGTTCCACATTGCTGTCCTTTAGGGTGACGTTGGTCATCTTGATGTTCATCAAACCCAGCGCTAGATCACATACTGCATACAGCTTCTGTTAACATATAGCATACACATCACAATACATTGAACCCTGCTTTTCTCACACCAGACTTCAAAAGAGAAAGACCTAACACATGTAACCATTACATTGTTACTGTCTGTTGTTTCTTTCTCAATGTAAATACGTATCTAGCACAGTCTTTTGATCATTACTTTTCCTGCTTTTATTCAATATGTTGAAGAACAAAAACAGCCACAATTCAGCAGACATGCTCTGCAATTCTATTGAAATCTGTTGTAATCAAAGTACACAAAAATCTATCATAACAGTGCAACAGAGGAATTTAATTCAAATCCCCTTTTAATAAACATATTTACCATATCTTATAACTGCATAAGCTTAACTGATGCAGAAAATCACACTAACTGTGAAATACTTGACCAGGTGGTCGAGAACTAGACATTCATGGCCAAGTGCCATTGTCATGCCCATAACTATCTCAGTGCCCAGTTCCGGCTCAACAACCGCTGTCATCTTTGGCAACGTAGGTTAGAACAGGAATATCTACTGCCGAGTACCTGGTAGTAGAGAGCAAGGGTAGGTGAGCAAGTATTCACTGTAAGGTATGAAAAGGGGATCTGAATTAAAATCCTCTGGAAGCAGACATGACATGCTGAGTGTAGACAGCAGACGTGATTCCTGGGGACCCATCTTCACGTGTCTGTGAAATGTTCCTGAGGCAGAAGATGAAGGGTCCCAGGGAATGCCTGTAAGTGTCCCAAGATAAGAGTCCAGCCACTGTCCCTGGACCCAGTAAGGCTCACTGGGATAGAGGGGAACATTTGATATCAACCAAATGATAAAAGGTTAACACTTTGGCGTCTTGACGGCAGTCTGCTGCCGCCCATCTGTACCGCGATCTTAGTCGTGACGGCAGGCTGGTACCGTCGGAAAATGCCATTTTTTTTATTTATAACATGAGCAGTATTCGAGGGAGAAAACTCCTGAAAGTCAAAGTATAATCATCTATGCATCGATTGCTTCTCCTTAGACCGTATCTAATCATCATACAGTCTTTGTTTTAACGAAGTTTCTAGAGTCAGTAAGCGAATCTGTATTCACCTATTTTCAAAATGGCGGCAAGGCGACTTCGAAACCGGCGTATGTTTTCTGTGCAAGAGGCGATCAATATCATCCAAGCTGAAGGATCTGATGATGAATTAGATATTGTTGGTGAATTATCTGTCGAAGATAGGGATGATCTGTTGGATTCAGATACGAGTTTGTCCCTAGCATTGACTTAAGTGACATCGCTATGTGGTCGATCATGTGGTTCAAAACTTTTGTTCGGAATGCTGTTTGGATACCCTAATTGGAGTAATTTCTACATTCAAGTGGGAAATCAGCACACAAATTGTGAGTAGAATCTAATGTAGCAAGCTTCTGCCTTTCTATTGCACTTTACTGTTTGTTTCTATCTTGTCTGGTTATTTTGTAATATTTTTTTTAAAAATGGCCGAAAACATGCGATTTCAGGGGTCGACAAGCACTATTTGACTGCGACTCCATTGAGTTAAAGGAGAAGAAGAGGCAGCGCTGCTGAGGATGCCTTAAATGAGTGGGGCGTTAACCCTTTCCCATTTGCATATTCTGCTCAGAAACTCTTCCTAGTATTCAGAGATTTCCAAAAGCATGTGAATGAAAAGGTCGGACGCTGACCAATATCTTGTAAATGAGGCGATGTGTGGTACCAAACTCAGTATCATTCTTTCATTGGTTAATCCTGATTTTGCGGGAAACTTCATTCATGAGGTGTGTGTAACCCCTAGTGCTTAGAGCGTGATGGAAATTCCCCACCAGGCCTAAGTGGCAGGCGGCAGGCTGCAGCGGGTGTAAATAAAAAGCTGGGTTTCCCAGTCGGTGGGCTGCGGCGGGATAAAATGGGAAAGGGTTAAAGGTAGTGGTGGAACATTCTGACAGGACAAAAGTTGTGATCCAGGTCATCTGTATCACTGAGAAAGGAGTAGAGGGGTTTAATGTAAACCATTTAGAAAGGTGCCCCCAAATGTCGATTTTTGGCTAAAAATTCCAGTAGGAAACACAGGGTTGTGTTCTCTGGTTATGTCCTTAGGGAGCCCACTAAGGCCATGTACCTCACTGTAGTGCCTGCCAGAAGCGAGAGAGATGAGAAAGGCAGTTTTTCTTGAAAGATCCCTGACAGAGGCATTCTGCAGACAGTGAAAGCGTGGGCCTCTGAGGAACTTTAGAACAAGAAAGATGCCTCAGGCAGGTTTCCATGACGGGCAGAGGCTTGCCGTACGGAGATACCTCTTGAGAGATCCTGCAGAAGGGAAGCATCTTTGAGGGAGGGACCTGATCTGATGCAAGGTTTTCCACCATCTGGGATGGGGGTAGTGGGAGTGTTGATAGACTGAGGATGGGGAGGTGGTGCGTGGGCCTTGGCAGGTGCAGACCTCTAAGGAACCATGTGTATGCATCCCCAGGCTGAAAGGCTGCGAGTGAGCTGGATACAAGGATGGATCAACATGGACTGTGTGGTGTCTTCAAGACCCACTGGGTAGAAACCTCCTAGAAAGGAGGGGCCAGATCCCTAACTCCAGGGTTGCCTACCCCTAAAATGTGTTTTCAGGGACATCCCTTGCCAAAATCAGGGACACAGCATGATTTTCAGGGACACACATTAACATGCCCCGGTGATCTTCTTGTTCTTTTGCTGTTTTTCAACTAGCTCCTAGTTTCTTTTGTGTTTGTCAGTATGCACATGCCGCTTACAGTCATCTTTGCCACCAGACTTGATTGAGAACTCGCAGGCACACACTTCACAGAACGCGAACGTACTTCCTTTTTTGCCACTTTTAACCCCTTGAGTGCCGACATTTTTTGACATCTAGTGTTTTCCATGTGCCAGGAAAAAAATGTTGCATCGCTACCATGTACATTAAAACAACTGTTGCTTCCATATTTATGGGAATCTGTGTATGAAATTACACAGAATGGTGCATTAGGCATGACTTTATGTATTTTCAGATGATTTATGTAAAAAAAATTTGAAATTACTACATATTTGTAATATTTTGTGGAAATTCCCGTAAAAAACTCATAACCACTCGCGATGGAAACCAGAAAAACAAAGGAAAGAATAGAAGATATGACCCTCCTGATGAAATCTAAAAGTATTCAGACTTAGGCAGACTTCCTACAGAGAGATCACTGACAGCTGACAGTTACAAAGAGCCACAGTGTGCTAGTACACATGAGTGGCTTAACCAGGTCAAGTCCTTCCCTGAGGCACACCCCCCATCCCCACCCCACTCCATCACCCTAGTCTTCCCCTTGCCACTTCTAATACTACTCACCGACAGTGTGGCTTATATAATTCTACAATGTGGTTGTGCAAGTGTTGGCTAGCTACCAGTATTGCCTATAGCAGGAACCCTTCATATTGGGGAGGGGGTGTGCTCGGAAAATCAATACTTCTTTTAGTGTTGGGCCTGTCTGCTGCTCATTTCATACTAACAGTAGCTACTCCAAACAGCATGGGTCGTGGGGAAAGTCTGCAGATTTGACCTACTTTTTGGTGTTTTTCAACTGGTCATATTTTGCGATGTGTGAAAGAAAATGTAATAAAATCTACTGCAATAAAAAGATTGGTGTTTCGTTGTTTGAATGATGTACTTGTTTAGACTAATACTCATTTTTTATATGTTTTATTACATGTTCATTCACCCTGCCCTAGCGAGTTCAGCCAGCTGTCTTGACGTAACGCCGATTGCCTTCTGTTTACACTACCCTTACTTACTGCTCTGTCGCATCGCGTGAGTGGCTAGATCTAAAAAGATCGCCCAATGAAATGAAAGAAGACATCCAGATCCTTATTTCATGCCCGTTTCGTCACGATCCATGCTGTCAATGTGTAAAAATTCAAGCAATAAAATGTTCAAAATAGAATTTCTACTGTAAAGACCTGATTGCCCACGCTCATAATACATCAGTTTGTAGATCAGACTTCCCTCTACAATATTTGTCCAAAATGTTGTTTCATTATCATTTCCACACGAAGCGGCAAGCGATCAAAAAGACCGAAGTGTACCGCTCCTCGCGAACATTGTTAGCCGCCATGGCCGACGCGCACGCTGAATTGTCGGACACCAGTAGTGACCGAAATGTGACACCGACTGCTTCAGTATCGCAGTCAGGTCAACTGTTCGCGCATGTTGGTAAGTTAGTTCTTTATTGTTTTTGATTTTATGAATATTTTGTTGTTCTGTGAACTTTTTATGAGCTGACACTGTTTGAAACAAGATGGTGTGGAATCGTGCCAACAACACAAACTCGACGTTGTGGGCTGGTCCGAAAAATGACTGACATTTAAATTTATTGGTGCTAACTCACCTTCATGATAAAAGTATTACGAGAAAGAGACTTTTCATTTATTTCATTCATATATTTAGTAAAGAAAAGCATTCATTTCAAGGATTGAAGGGTTTTTATTTGGTCATGTGACCTGAGCTTGTGCAGTACTTTCGGTTTCACAGTTCTTCCAATGTGGTCGCAATTTCATCAGATGAATCAGTTAAGCTTCAACAAAACAAAACTATAGGTCTACGTATATAATTAAATCTATACTCACATTTTGTTCAGAATTTCTTACAATTATATGAATGTGCACTGTGAAATAAATGTGTAATCACAAAATTTGTTGCCAGTAAATGAATAACAAACTGAACACATTCTCTTATTGATTCAACTTGTAAGCTGAAAATTTAGCGATGTGACAATACTGGACAATTACTGAATTTGTCTGCAAACTGGTTGACATAGAAACATGACTTAGAGAACAATAACAACAGGAAATGTGGCTGTTTTCAGCTGATGAAACCTACAACCGACTGAGGAGAAGCTTTCTGCCTGGAAGGGAAGACCACCATTGTTGCCAGCAGTACACGTGACTAACCGTCTCCTGCTGCAGTTAAGAGGACTTCATTTGGAAGGAAAGAAGTATTCAAAACAGTACTGCAATTCTGCCTCTAGGATTACATGGGTTGTCAGCAAATAAAAAAAAGGCTGTCTAAAACTGACAGGGTTTTTGGATGATCTCAGGCTAGTTCTTCAACACCATCTCCTCACAGAAAGACCTATCCCTTCTGCAGACTGTCTTGTGGCTGCCTGTTCTGCTATTGCAACTCATCCTGAAGGAGATATATCTGCTGCTGACATGAATAAAGACACTGTTGAACTTGAAGCAGCCCTATTTCAGTTCACCAAGCAGGTCCAGTGGATGGCTGTTTATTTTGTAGAAAGATTCTATATTGGACAGGTGTTGGAGTTAAAGGAGAATGGCAGCTGGGCGTCAGTCCAGTACCTGAACAGGTCAGGGGTCACACGGACTGTTTCTGCTGGCCTTCACGGGAGGATATTTTTGAAAACACACATGCTGAAGATGTTTTCTACTGGGACTTTGATTGTCTTCCAGTTAGCAATGATGGTCAAATTTGGCGAGCAGATGATGTGGAGGAAATCGCCGCTGCATACACAAAAGTGTCATCTGTCTACTGCAAGTAAGCAAACTGCCACAAAGCAAGCGGTATGGCTGACATATGTGCAACCATCCATGTTATTGCAAATGCACCAAGTATCACTTGTTGATTCCTGGGATTCTGACCTGTTAATTGCAAGTGACAGATCTCAGCTAGTTACCGTATATCACTTTGTCAGTTAAGACTCAGACTAGTTATTACTTCAGAGCACAGTGGCCAGAACTACTGTCTAGTCTGCTCACATTTATTCTGTTTCAGTGAATTCCCAAGTACAAAACAAAAATGTTACTTAGTTAAGCTACAGCAAGTCCACCTGAGACTGTGGTTTATCCATCTAAAGTGCAGTGGCTACAACAGCGTCACCTTGCCATGTTGTGATGAATCCTGTGTACTGTTAGTGGAAATTTTGGGGCTTTTTAGTCCACACACATTCATTACATGGATGATCTGTGGACAGGAACAATAACAGCCATGCTACATGTAATTGTGATATTGATCATCTGCTGCTTTAGATAATGACAGGCACTTGAAGTCAAAACACTAACCAGATGGGTGACTGAGTTTTGCGATTTGTGAGAATTAAGAAAATTATTAACCCTTTGACTCCCGACTTCCTCACCCTATCCACCAACTTCTTGTAGGAAGCTGGTGGATGGGGTGAGGAATTCAAAGGGTTAAGTTTTTGATTTGATATCTCTGGTGACGATACAGAATGCTAGTGGGTAGGGTGAGGGAGTCAAAGGGTTAATCAATGTCAAATAAATGTGAATTTTTTTCATTTTTACAGTTTTGAAAGTGTGCTGGTTGAGAGTGTCTGTTTTTGCTGAATCCAGTGATACCAAAACATTTTTCTAGCTCAACGGAAAGCAAAGTTATGAAAATGTGTCTCCGGCATGCTTTCGTGTTAAATACTTTGTATCAGTTGGGCATTGGCAAAAACCCTGATAAAGTGATATTTCTGGTTTTTGATAGCAAATTTTATCACTTTCCCTGTATAAGAACTACCTGAAAAAAATCAAACATCATCTATGCATCAGGAATGTCAAGAAAAATGCAAAACTGATCAGAAAATACACATCAGTTCTGTTGTATAGCCTGCTGAAAATGACAATTTTGTTGATTTGCGATTTGGCGCAGAAATGCGCGTGAAAATTAAATCTTTAAAAATTCGCAACTTTTTTCCTAATTGAGATACAGAAATGCTGTTGGTATCATTAGAATCACAATAAAAAGATCTGTTTATTGGTAATAGTTTAAAAAATCTATAGGTAAATCTCAAAATCTGTTTGGAGTAGCTACTAACAGCAAGTAATTACTGCTGTTTTCAACCTCTTCTTGTGTCAGATTTGTCTTCTGAATCATCCTACAGTCATTTATAAGTTCTTGACTCGACACACATGCTTTCAAAGGCTGAAAACATGCAGCATTGCAAGACAGTCCTGGTGTCAACAGTTTTGCTGAAAACCAGTTTCTCTTTTCAGATAAATAAAACCAATCTGAAGAGGGTTGCATAGGTCAAAAAGCCATGTAAGAGAAGCCAGTCACTTTTATGAACCCTCTCTGAGATTGACAACATTAGTCAGTGCTTCTCTCCTATTTACATTAGGCTGAAACGTGCGTCAAACTACCTCCGTAAATTTCAAGTATGTAGGCACCAGAAAAGGCTCCAGGAGCTCCGTAAATTTTACGGAAGCGGCACTCAAGAGGTAAAGAAACTTCCACGTGTCAGTATAATCCTTTCAAAAATTCTGGCTACACCTGATCTTTTAGCTGCAGGCTCTGTTGATGACTCAGAAGTCGCGGGAGCTTCCCACTTAAACCCCATTTTGATAGTATGCCAATCAAGCAGGCTAAGCGATGCGCATGTGTTGTTATCGGCATTTAAGCATAAGGTCAATTCTGATTGGTCCGGCTTCATACTAGGTGCACTCGGTACTCTTGCACCTCAGTACTCTCACACTTTTGTACCAAAAAGCTGCTTGTGGAAAAACCGTCTCGGCAGTTTTTAATTTTCCGGGACGCATGACCAAAAACTGGATTTCCGGGACACCTAGGCCATTTTCTCAATTTTCAGGGACAAATACAGTCACATTTTGAATGAAATTTCATAAAATCTAACATGCACACACTCCACATGCAATGAAGAAAGAGATCGTGTTGAACAGCACTGAGTTGTTGAGTATTGTTCAGCCATTTGCTTTTCCGTCGTCTGCTTTGCTGTGGAGATAGTGGGTCGGGAACTTTGCACTGTCCACACACCAACTACACAGTACAGTGACCTCATGGCCTGAAACGAGGCTAAGAATGACCAAAGAATCTATTTCTGGCTATTAGTTTTGGTTAATGGAAATACTGAAAGCCCCGCGAATTTTCAAAACTCGAGTTGGATTTCTCCAACGCTCATAGACAAGCATTGTTGAGACATGGTCGGGAAATCCCAACGCTCGTAGCGAGAGTTAAGCCCAGGGTGGATTGATAAAGCCCAATACTGGTTGGGCTGATGGGTAGCATTATTATTATTATTATTTTATGAACATTTAGTACGCCTAATCAAATTAATGCCCTAGGCGTTTACAATGGCAAAACATATAACCAGAATCACAAGCACACACACACACGCCCACAGAAGCACCCACACACACACAAACACACACACAAACACACACACAGCATGACATGCAAATACAATGACACATTGACACTAAGACACTATAATGTCACCATTACATTACATGGGGGGAAAGGGGCAGAGATTACCAGTTTTGGGAAACAGGTGAGTTTTGAGGGAGCGTTTGAATGTGGACAGAGAGGGTGAGTATCTAAGAGAGCGAGGTAACTGATTCCAGATGGTTGGAGCTTGATAGGAAAAAGAACGCTGCCCAAACCTTTTAGTGCGGACTATGGGGATACTATAGAGACGGGTATCAGATGAGGACCGCAAAGCTCGAGATGGCGTGTAGAGATGTAACAGATGGGTGAGATACTCAGGACAGGAAGACTCAATAGATTTGAAGCAGAGGCAGGCAATCTTGTGGTAGGGAGGCCAGGGGAAGATGCCTGGGGTCCCCACGATGGCCAAGGCAAGGTTCTTTGGGACTCCCCAAGTTGGGTCCAGCAGATGCATGCCAGCTGATTGGCCAGTGGTGGAATGGCCTGGTGTCCATACGCCCATGGGAGGGTGGAGACCTGGGGCTCACCCTTTATGGAGCCACCCATTCACCCTGGAAAACCTGTGCATGTTGTTTGGACTGAAGGGGTGAAGATTTCCCTTCTATTTTCTGCACAAGTGAGAAGACATCCTGTGCAAGGAGACGAGTGGGCCAGGCTCACTGGCACCTCCAGCTCCTCTTGTTCCTATACGGTTGAGAAGAGAGCACTCTAGCATCGTATGCTATAAGAGGGCTCTGGAAGGGACTGGAATGGTATACTTTGGCTTCCCTTCCAGAGCAGGCATCCAGAGGAGATCAACCAGCTGCGGCATGGTAGTCAGAACTGGCTGAGGTTGCTGGGGCCAATGAGGAGCATTCAGGTTAGATGCTGGCCTTAGAATGCTCCATCACCACTGACAATGTATAACCTCTGCTATGGCTGGCCCTCTTTACCACCACTTGCAGTGGATGATCTGAGTGGTCTATGGTCTGTGGTAACCTGTGCAGGAGGTCCTGACTGGCACACAAACAAGAGGACAAACACGGAACCAGAAATAAAGACAAGGCTCCAACGCAGGAAAGGGTTATCCACAAGGTAAGGCACAGGCACAGGTGAACCACAAAGAATGAGTAATCCAAAAGTACGGAGTAGTAATCCAGGGAACAGACACACACATTACTCCTTTGAGAAAAGCACAGAGCACAAGCACAGTAATGGTGCATGAAGGAAACACAGAGGGACACTTCACACAATGGCACAGACTTTCTCTCCCCCACCCCCAAATTTTTTTAAGGGAGTAGAAGGGAAGAACCACACAGCTAGCTAGCAGTCCCCATGAAAGTATGTCAAGGGGAACAATGGAAGCTTCTCGATTGTTAGAAAGTACTAGAAGGTACATGACAAAGTGTAGAATGATGTTTCTAAAGAGAGTGAGCATTTGCTGCACCCTCACTAAAGTAGGTTGAGGGGAACAATGGAAGAATCTTGAACAGACCAGACTACAATCTTTGTCTTCAAGGAAAGTACTGGAGGACACAAAACTGAAAGGATCAAACAGTTGCAGATCAACTGTGAAGAAAAATAAAACCATGGAAGAAGGGCTTTCCTGCAATGGTAGAAGGTGCTAGACAAAGTTTCAAACCGAATTAGGAAGGAAACAAGAGTTGAAACACTGCAGATCTAATGATCAAGAATTACTGCCTGCTTACCAAGTTCTTTTTCTTCTTCTTGGCGTACGCTGCTACACAATCAGCAGAGTCCAGGTGATATCTCATCTGAACTCAATGAGTGTGTAGCCATTATGCGATAAGTGCATGGTACCATGGTTTGTTAGAAGGCGCACGCTGGCCCGGTACCTCTGTCTTCAGCTTTCTAGGTTTTCTGTAGGGGTTGCCTTGCCCTAAACTCCTGGCCCGTACATCCTGCCCTGGGAGCACAGGGGGGATTGTTTCTCCAGGGATCCCACCCCGTAGCTAGGGCTTACAGCAGCCCTTACCTGCTGATGAACCCGTCTTAGGACACCTGGGGCACTTTTTAAGGATAGCAGTGCCACCTGCTACCCCACCCTGTCCTGATAGGAACACCGCCAGTTTGGTCCGGGACTGCTTATTTGCTAGCAAGCTAGCTTATTCACAGCCACCCTCCATATCTGAAGGGCTTCTTTATCCGCCACCTGTCACCCGCCTGGGTTGGGGATGGTCGACCTGCCGTTGAATTGGAAGTCGGCCTTTTCCAAGGCTGACCAAGTTGACAACAAGGCAAGAAAACAACATAAGTATCCAAAAGGAGGGAAAAAATCCCCCCTCTTCACAAAAAAGACACAGGGGAGAGCAGTACAGGTTAAGAATGAGTGGTAAACAATCTTGATTGAAACAGAGAAAACACTGAAAAGGTTAGCGAGACTGTGAACCAAGAAAAATGACTGGGCACACAAGGCAGACTGTGCGGAGGGCAAAAAGTACAGTCTTATCTCTTCAAAGTACTGAGACAAACAGGATAACCGTCACACGCACTGGAACCAAGTATCGGGACAGGGGTGGGTGTTACAGCAGCATCCGGTGGTGGATGTCTTTTCACTGATTTCTTAACCACCCACTTGAGTATCTTGAAATTAGTATGCTCTTCCGCATCAGCTGAACATATGCACATGTAAGATAAGGTTATGTGCTATTTAAAAAAGGTGCCATATCTCAATTGTTAAGACTGAAACTGTGTTACTGTAAGCAAATTCTTCTTCTATGTTTAAGACAACTTCCTGAAACACATCATTTACACTGCAATAAACAATAAAACTGCGTAAAGCAGCAGAAAAGCTTGGCAAATTTCCAGTAACCAATTATGGAAATGTCCTTTCAAAGTTTCTGCTGACTGAAACATGAAAAATTCAGCAAAATAAATGATCCAGCATCTTTTTATTTAAGTCAACTCACCCTGTTCATGTCAATGTCATCAGGCCCCTGGGCATCTTTTGTTTGTTTGATTTTCTCTATCATGCGACGTAGGAATGCATAGTTGTAGTCTTCTGCGCGACCAATCAAAGGCTCCATCAGAAACCACAAACACCTGCAAAATAAACATATGTCATTTTCCCCAAATTCTGGTGTTTCCATGACAAAAACAATTTGATGAATAAATAGCCAAATCTTACAGAGAGAAAAAAACAAAAGATAAACATCCAACCAAATACAAATGTATCAGTGATATTTCTGATCAACACTGTAAACTAAATGGCAACAAAAAGTCACCATCAAACTAGTAAGTATGGTGAAGCAGTTTGAGCAACAAACTGACTGGGAGGTCATAGGTTCACAATCCTCATCATTATCATGTGCCCTGCCACAAGGCATTGGCAATCATGGCCCTCCACACGAATCTATCCCTTGTCGCATTCCTATCCATCCAAAAACATGGGATTGCTGTTGGGAAGACTGCGACCACGTAGTCAATCACATTCATCGTACGGATGAATCATTGAGGTGTTACACAGATCTCTTGATCAACACCATAGGTGTCTGTATTTCTCAGGCCTGGTAAGACACCAGGCTGTACTACAAAAATTAGCATAAAAGTATAGCCCTATCACAGTCATAACCTATAATGAAACTCACAGTATCACCACTATCAACCCCACTCTCAGCATCAGTTTTCTTTAGATGCTAAAAATTTATGCCCTGCTCTCATTGTGACAAGTTTTGATGGATTTGGAATGTGCTGCAGAGCTCAAATGAATAGCATGGTGTTGTGACACAGGAATGTTTCAAAAGATGGGGCAACAAAAAATAAACAAAACAACCAACAAAAAATATAAAAAACAAAAAGGAATCGACCACCACTATACAGGCAATTGAGTATTGCAATCAGATATGTGAAGCACTTTAACCTGCTTCCTTCATGGAAAAGTAGCTTGTCTCAATGCTGAAATAAATCCTTATTCACTGAAAACCTGTAGATATATAGCCCCAACTTTAGCTGAACTAAGCACTTTCTTTTTTTATTTGATTTTATGAAATGAAACCAAACAAGACGAATACATTTTTTCAAATATATTGAAATAATTCTGACATCATGTTTCTTCCCTTACTCTTTGAGATTCTTGAGGGACTCAACATGGTCATAGGACTTGAAGTCTGGATCATGGGCCAGCAGGTGGATGGTGTATGGCAGTACATAGTCAGGCAACACAGATGTCATCAGACCTGCACATGTTTCATCAATCAGTGTGCATCATTTATCAACACCTTGAAAGTTTCCAACACCAAGTTTTCACATCTAACTTGTTTTCAAATGTTAAAAAGTTTCAATGTGGCACACAGTCGGACAGCACAGACATCATCAAACCTGCATGGTTCATCAATCAACATTTGAATTATTAACACCTTCACAGTTTTACTATCAAGTTATATCAAGCTTTTGGATACAAGTTTTTGTGTATGTGTGTTTTTACATACACGCACGCACGCACACATACACACAAACTTTGCACAATTTGCAAACATCAGGAACAAAACCTAGAGAATTGGAAAAAAAAAGTATTTAAATACTGGATACTATTCTGCACAACCAGCAAAAAATAAATGTTCTTACACATTTTGCAAAACTGGCAAGAAATGAAATGTTCTATCTATATTGACCATTTCAGGGGCAACTATATCAAAACAATTACAGGTAGTGAGGCTGTTTTTTTAACAACACATGTTTTTGCACACTACACAAGAAATTAAACGTTCCCCTGTAATGATAATTTCAAGGACAACTACATTAAAAAAAAAAATTCTTAAAATCAAACTCTTACCATGTCTCACCGGGGTATACAGCTAGCATATGAAAGCATACAGAAGATGGTGGGTAGGGTGAGGGAATGCAAGGTTAAGTTTTTGTTCTGCTGTCATTGCTAACAATGCAGGATGCTGGCGGATACGGTGAAGGAGTCAAAGGGTCTTGGAAGGAACACTTGCCCGGCACGTTTGACACTGTCATCAATGATTTGTAAACACAATAACTATGATAGCAAGAGACCTCAAATATGATGCATGTCAAAGATGGGCAAGGAGCACGAGGCCAACTGCAAGCATTCTGGGAGGAACAGTCTCCACTTGGGAGAGAAAGAGGGCAGACTTGGGAATGTGAAAGAGGGACAGACCTAGAAAAAGCAAGCTTCTCAGCCTCAGGAACTTTCCATGCAGAAAAGCAGTGGGAAAGTCCAAAACAGTACCAGTGTACAACCAAGAATGGCTGAGAAGATCCCCGGTCCTGCTCCTGCACTTGGCTACCATCGCTGATTCCCTCAACATGGGCCAGTATACTGAGGCCTGAGAGAAGGAGCCTAGAGCAGCCTCAGCTGCAGACAGGCATAGGGAGCCCTTGACTGGGCATACTGCCATCGCTGTTGGGACCTAGTCCTCATGGACTGTGTGGGCATCAGTGAAAGACCTAGCTGAAAGGTCAGTAAAATGATCCTCATTATATTCTCCAGAACCTGGTCCTCCTGAAGAGCATAAGGATGCCTGTGAGGACTCTCAAGATGGCCCTGGTAGGCTGAAGCTCAGAAAAGAAAGCACCAAAGCTTGAGGGACAAAGTCTGAAGGCAGCTAGCCCTGTGAGCTGAGGCTTGGACTGTCAGCCTGATGAAGCCCATTCTGCAGAGAAGCATGGCTGTGTCCTGTCTAAACGGAGAAGGACCTTAAGTCACAACTTGGCAGCCCATACCTGGGAGGCAAGAGGACCTCAGCCAGCCAATTCCTGCAAGAATATGCTTAGAGGACAACCCTTGTACAAATGCTGCCATGAGGCCCAAAAAGTGAACGGTGACAGTGAAGGTGGGTCCCTGTGGGGAAGGGAACCCTAACAGTTTGCACCAAAACAGTGCTAGTAGCTATGAAAATTGGCCAACATGTGTGAACCAATAGTCACAGAGAGAGGACTTGAAAATACACAGGCAACAACTAACCCCAGAGCCAACAGGGACAGACAGGATTACTGCCCCTCAGGCAGCAAAGGCATGAGTCTTCTCTGAGACTGACTGCATTTCCCCGCAACATAAAAAGTATCCTGCATTCCCCCTATGTCTGTAATCACACCCTCAACAAAAAAACAACAACAAAAATCTTATTATTACTACAATGATAATGCATCTCTCCTAAGTGTTACCCTGTTTGGATTTCAGTATGCACAGATGTAATAAATGCATGGTACACGAATACTTTGACATATTTCAAATGCACTGAGTTTAATTTTAATATATACCAGGTCTTTTAAAGTTATAAGTACTGCTTACCTCTAGCATTAGGATTCTGTTTGAGGTAATCCCGTCGTTTCTGTACATTGCTGTTGAGGAATTGCTTGAGCTGTGTTCGCCGTTCTTTGAGAGGATCATTGGCTGCCAAGGAGAAGATGCTCATGTATTCAAGAGGAAGACGCAGACTTAACAAGCCTTTATGCAGCTTTTGGGCAAAGCGTAACCTCACATGATAGCAGGAATCCTGGACAGAATGTTTAAACAAAAGGTAACTATAAATACGAACCTGTTCATTGTAATACAGAAAGGAAGCAGAGAGAAGACAAGAGATTTGGGGGGGGGGGGATGAGACACAGAAAAGAAAATCCTATTGTTCACTAACAATTTTGGTTCTATAAATCATACAACTCCTCATCCCACCCCCATGCAAAAACAAAACACCAAAAAACTCCAGTGTTCAATGGCAAAATGACACATTACAATGGTATTGACAAAAAACAAAAAACAAAAAAAAACCATGAAGCTGAAACTGCTGGTAGTCAACAGCAGCCTGAGCAGATTAGTATAAACATGACCATGCATGTGCATGCCACACACACCTGTTAAATAACTCTGCATTCTACCAACACCTTACCATTGATTCTCCCACTTCCAGCCTTCTCTCCATTACATTCTGTATATCCAAAATAATTGTTACTAAATATTTTCTCCTCAAAACACTTTACTAATTCTGAACTTTACTAATTACAATGGGCGGTGATAATATTTGCATGCCACCACATTTGACAATGGGCAAAAAAAACAACAGATTTTCAAAAAGGGGAAAGAAGACACCCCCCCACCCCAAAAAAGTGATTTGTTTAAAAAAACAGGAGAGAACAGTACAGGTTAAGAATTAGTGGTAGAAACACTAAACCAAAACAGAAAAATCCCAGATTTGAGAAACTCTAAACAGAGGAATATGACTTGGCACACAAAGAAAGACGCATAGCGTCTTGACGTGTCAAGAGTACTGACGCATAGCGTCTTGACGTGTCAAGAGTACTGAGACAGGAAAGTGATCATTGGGGCCAGAACCAGATATCAGGACAGGGGTGGGTGCGACAATGGCACTTGACAGTGGATGTCTTTTCACCAACTTTTCAACCAGCTTGTCACGTATTTTGCAGTTTGTATGGTCTCTTGCATCAGCTGAACTTATGTATTTGTAAGATATGGTTAAGTTATCATGGGATTTTATTCCAAATCCCTTTTTTAATACAAAAAATATTTACCATATCTTAGAAGTGGATAAGCTTATTACAATAACTGAGCTTACACATTTATAAGATATGGTTCAGTTATGTGCTATTCAAGTGCCGTCTAAAATCTTTGCAAAAAAATGTTAATGTTCATGTCAACTTACATGGACACAGAACAAAAACAATGACATTTTCTCTCCATACAGCTAAACCTTAATTCTGCTTTAACTGACAAACAGACGACATTGCACTTAATCAGAATCTGTTCCAACTGCTTCCTGTAAACGTTTGAAACTTACCTGGAGTGACAGGAAAATAATTCTGAATAATTGTATTCAATAAAAAATTTCCTCAAAAACACATTTAACAATCCATTTACTGCAATCAGACAAGACAACATTATAGAACTTACATTGATGAGCAAGGCAAGGGCTTGGAACTGTTCACGGGTGAAGATTTCAGAAAAGCAAGTCTCCTCAGCCAGTTTCATCATACAGCAGCCAGCTTGCAGACGTAATCGAGCCAGCTCTGGTTTGCTGTAACAAATGTGTATAATATCATGCTCAACGCTTGCAGATGTACTAAACATTTCATGTAGACTTCTTGCTTAATCAATAAATTCTGTTGTTGAGACATATCAACTTCTCCTAGCTGAAGGATAGGAGAGAACTAGCTCTTGTGATTCAGGATGCTGCAACATTAGGGCTCTATGCAGCATTCTCCTTTTGCTTTTTCTTGAGGGGTATTTTGTATAGAGACATGTCTAGCTAATCATTGCTGATTGTAACATGTGAGACACACCATGTTTATAAAATGAAATTTCAGCCCCATCCCCTAAATGTTTTCAAACATAAAAGAAAGAAAAGTATTAACAGCCCAGATCAAAGTGTTTTTTTTTAACCACTGTGATTCAACCCATTCTTTATCGTGAACCAAAACATATTACTATTTTTAAAAAAAAAAAAAAGATGGGGGAGACGAATATCCCAACCAATATATTTTTCAGCAAAAACAAAACAAAAAACAACACAAAATATCCCAACCAACCAATCATTAACAAAAACCTACTAACAACACAAATGTGAAATTCCCTATGCAGTAATGTACTGACTTGAGATGGTGATGTTCCATGAGATCCCCTTCATGAATGATGACAGTGTAGAGAAGGCGTAAGGTGGAGGTGGCAGAGTTGTTTGCGTTGCTCTTAAGGCCCAGCAACCAGCGCACTAGTAACTTCATGGCTTGTACCTGCATTCCATATAAAAAAACATCAATACAGTAATGGAAAAAAAAAGAAAAAGAAAGAAATAAACACTGCGGCATGGCTGCTTGATAAACAAATTCAGCAAAAAGTCTCAAATTCTGAAAACATAAGTTGTGTGTTCATCATCATCTGTTGGTGAAAAATAAAGACGTAGCTGTAACCACATACTTAAATAGTTGAAGAGGTTTCCTATTTTCTGTATGGAATTACAGATTCTTTTACTTTTATTCAACAACCAAAACACAAAGTGTGTCCCTGTATGTTAATAACCACAGACACCATGTCTTTACCAAAATTATATGGAGTACAAAGGAAGAAACACACTCACACACACTCCTCTCTCTCTCTCTCTCTCTCTCAATGTTTTTTTCAATTCCTCCCCTTTACATACAAAACTGTCAGGTACGAAAACTTCTACAAGCAACCTTTTTTAGTTTTCAGAACTACAAAAGTTACATGTAACACTTTATCAAAACAATTTTTCAACAAAATATTTAACTTTATGACAAAACATTACCTTTGCTTGTGTTTCTTCAGTAACCAAATGGTCAGAATACCATGCTTCATCTGTGACAGGTCCCGAAGTCTGCAAACAGAGCACTTCACATAAACAAGTAAATAACAACCTGCCAATTTTTAAGAGTATTATTTCTAATATTGCAGTACACTGCAGTATTTGAGATATTGAGAATATCTGAGATGACAAGGGATTGTTAATAATGAGCAGAGCAGAATAATTGAAAGCTAAGAGGAACATTCAAACTTTCAATCAACTGACAAGATGAACTGGCATCATGGAGACCGAAGCTCAAAAACAAAAATTAAACCTAATAAAATGGTCATTATCTGTTGACATTTGTAACATTCGCCAATTAAAGAGAGAGCAGTTCCACAGATCCAAGAAGAGCAAATGAAACGCAAACACTAATTCAACCAACTTTTCCTCGCAATAGATGAACTTAAATGTCAGCCATATACACTCTCATTCAACAAGACTGCTTCCACTTTTTACCAGCAAAAAAACTGAATATGCAAATAAGCACAGAAAAATCATCAGATACTGGATCGGTCAAATCTGTGCTAAATTAACTAACATATCGTATGAACAACACGACTGAAGAAAAGAATAGAGTTTGAACTTTATTTTTATGCGAAAGCTGAGATTACTATTTTTATCTAACACATCAATGCCCAATCTGCTGCAAATTACATGGACAAGCGTATGTCCATACAAGTGACAGGAAAAAGATAGGATAAAGATGGGGAATAGGAAGAGAAAGACAGAGAGCAAAAAGAAACATATGAATGTACACAGACTGCCTCATGATAAAGATGTGAAAATTCCTGTTCAATTAACATTTTAAGCATAACACACAGACTATCTGTCTCTTTCTCCTACCATCAAAGTCTTTCAAGCCAAAACATACACCGAACACGGACGTAACAGCCCTCACCCTGTCAACCATGAGCAGGTCTTTGACTACAACTTTGGTGACAATGTTCTTCATGTCTGTGGCAAAGGCATCAGGACACAAGTAAGCCAGATGACCCAGGGCCACAATGGATGTGATGTAGTTCGCCGATTCAGGATTCAGGGACTTTTGCACGTGCTGCACACATCAAAAATAATAAAGTGTATCACAAAAGTTTGCATAATCCTTCCATGCTTTCACTTATCCATCACCTTCTTGTGGACAGTGTGAGAGTGTGAAAGGGAGAATATGTGTCTTTTGACTGGTGAACAGCCAACTCAAGTAACTTTTCATTAGTTCATGTTTTGAAGTTAAGGCATTTCATAAGCTGAAGTCGAAGTCAAAAGTTTGCTGTAATAACCTTTTTCTTGCATTAAAGCTGACTTGTTGCATGGCCATATTTTCTAGATGTGATTTCGGTTTGATCAGTTTTTTTCTTTGTGTGTCTGAAGAATTTCTGGTTTGGTTTATACAGAATCACTTTCAGCAACACTGTGAAGAATTTCTGGTTTAGTTTATACAGAATCCCTTTCTGCAACACTGTATTGGCAGGGCTAATATGACATAACATTCTATACATTGGGTTGGAAAATTATTTATTACACTATTCATCAAATGTACACATTGTGAACCTTGTCAAAGTTCAAATTTTACTCACCACTTAGCTCAGAAAAATGCCTACAAATACACAACTGAAAAACATATATATATATATATACATCTATTTAAGTCATCAAATTCTAACCTCAAAAACTTGAGACAGGACAGGTTCCTTGTTACGGCAGATGACATTGATACAGCGTAATGCATGCTTCGTTTGCTTTGGAGTTCCCATCTTGGCCAAGTGCGTGAGTGTTGGTATTAAACTCCTGTCAACAAAATATTTTCATATAAATGTACTGTATCAAAGAAAATCAACTTCCAAACAAACAGTATAAACTTTAAACCCAAACCTCAACATCCTGCAATTTTCAAAGACAACTTTTAATTTAAATGATCTATCATGCTTTTATCACCCATCATCCATAAACATCATAGAGTTCAATGGTATCCGCCACAGCAGACATCACAGCAACTCTCCTCCATTCACTTTGGTTTTGATTTTTCTGTTCTACTCCATAGATCTTCAAACAGCTAGTGCTGACAATTTGTTCATATAGAAGGTGGTGGTCTGGTCTGCCCAGATTTCTTTTGGCCACAACTTTTCATATAGGAGGTGGTCTGGTCTGCCCAAATTTCTTTTGGCCACAACTTTTCATATAGGAGGTGGTCTGGTCTGCCCAGATTTCTTTTGGTCACAACTTTTCATATAGGAGGTGGTCTGGTCTGGTCTGCCCAGATTTCTTTTGACTACAACTTTTCATATAGGAGACAGTCTGGTCTGCCCAGATTTCTTTTGGCCACAACGTTTCATATAGGAGACAGTCTGGTCTGCCCAGATTTCTTTTGGCCACAACTTTTCATATAGGTGGTGGTGATCTGGTCTGCCCTGATTTCTTTTGGCCACAATTTTTCATACAGGAGGTGGTGGTCTGGTCTGCCCTGATTTTCTTTCGGCCACAACTTTTCATATCAGAGGTGGTGGTCTGGTCTGCCCAGATTTCTTTTGGCCACAATTTTTCATATAGGTGGTGGTGATCTGGTCTGCCCAGATTTCTTTTGGTCACAACTTTTCATATAGGAGTTGGTGGTCTGGTCTGCCCAGATTTCTTTTGGCCACAACTTTTCATACAGGAGGTGGTGGTCTGGTCTGCCCAGATTTCTTTTGGCCACAATTTTTCATATCAGAGGTGGTGGTCTGGTCTGCCCTGATTTCTTTTGGCCAGAATTTTTCATATAGGTGGTGGTGGTTTGGGCTGCTCAGATTTCTTTTGGCCACAACTTTTTATATAGGTGGTGATGGTCTGGTCTGCCCCGATTTCTTTTGGCCACAACGTTTCATATAGGAGATGGTGGTCTGGTCTGCGCAGATTTATTTTGACTACAACTTTTCATGTAGGAGATGGTCTGGTCTGGTCTGCCCAGATTTCTTTTGGCAAAAACTTTTCATATAGGAGGTGGTGGTCTGGTCTGCCCAAATTTCTTTTGGCCACAACTTTTCACATAGGAGATGGTCTGGTCTGCCCAGATTTCTTTTGGCCACAACTTTTCATATAGGTGGTGGTGGTGATCTGGTCTGCCCAGATTTCTTTTGGCCACAATTTTTCACATAGGAGATGGTCTGGTCTGCCCAGATTTCTTTTGGCCACAACTTTTCATATAGGTGGATGATCTGGTCTGCCCAGATTTTTTTTGGTCACAACTTTTCATATAGGAGATGGTGGTATGGTCTGCCCAGATTTCTTTTGGCCACAACTTTTCACATAGGAGATGGTGGTATGGTCTGCCCAGATTTCTTTTGGCCACAACTTTTCATATAGGTGGATGATCTGGTCTGCCTAGATTTCTTTTGGTCACAACTTTTCATATAGGAGATGGTGGTATGGTCTGCCCAGATTTCTTTTGGCCACAACTTTTCACATAGGAGATGGTGGTATGGTCTGCCCAAATTTCTTTTGGCCACAACTTTTCATATAGGTGGTGGTGATCTGGTCTGCCCAGATTTCTTTTGGCCACAACTTTTCATATAGGAGGTGATGGTCTGGTCTGCCCAAATTTCTTTTGGCCACAACTTTTCACAAAGGAGATGGTCTGGTCTGCCCTGATTTCTTTTGGCCACAACTTTTCACATAGGAGATGGTCTGGTCTGCCCAGATTTCTTTTGGCCACAACTTTTCATATAGGTGGTGGTGATCTGGTTTGCCCAGATTTCTTTTAGCCACAACTTTTCATATAGGAGTTGGTGGTCTGGTCTGCCCAGGTTTCTTTTGGCCACAACTTTTCATATAGGAGTTGGTGGTCTGGTCTGCCCAGGTTTCTTTTGGCCACAACTTTTCGTATAGGTGGTGGTGATCTGGTCTGCCCAAATTTCTTTTGGCCACAACTTTTCATATAGGATGTGGTGGTCTGGTCTGCCCAGGTTTCTTTTGGCCACAACTTTTCATACAGAAGTTGGCGGTCTGGTCTGCCCAGATTTCTTTTGGCCCCAACTTTTCATATAGGATGTGGTGGTCTGGTCTGCCCAGATTTCTTTTGGCCACAATTTTTCCTTGTAAAACCAATGTCATTAGGAATGTGTTGGTGCTGCAGGTTGCATGACCAATTTATTTTACATTTGTCTATTTCTGCCAGCAGTGAACTGCGAATTTGATCAATATGCTTTCATTTGTTCTTTTATCAGTCTATTTGACTCTAAGCAGTTGACTGTAGAATCACATTTCGGCTCTCTGATTTTATATTCATCTGCTTTTCTGTATGTCCACGTTTTACAACCATAATAGCATTTTGATTCTAAAGGCTGTTGAAATGCTTGTCTTTCCAAATGCTGTTCAGTTGGATCATATGTTTTGCCATTCCTACTTTTATTTTGATGTTTGGTAAGGTGCCATCATGAACTTTAACTAAGCCTAAATAAAAAAAAATTCAGTCACATTTTCTAATGCAGTTTTCTTGATTTGAGTATCTTGATATGCTTGATTTTTCTCTACTTCTAGGTGCATTACTTCCATCTTCTTGGTACCAAGATTGAGACCTGCCTTCTTGCCTACTTCATCTACTCTGTACATTATTCTTTTCATGCTGGTGATATTGTCCAGTTTCATGCTCTTACTTAAAGAGAAAATACCCTTAAAATTGTCTTTGTATGTCCTACAATGCTACTGATAATATGGCAGTTTGAAATGGAAAAGGATAGCAATAATATGAAGCCAAACCACTTTTAAACACTGAAGTGATGACCAAGCAAACAACAAAACTTACGCATAAACCTCAGGATGTTGTTCTTCCAGGCCCATACCAGTGTGGGCCAGGATCTGTAGTGTACAGTCACCTGTAAGACCCAATATAATCACAGCATTTCAAGCCACATTTCACAATGTTTTATAAGCTTTTGGATGACATCAATCTAATCCTACATCAGAACAGGAAAACAGCCCCTAAACAAACACAATGATAGTCACTATGATCTAAACAAAGTCATTACACATGATGTTCATGTTGCTGACGATTCACTAAAGCGTTCAAAGTATAATTTTTTTTTCTGAGGGAGTGGGTAGGGGGGTTCTATATTTCTATACAGAAGAAAACTGTGACCATAAGAATCTAAATAATAATAAATGCTCTATCACTGATGAGAAACAGATCTAAGATGACATACACAAAGATGAAGAAAACAGAACTGAATGGGCCTGGGTATGGGGGCAGTGGTAGAACACAAGAAATGAAGGAGAAGAGAATGGGGGAGTGAAAGGGAGAGGGAGTAGAAAGGACAGAGAAGGTGGTGCAGTGGTGTAATTACAGTTATGAAACCAGCATGACAGAAAAAAATATTCAGATGGTGATGGAACCGCAGATTCCACCAAAAGAATAGCAAGAGTATACCCCACCAAAAATATAGCAAACTTACAGACAACGTCATCATCATGTCTGAGGAATTTCAGCATGTCTTTGAACACCTCTTCTGTCTTAAAGCAGTGCGGGTAAGCATAGGACAGCGTCTGAAACAAAACACTGCATCCATCAACTCACCCACATCAACAAAATTGGCACAATAATAAATTACCATGTGAAAGTAATCAAAAAGATCAATTCAACCATTAATTTAGAGAAATTAAACTATTCTAACAAAATATATACCAAGTACACAAATATCAAAACCCTTGCATGTATGAAACATTATACCGTGCTGTGTAACACACACACACACACACACACACACAGAGCGCACACAGATACACACTCATGCATGCACACACACACATACACAAAAAGAGGCAGAGAGAAAGACAGCAGTGCACAGAGAGAGGAGGAGAAAGGGAGGAAAAGAGAGTGAGAAAGAGAGAGAAAGAGACAGACAGGGAAAGAGACAGACACATACACACATATAGATACAGCAAAAAAGAAACAGATCCCAGAGAAAGACAGACAGACAGCAAGAAAGAGTGAGAAGACTGATAGAGGGGGTGAGAGACAGAATGAACACACACCAACTTAGACAAAAAACATGCACACACACACACGCGCGTGCGCACGCGCGTGCGCACGCACACACGCACGCACACACACACACACCATGTCAGAAATAAAATACTCACCCGATACTGGCAGTGGAAATAATAACTAATCCACTATCAATGGTGATCTAAGCAGTACTGCAGTACGCACTCGGAAAATGTCATAAAATATGCCGTATATGCTAACACCTTCACTAGGACATAAATCTACAATCCATTTGCAGTGCGCACACGGAACTTCATGACATTTTGAATCCCACGTTGAAGGAAAAAGAAAAAAAACATGCTACAAGATATCAAAAATAGGTAAGATGGAATATTCACAGCTTTCAGCAGTATCTCTCCAAGGGACAAAACTCTGCCACAATTTTCTATGTCAATCAGCCTATGACTGCATCTGTCCAAGGACACAAAACACACTGCCACAAATTTCTACGTCAGTCATCCTATAACTGGGTCAGCAGAGATGAAGGTCAGCACCGCTGCCTTCTCTAACTCAGTAGGTAGGTAGAAAGAAAGACTAACTACCATGTTGCACACAAACTCTCACACACCGCTCTTTTGTTTTGTTAGTGAACAAAGCAAAGCCAAATTACTTTAGAACTATACATATTGCATGACGCAGAGTAAACATCAACTAGTTAAGTCCAAACGATTATTAATAACCCTAGATGTCATCTCTGAGTTAAAGTTTTGAATGTCACCATTAACAGCGCAACTACAAGTTATGATCCCAAAAGTGATCATCGGTATGCTGAGCTGCCATTGCCTATGTCCACATATGCGTACATCAACATCCAATCATATTCCATGTTCAGGGTGTTTTCAGGTTTCCGTAAGTCACTACAAACTACATGACTTAGAGATATTTAACAATATATTTGATGTTCTGCGTGTACATACAAACGAAAGAGTACAAGCACTGGCAGATTTGCACTGATGTTGATCTGGGAGATTAAAAAAAAACAACTCCATGCTTTACCCAGTATGTAGTACCCAAGGCAGGTTCCAACCAAGACATAATCAAAGTTCAGTGTCCCAACTACTTGACTACTGCATCCATGTATTGCCACAATCATCATTACTACTACTACTACTCCCCCTCTTTCTCCTCCTCATCCTACTAACCATGATAAGTTTGATGCCCTTTTCAGAAGCATTCTCCACAATACCCCCCAGGGGTAAGGCGCCCGTGAGGAGCTCACCAACCAGACCCACTAGCTCTTTGATGGCCGCCGAGTCAATCATGACGGGTGCAACCCTCTCCAACAGCGATTTCACCAGGTTGTAGTAGAACTGGTTCTGGCCAGGAGGGCCCCCTACCTTCCTCAGTACCTCTTTCTGTTGACAAACACATAAAAAACACAACCAAATTAAACAAAAGTTTACAGATATTTTTCTATACTATCTAGTTCTGTAACACACACACACAGTTTTCAAGTAAAGTAAAACTGGACACAAGGTAACTACAAAATAACTCAAGGTGGGGGTGGGGGGCGGGGCTGGCAATAGCTGACTAAATCCCTGAAGCTGGAGCAAAGTGAGATGGTAAACAAGTTCAACTGCAGTATTACGAGGGTGGCAATCCTCTCCCTTGCTGCTTTATTTGAAAAGTGAAACTTTTTATATATCACAATCAGAACAAATGTTCAGCTCTGTAAGTTTGCAATTATTAACTCTAACCAAAAATAAATCATCAATCTAACAAACAAACACAAAAACAAACAAAAAACAAACAAAAATCTCACACAGTACAAGTCAAACAATGCTCAAAAGTATACATCAAACATATACATTTTACTGAAGAATGAATAGAGAATACAGTATCACATCTTCAATGTTAACAGGAAGAGATACTAAGGAAAACATGGCTAAAATTTTAGGAAATGACCACGCTCCACATCTGTCAATGAACATAGGGTGCAATCCTCCTCAAGATGATAAAATCACTCAAGTCATCATCAAGTTGATCAAAATCATCATCACACGTTTTCACTGTCATTGTTATCATCATCATCGTCTGGCAAATCAAAAAAAATTCTAGCAACTAGACTGCAGTGTACTTCCTGGCAGCTATATTGACAGGCTCAACAAATTTTTGCTTTAAAAAAAAAAAAAAAAAAAAAAAAAAAGCCGAGCGAAAACATGCTCAAAAATCGCTTCAAACACTGGGCAAGGTGGTCGCCATTTGCAAGGAAAAGAATGTAAGTGTGTGTGACCAACTAGGCTGTTAAAAAAGATTTCAGTCAGCAGCTGACAATCTGCAGGTCATAACAACCAATTGCTGGGGACAACAAATGAAGGCAGGACTTCCTCAAAGAAAATTCTCAGAAAGAATTTACTTTCTAACTTCCTATAAATTTAACATTCTTAGTTCATTCGAAATTATGACAAAGCAAAATATGGACCATGAAGATTCAAACTTATGTGTCCAACAGTGATTTTTAGACTTTTTTAAAAAATTATTATAAAAAGTGGTGCCAGTGATGTGGCAAATGATGGTGATAGTGATGCTCATTCAATGTTTCTAAAGGCTATGATAATCAAAAATAAAAAAATTCAATGTGCCAGTATACATGGGCATGGTCAAATCAAATATTCAATTTTTTTTAACCAACAGACAATTGCACAATATATCAAAAAATTATTTTTTGTACACAATTTCACAAAGTTTTAAGCAAATCTATTCAGAAACAAGTATGTAAGAGGATTTTGTGATGCAACCTACAGCACTTCCTGCAACAGTCTCAATTACAAGTCCAGGAACAGAAAAATCAGCAGATATTCTGTGGTCAGATAATTATCCAATGATTCCCAAACCACAACTATGACCACAGTTGGGAATGAAAGTAGCAATGCCGTGCGAACCGAAACGCGACGTCAAATTTGTGGTACAAAAAACTGGGGCCGGCTGCAAAATTGGGGGGGTCTTCGGTTCAATCAAGTATTACTGCCTCTTTAATCAGTGTTTCATTCTTATTTTTTGTCTTATGTGAATTAGAAATGAATAAAGATTTGAATGATTGCCTTTTTATATACTTAGAGCGAAAATGGAATTAGTTATTTGATGAGAAAGTCGAAAATCCGCGTTTCGGGCGCACTCGCGGCGACGGTATGCGTTCAGAATCGAAGTTTGTTCGGGGTGCTTCACTATTTCGGTCGGTACGGCTATATTTGTGAACCAATCACATTGTAATTTTGCAGCCAATGAGAATTAATGTAACAGAATGATATATCCCGACGAGAGCTATGTGTGCTAGTTTCGAACCGAGATCGACGCTTCCAAAGTTTTGCTTTTTTTCATCGGAAAAGTTTGCAAGTAAGTCGCCATTTTTGGAACTTCTCGGCGGGATTCGATTTTACATGCTTTTTTCTATATGCATGTGTAATATGAAATCAATTTGATGTAAAATACGGCCGTACGGCAACTTTTTACACGAGGATCTATACCAGATCAGTAGCAAAACAACGTCGCAATGTGCCGATGCCATAGGCCTACTGCGCGGAACAGAACAGTGTGCAAGTTTCAGCTCGGCAAGTTTCGCGTTGTCAGACAAAGACTAGCAACCAACAGATCAAGGTCTGTTTTATCTGTAACATTGTATTTTTCAAGAAAAGGACGACTGCGTTTGAACTCGATTCGGAGTTGTCAGCCGAAGCTAGGTTCGTCAACCATTTCCTCCCCGAGGTCATGCTAATTTGCATGTCGCTGTGTAGATCTGCTCACCCCACGACGGGCGAACTTACTACTAAAAATACTATGTGCTCTTGACATGAATCTCTCTCTCTCTCTCTCTCTCTCTCTCTGTCTTTCTCTCTTTCAAATAAATGAATGAATGAATAAATAGGTCTAAATAATTTTTTTTCAAATCAACAAACAATTCTGTGCAAGTCATTGTAGGCTACTTTCCTTGACATGAATCTCTCTCTCTCTCTCTCTCTCTCTCTCAAATAAATGAATGAATGAATAAATAGGTCTAAATAATTGTTTTCCAAATCAACAAACAATTCTGTGCAAGTCATTGTAGGCTACTTTCCTTGACATGAATCTCTCTCTCTCTCTCTCTCAGAGATCAAGAAATGGATAAATAAGTAAACAGGCCCCAATACATTCATATCCAAGTCATTGTTAACAGGCATGATCCTCTCTCTCTCTCTCTCTGAGACAACACACACACACACTAACACACACAGAGATTTAGAATGTCACAAAACAAAATCTTCTGTCATTGTTATAATATTCTGTATTTAGGTTTTGCAACTGAATAGAAGGCTATGAGTTGTATTATTTGTAAAGTAGGCCATCCATTAGCTTACATAGTTGTTTCAATTTGTTGTCAGTATCTGAAAAGGATAGGCCTATTGTCATCAGTTTGTTTTAAAGGGAAGATTGCATCTTATTTAGTAGTAGCCTATTGAGGTGATTCCAGAAGTCATTGATTCTCAGATTTTCTTTTATATGTACAGAAACTGATGAAATATTACAAATTATTCATAAGATACTGAAGTAGCGAGTCATGACTTTTTTGGTTTGATTTGCAGTAATAAGACACTTGAATGATGAGCAAAATGATTTTATATCTATCTCATGAAATGATTATATATCCTTGTTTTGTTTCTAGCTTCATTTTTGTCTGTTATTAATACAATATGGGCAATTATTAATGAAAAACTGATAAAACATGCCAAATATCACATGTTTCCTGTAATAAGACAAAAATGGCTCGTCACAGAGTTACGATAATGGTTTCATTCAATTCGGCATACAAAAATACATCAACGATCAAAATTTCATGACATTTGATCCTGTCTGTCTCTCACAATTACAAAATGAATGTCATTTCCAGCAAAATCAGCATACCATGCCGTTTGATGGGTTTGTTCTGTGACAGCTGGTTGGGACATCTCTTCTTTGTCCCACTAAGACGTGGTACCAAAATTTAAGAAATTTTTGACGCTTCAAATTGGAATATCTCGTGAACTATTGGTCCGATTTGAAAAATTTAAACTGGTTTTTACTCAGAACAACAACATCTTCAAAACAATATACGAGGGTTGTTCAATTTAAGATGTCACCACCCCCTTAAAAAACGTACCTCTCATCTCAGCAACTTGAAACTTTTACATCCCCTCGAAGTATTCTCCGTTGGCTAGGATGCAAAGTTCAAGCCTCCTACGCCAATTCTCAAGCGCCCTCTGATAGTCGGTTTTAGGCAGACCAGACAACTCTGATCTTACGGCTTTGGCGAGGTCTTGTACCCGGTCAAACTTACGCCCAGCGAGCTTTTCCTTCAGAACAGGGAACAGCCAGAAGTCGCATGGGGCCAAGTCGGGGCTGTAGGGTGGGTGGTCCAAAACTTGGATCCCTTGCTCGCTCAGGAAGGTTTTGGTGACCTTCGCCTTATGGGCACTGGCATTGTCATGCAGAAGAAGGGTCCTCTGGGTGCCGACGGTTGGGCGCTGCTCATGGATTTTTCCTACAACTTTGGGGAGCACAACTTGGGTATAGTAGGAGGCAGTGATTGTTGATTTCTCAGGCAAAATGTCAATTGCCACAAGGCCTTGCGTGTTGAAAAAAATAGAAAACAGTCGCTTGCGACTCTGGAATCCTGGGCGAAGAACAACTGGTCGGTCTCCGTCAGGGCCAACCCACATGCGGTTGCAGCGTTTGTTGGGGATGCCGTAGAATGTGAGCCAACTCTCATCTCCCGTCACTAAGTCACACAGTCGTTTTGGCCCGTTGGGCTCAAACTCATCGAGCAGTTTGCGTGAACATGCCACCCGCTGCTGCTTCTGATCATCACTTAAGAGATGTGGCACCCATCTTGCAGCCAGTTTTCTCATGTGAAGGTCTTTGTGCAGAATGTTGTTAATGGTGCCAATTGAAAGCTCACATGCCTCGCTTAATTCCCGCAAAGTCGAATGTGGATCCTCCTCTATCAGTCTTTTCACATATGCAATGTTTTGTTCGTTCCGAGCTGGTAAAGCTCGCTCTGCACGATTACCCCAATCAGATGGCACTCTACCTGCTCCTAATTGTTTGACCCACCTGCAAACTGTGCGGTAAGACACACAATCCGTTCCGTAAACAGCTTGCAAATCTGCGTGTATCTTCCTACAATCGTCACCAAGTTGTAGCCTTGTGAAAGTGTAGAAACGAAATTGCTCATTGGTGACGTCCATTTTTTTCAGGCTCAGCTATTTGAAACACATTTGTAATTACGTCATACTCCGAGTTGCGTCATGATGTCAACTTTATTTTCTGCATGCTAATCAGGTAAACTTTAAAGTTGTGTTTGGTATAAACATTTTTCTGTGCGTTGCTTCGTTTTCAAACGGCAAGCCTAGTGTCATCTTAAATTGAACAACCCTCGTACATCTTTTAACTCAAAACCCAATTTCAATTTTTCATGCGGCATTGCTAATGAAAGGCTTGATGCAGAAATAAAAAAACAAAAAACAAACATTTTCTGGTATTACAACAGCAATTTTTGATGAAACACACCCTCTCTGGTTAACACACAACCCCACCCTCTTTCTTCCCAAAGCCATATCAAAGTGCCTCCCAAACTCCTCTCTGCAGGAAATACACAACAGAGAATAAACACAATACATCCTTTGCCTTCATGCAGTCCTATATGCTACACTATATACAACCAAATAAACATACCACTATGTCCTCTGCTTTCTTGTAGTCCAACATGATACTGTCAGGGCTTAAAACAGGAGGAAAAAACCCACTGAAACTAGGGGGGGTCCAGGCGCCATAACTTGCGGCCGTTGCTATGAATGCTTGCAAGCCGATCACGGATGCCTTGCTTTCGGGTTTTGTTTTGTTTTGTTTTGTTTGTTTGTTTGTTTTGACAAACCGAAATCGCGGAATTCCGCCCGGACACGGAACGTTTTAAGCCCTGTACTGTACATAAAGACAAATAAAAATACCATTATGTCCTCTGCTTTCTTGCTGTCTGACATGGTACAGTACATAACGCCAAACAAACATACCACTATGTCCTCTGCTTTCTTGCAGTCCAATATGCTATAGTATATAAAGCCAAATAAACATACCACTATGTCCTCTGCTTTCTTGCAGTCCAATATGCTACAGTATATAAAGCCAAATAAACATACCACTATGTCCTCTGCTTTCTTGCAGTCCAATATGCTACAGTATATAAAGCCAAATAAACATACCACTATGTCCTCTGCTTTCTTGCAGTCCAATATCTACAACAATACATAAAGCCAAATAAAAATACTATGTCCTCTGCTTTCTTGCAGTCCAATATGCTACAGTATATAAAGCCAAATAAACATACCACTATGTCCTCTGCTTTCTTGCAGTCCAATATGCTACAGTATATAAAGCCAAATAAACATACCACTATGTCCTCTGCTTTCTTGCAGTCCAATATCTACAATACATAAAGCTAAATAAACATACCACAATGTCCTCTGCTTTCTTGCAAGTACAGTCAGTGCCAACCAACGTCCTGAACAGCTGGCGCATACGTCGATCATCCTTCAGACTCATGTTCAGCTTCTTGATGTACTCATTGGGCTTCTGCTGCTCTGGAAGCGTACCTGAACAAGATAGTACGGTACAGACACATACTGGACATGGATCTTGCACATTCCCTGTCCATCCAACCTTTAATTTACAATATTTAAGGTGAAATTATTTTCCTACAAACCGTTAATACACTGTTTTCGGTCATCAGATAATGTTTATCTAAGTATTATATCCAAATATTACATTTGTATAGTCCTCTCCAATTTTCAGCATTCTATACCTTGAACTCCTTCAGCTAGTAAGTAAGCTGAAAGAATCCATGAGTCAGGTTAAGTATTATTTTTTTCTTGATCTTATGTTGCTTGTGGGGGGGGGGGGGGGAGTTTGGGGATGGGGGGAGTAGAAGAGTATCTTTACATGTGTAGCATATCAATGAATTTTTTCTATTATCACTGCTGAAGGTTGAACCTTCTCAAGATGGTGGTGTGAGACAGGCCAAACAATTCAAGCCAATGAGCATTACCCACAAAATTTTCAGCACAAAAGAAGACACTGCCAATGTTTAGACAGAGGGAAAACATTGTGTGGCTTAATTACCAGGTTCTATGAATGGTATCTTAGCATGCTTTGTACTGGAATTACTGTTCTAGAAAAGCCTCTGGTAGTTTCTTTTTGTTAAAGAACAAGACAAATGAACGTGGAAGTCATGTGACAAAAATGATTCATCAACTTACGTGCCAAAGAAGCAAGCTTAGGGAAGATGGCTGGTGGGTTTGGTTGGTCCTGCTTGTCGTGAGCATCCAACAGCTGTTGCAGTATCTGACGGACACTGTCATCACACAACATTCATACCACATTTGTTATGTTCCTATAAACTAATCACATGTCAATCTTAGGGTAGCGATTTACAATGTACAGTTTGCCTTTTTTTCCTTTCTTTTCTTTGTCTTCAAATATTTGCTGTTTCAGATATACGCAGCATTACTCCAACATCTTAGGGCTTTTGACAGCAAACTATAAGCAACTATATCATCAAATTTTTTTCTAGATAAGTTTGCTATCTATGAGGTAAAAGTCTACTTACTTGTTTAAAAAAAAATGTAACCATAAATATTCTCTTTTTTCTCCATGACATTTATGACTCACTGTACTTTATCATTGATAAACTCTTTGAAATGAAAGAAATTTCACAACAAATAATCCATCTTCCAAATAAGATCTATAAATGATCTTGAACTAGTCACAACAAAACCTGGAACACACAGGCAGTGTACTAGGTATATTACAACGAGGTACTTAAAATTCTGAGCACCACCTGCTTGCATATATGAGATGAAATATTCAGAAAAAAGTTTACTTACTTGCTCCTGTGTTTCAGCATCTCAGAGAAGGCTCTGCAAACACACAACACAAATTTTCATGGGTCAACATACATTTCCATCTCCATCTCACAACATGTGAATGAGAATTCTGAAAATACCATCTGAAACAAATGCAACTGCATGAGTATAGAGATTACTGAATAGTATCGTGCTTTAACTTTGCCCAAGAGGGATATTATTTTGTACAGGGACACGCCTAGCTAATGGGAGCCGATCAGCATTCGGCAAACCAACAGAGCGTGCGCAATTAAAATACAACTGAATGAACACGGGCATACAACTTTTTAGTTGTAAAGATCAGCGTGTTTCTTATATTGTGATCTAAAAAAATCAATGCACCACACACCTCAATGTGCATTTCAATAATACATTATTTTCCAAACACATCTGGACTCTCATAGACTTTTTAGTGGTATATAGAGAACTCAAACTTTTTAGGTAAACTGATCACATTCCAGTAAGTTGTTGCACCAGGCCGTCAGGTATATCAGACATTTTTCATGGTTGTAAAAATCTCCAAAACAGGTGACTAGATGATACAATAAAAATTGTAACAGTCTTATTCCTATAAGCCCTACAAGGCTTACAAACCGGACAGCTTTTACAGTCTGGCTTTTGTTGACTATGCTGCTTATAATGGGAGGGTGCTTCACTAAACTTCTGATAACACACCGATTATTACAGAAAATCACAGTGAACTTCACAGTTATATACCACCTCCACAAGAGAAGACTTAAATACGTTGGAATGTGTCATGCAACAAGAACACGGGCCTCATGGTAACCACCTTTCAGGAAGAACTGTGGCAAAAAGGAAGAAAGGCAGACCTCCTATCTCATACATCGAGAATATCATACATCAAGAACATAACCAACAACAGTGGCCTAAATATTCAAGAAATTGTCCAAAAGTCAAGACAGAACAGCCTGGAGGGAGATGGTGGTGTCCGGATGTGCAGCGACCAACATCAAACCCAGTGATGCCAACAAGTGAGAGATACCACCTCCATGTCCTCGAGTTCCTCCTTTCATCCCCCTCATGAGGCCTCTCTCAAAAACTTAAGAAAAATGGCCTTCCTTGTCACACTCACCTCCGGCAGGTGCTGCAGAGAACATTGGCTCCCTAAGGATATGCCCATCGTGCTGACCATTCCATCCAATTTATCACCAGGGAGTTTAAAAAAAGAAACCTGTTGTTGTTGTTGTTTAAAACCCAGCCGACTGCAGAGAGCCATATCAGAGCTATAACTGCTTCAAATTAAATATACAAAATTTCAACAAGAAAAAAAAAAAAACAAATTAAGTACACATATCATATGCATTTATGCACATAATCTAAGGACATGACCCTGGCGTTGACCACTCCAATCTATCACACAGGGGATTTAAGAAAACACACCTCAATACAAATATAAGCGTACCTATGGACACCAAAACATATACAAAAACAGGCATAAATTACCTAAAATTGCTTCCACATATCTCACCTCCCTAGAGCCAAAAATGCACTTAATACATGTACCCAATTATCAATCCTAAGAAAAAGTACGCAAGACTTAACTGAACACATACGGATGAATGGACCATTAACACATCCGTGGTGGGACACGACTATAGTCGTGAACGCCGAGCTTCAACTATTGCCGTATCATGCTTCAAGTCGTTCCAGTGATATATGGTACAGAACTTGTGATTGCTTTAAATTAGCAGGCTTTTGGAGAGATGTGAGTAACTTCCCTTATAGCAGACACTTCCGTCCGTCATTGTGCATTTTCGGTACGTTGTTTGTGCGCAAGTTTTGAACCAAAAATGGATAGGAGACATGTTGAAAGAGGAGATTCTTGAACTGCTGGATCTGAATTAGACGAGTCTTTTTCACCCCAAGAAAGTGATGATAACAGTAACAGTGAGGAAGATTCTGCTGAAACTGTGTCCATGAGTGAAGGAGAGAATGATGCAACTCTGTCAGTGTCAGTGATTCCCAGTACAAGTAATCAACGAACTGATCGGGGTGGCAGGATGAGTCGACGCTCCTCTCAGACTCGATCAGGCGGCTAAAAACTATTAAAGTAATACCTTTATAAATAGCACAGCTAAACTCAGCATCCTTTTTTCATTAAGTACACAAATTTTTGTGACAATTAGACTTCATTCATGCCTTAGAGAGTTGGGTTTTTTTACAACTACTGGTTTTCTTGAAATTTATTGGAGGCAGGCTCAGGCTGGCAGGAAGTTCAGAGGCAGGGCCAGTCACAATAGCGTTAAGGCAGAAAATGATAGGTAGAAATGACAGAAAGCAAAGGAACAAGGTAGAAACAAAGAGAGTGACAGAAAAGTGGAAATTTTTAGCACAGAATTGCCAGAAAGTGGGGACACTATTTCTACTGAAAGAGCTCCTGGCATCCCTCCGGGGGAAAAAAGAAACCTGAATACACATGTGAACATAACTAAGGACACTAAAAGATATATAAAAATTGGCATGAATTAAAACTAAAATTGCTTCTGCACATCATATTTCATTGGAACCAAAAATGCACTAAATACATAAACTCAATCATCAATCCTAAGAGAAAGTATGTAAAGCTTTACAAACACATACAAATGTATAAACACATGCAGGTGAATGCACAAGCAAGGCAGAAATGACAGAAAGAAATGATAGAAAGCAAAGGAACAAAGCAGAAATGAAGACAGTGGCAGAAAAGAGTAAATTCCTAACAGATTTTCCAGAAGAAGGTGATACTATTTGTACCGAAAGAGCCTGGTATCCCAGGGAGGGCAGCAAGAAATATGTCATTCCTGTAATTGCTTATATACTGTTTAAAGGTTACAGCTAAATGTTATGCCTTACACTGATTACAAACCATAAAACAAAATAACAGTTGGGAAAAAAAAAGTACACTGACTTGACAGCATTTTCATCCAAAGTACAGTAAAGTTCCACCAGTTTCTTCATGCGATCAGCAACAGGCAACGTGTAGGGCACAAGGTGAATGTTGAGGATTCTCTCCACCAGTAACCTACAAAGATGTAGTGTCATACATTAGCCTAAATCAAGATGACTACTGAAAGAAACAGTACTCCTGTTTCATTTCATAAAATACTAACAAAGAAGTCATAAGGGATTTTATTTCAAATCCCCTTTTAATAAACATACTTCCCATGCCTTATCTTACAAGTAGGTAAGCTCATACTCACTGCAAAATACTTGACCAGGTGGTCAAAAAATCAGTGAAAAGATTTCCATCAATGTTCCAGGGAAGGCCAGTACGTGGCTTCCCAGATTTTGGATAGAGAAAAGTTGTGGTGAATAGCTGTGGTGCTGTCACTTTGGCAACTGAGACAAAGGGGACAAGCATCACTCGGGCTGGAACCAGGTATCAGGATAGGGGTGGGCTTGACAGCAGCACCTGGCGGTGGACGTCTTTTCAACGATTTCTCGACTACCCAGTCAAGTATTTTGCAGTATGGTGACTTGCATTAGCTGAGCTTACACACTTATAAGATATGGTTATGTGCTATTAAAAAAAGTTATAAGTGCAATTTCATCATACAAATTGAGTTATATATGCAGTTTCATCATACTGGAAACAGTCTTATGACATGCAACTATGTCATACACTGTAGAATCTCTGGTAACTGTGTACATAAATCTGTTGCGTCCATTCATGTACTTTACTTCATTGTAACAGACATTTTCCTATTCTGCTTATTTCTGCATTACCATGAAAACAATAGCAAATCTACAGTCAAATCTACATGTGCCGTGCCACTGGCAGACTTTCAAATCAGTTTTCTTTGAAACAATAACAAAAAGTACATTAATGTATAGTAAAGAATGGACATGAAGCCAGTTGGCTTATCAATATTGATATGGGAGGCGTCAGATGGTGAAAAGATTTGGCAATAACACAAGAAGCCCGTTTCTTACATGCTAGTTGTTTTGATGAGGTACATTAGATAGAAGCATTTTTTTGTTCCACTTAGCAAGCATGATAGGTATTCACTGTAGAAGCATTTCTTTGTTCCACTTACCAAGCATGGTAGTATTCGCAAAGTGGGGCTTGGTAGCATTAAGAGGACCTTGCTGGCAAGATGAGATGGCAGTTATGCAAAATGCCTCTAAGTCTGATAACTCTGTCTTTTACTGTGAAACAAACACTGCACTCCCGCCTCATGTCCGATTCAGAACATACTTTTTTCTAGCTCTCACCATTTGCTACTTGCTCACTAGCATGCTAGCATGTTAAGAAATGAGCTCCAAATAAAAGCTATCTATAACACATGTCTTTGTCATACGAGAACACATCAATATGCACATATCCACAACTATGTCACAAACAAAAAAATGCAAGGATTTCAGACTACTGGGGTCTGCACGTTTTCAGAATTTTACAACCAAAAAGTGTTGCAAGTATAAAAACAAATACAGAATTCAAAAGCCCATGACATTTATATTTCACCTTACATAACAAAATTACAAATGAGTGAATCACCAAGATATTTCAGATCCTTTCCTCTAAAACAACATACTACAATACAAAAATTTGTGTTCATTAAAATAAACCACCTACAAGACTACTGTCTTCAATGGTCTTGAAAGACTGTAAGCATAAAATAAAATAACAGCACATATTCACAGACTGTATGCATAAAACCAAAAAAGTGATGAAAACCTGTCATCATTGCTGTTGTGGTAGTAGTGGTGGAACACTTTGTTGCGGATCCAATCCACCCGAGCTGCCTGCTGCGGGTCAACTGGGTCCTGACTCATCACCGCCTTGTAGATTGTTCCAAGTCCCAGAACTGCTTCACGACGAATTTTGAACTGTGGAATGAATCACACAGGAAGGTTACTAAAAACATTGCAAAAAAATTTACTGTTCATTAATTTGAGAGCAATTTTCTGATATTTGACATAGACTGCTTTGTCACAAAAGATGTCATAATGACATCGAAAATTCAACACTAAAGTTGTGATCCTGAATTTAAGTATCATGTGAAACCGGTCCTGAAAACCTAACCAATCCCAGTTTTGTTTATCAAAGACTGTCTGCTGGCTCACACATTTGACTGAATAGGGGATTTTAATTCAAATCCTATTTTAAAAAAACATACTATACCTTACAAGTGCAGCTGTCTGGTGGTTGGTGGTGATAGTGTGTTAAGCCCTTCCAACCACCAAACCACAGGACTATCTCCACTTTCTGCCTCCTCTAGACCTGTATGCCAATATAAACCCTTCCCTTCCGGTCCACAGCACTCTGGCAAATTCTGGCCATTTGCCTCTCCACAGCCCAGAGCACGAGGAGCAGGAATTGCCAGTTAATCTGGGCCACTCGCCTATATGCACGGGATGCCACGGAGATCCCTTCTCACTCATGTGCGATATGCTAGAAAGGAACCCTCTTCACCCCTCCACACAGGCCAGCAGTTAACACTTTCTGTCCGACGAGCCGCATTCAGCGGCTTGGCTGACTTTCAAAATGGCCGGCTCACTGCGGCTCGGCACGGTTCGTCACTTTGTACTTGCGTTTCTTCCTTGTTTAAACGACATACAACTGCATGACGGCAGATAACGATAGTCGGATACTGCCTTTTCCTTTTCAGCCATTCTGCTTTGTCATTCCATGTGTTTTCTTTGTATGTGCGCCTCGTTTGTTGATATGTTTTCACTTTCGCAAGTGGAGTTGCCATGGCGTCAGACAGTCGGCGTCCTGTTAGGCTCACTGCTGCTCAGGCTGTCGCACTTTTTCAGAAATTTTTGACAAATGTGATGATGAAATAGCTGCCTGTAAAGTGATGATAGTTTTGTTGAAAGTGCATCAAGCACCCAGTCAGAAGAAGCGAGTGTTGACGATCGTGAAGGGCCTTCTTGTTCTGCAAAGAGACCACGCCTCTCCCATTCTGTTTCTTTTACATCATCTACAGACACATTGGGGCAGGAACAAGGCAGATCGGCTGATTCTCCTGGTGACAGTGGTGATGTGGGTTGTAGGGGGAAGAGTGACAAGGATAGAGGCAGGCCTGCTCAAAGTAGGCCTAACACCAGTGCAAGCCCAGGATGGACAGTGGTGTAATAATCAGGCATGGGAATTGGAAAAAGTGGTTTGGGAGTACTGGGGGTCCAGCTGTTGATTTTCTCATTGTACAAATTGTTTTGGTGGCCTCTCCTTGATCTAATTACTGAATTCCATCAGAGTTAAAACATTTCATATTATAGGCCTAACCATTTCACAGTATTAATCACATTCCTCAGTTCTCTATGGAGTGTACACACACACACACACACACACACACACACACACACACACACACACACACACACACACCACACACACACACACACACCATTCACACACACACACACAGAGAGAGAGAGAGAGAGAGAGAGAGAGAGAGAGAGAGAGAGAGAGAGAGAGAGAGAGAGAGAGAGAGAGAGAGAGAGAGAGAGAGAGAGACTCAGTAAGAAGAAAGTAATGTATTTAACTTAAGGGAAAAAATCTGAAAAGTTCAGGCAGCTGCATAGGCCTACATGGAACAAGTATTAAAATGCTACTTCTGAGCAGGTGCTGTTAGTTGCTAATATATATGCCTGGAGCAGATAGCTTTCGTATCCACTCGCCGATACGAACGGTTGAGGCAGTCGGTCTATCATTGTTGTCAATCACCTTTTCGGTAAAGTCACGGTCTACCCATTCCCACCTCCACTTGAAGCGAGAGCCGTCGTCACAAAAACGCTTCCCGCGTTCTACAATGTCACTCCTGTGGGCCATTCTTTGTTGTTAATGATGTAAATTGCTTACGCTTCACTGCTTTGCTGTCCAGTGAACCGTTCCAGTCAAACTGCGCCTCAGGGTTGCAAGCTTGTGACCACTTCGTGAACAGCCCGTTTGCAGAATGCACCGAATGAGAATTTTTTTTTTCCGGATAAAAACGCGTTCGGCGTACAACGCCAGCGGTTCGGCGTCTCGCAACAGCGCATTCGGCGTAAATGCGCCGATCGGCGTACAATTCCCATGCCTGAATAATAGTAGTTTTGTGTCATTTAAGGTGCATGACCTGACAATGATCAGTGTTACGTAACTTCATATTATATGAAAAATGAATTTTTTTTAGGTGCTGTGTTCATTTAATGGATGTTGAGGAATATTTTTTCTTCTTTGACTTTGGAGCTATATGGATTACCTGGTCAGCTGGAGCTTAGTTAGTACTAACTGTATGCATGAAAAATCTGTATCAAATAGTATGCATGCAAAACTCACAGGTCAAGTTTTATATCATGAACATCATCATAATTTTATTACCTGTATGTTGTTTAGAATTCAATTTTGCACAATCCAATAACAACCTTTTTGTTCTATGTTGAATACAGACATATCTACAAGTGTTTTATTGACCTTACCCCTGTTCCAAAGTAGATCGCAGATGAACCCTGATTCCAGTCTGAAAACCCTTAACGTACAGGAAAAGTTAAAGACCTTCCCTCCCTCCCTTCCCCCCCCCCCCCCCTGTAGGGAAACAGCTGCCACTACAAAGAGAAACCCAGGCTGCTGTCCATTCATGGGGTTTTAACCATGGACAGGCCCTTCCACCACTGGCCAACCAGTTGCTCCTAATCTGCCTTGGCATCCCACGCACACAAGCGAGTGGGCCAATGTGAGTGAGCTGGACACATTGCCTCCTGCTCCTGCACATCCCCCTGGTATCCTGTGCCACAGGGTGGTGAATTCATCATAAAGTGCTCTAGACCATAAGGGAAGGATTCACTCTGGCATTCTGGTCGCAACAAGGCAAAAAGTGAAGATAATCCTGCGATTTGGTGGTCGGAAGGGTCAAACAAAATGTCACCAAAAACAACGAAACTGCACTTTTAAGATATGGTTATGTCATGTACACACATAAACATACAACACTCTCTTCTTTCTTTCGTGAGTGTGTGTGTACATGTATGCATATATATGTACATAAAAGACAGACATGCATCCACACACACACACACACACCACACACCACACACCACACACCACACACACACACACACACACACACACACACACACACAAAAGAAAGACTGAGTACAAGCAAACCTTTTTGTCTAGAGTCCGTTCTCTGATGAAAACTAACATTTCGTCTGTGCAGCTTGAGAAGTCTTTGCGTGCCACATGCAGCATGCAGTTCACCACTTCCATGCGAACACTTTCTTCAGGGTCATGTTGGCGCACCTTTAGCTGCTCTGTAACAAATATCAACAAAAGTTCGAGCAAGATATCAAATTAGAGAGATTAGTGTTTTCTCTCTTTCTTTTTTCAATCAGAAGTACATTCATTTCTAACCAACTCAAGAAACACTGGTTCAAAATCACATTTCATTTAAATTGTGAAAATTGTCCTAGGCAATTTTTTTTATCAATGTCTCGTACATCAAATCAAACTTATGTAATCAAACTTAAGTCCATCCTTGTGTCATGTGAAAATTGAGGAACTTGAAAAGATAGTGATCAAGCAAGAAAGAGGGGAGAGTGAGTGAGTGGAAAGAAAGTATGTAGAAACAGAGAAAGAGAGGGGGAGGGAGAGAGGGGGGAAGGAGAGAGAGGGGGAGGGAGAGAGAGACTATAATCTGAATAGGAAAGTACTCACCTAGGACATCTTTGACAAGCTCTGGATGGTTCAAAATGAAGAGCTGAGCAAACTGTACACATGTAATCCGCACATTAATACAGATGTCATTGAACCTGCCAAGAAAAACACAGACATATCAATTTTAGGTTCACACAGACTGTGATGATGAATAAACTACAGGAACTAAAATTCATTTAGGAACAGTACTCTGCACAACTTTTTCCTGAGAACCTACAAATCTAAAACCAAGAAAATGCTGGATACTTTCTGCTTTATGTGAAGGGCCAAATGACTTTATGCTAAGAGCAATAGACTGGGTTTGCAAAATTCATATTCACCTGCCAAGAAAGCAGTTCCAGAGAGGTTTGTTCTTCAAGGCCAGGTCTGAATTCTGTTCAGAAAACATCTTGGCCAGCAGCTTGGTCACACTCTTGCGCTCATGCTCTTCATTGCTCTGAAAAAAAAAACCCACAAATATTGTTACACATATGTACCAGATAATCTCATTTAACTGTGTCCTGTTATTTCAACAGTTAACATCAATCCAAGGTATTGAACTATTCCACAAAACATGTTCATGTTGGTCATGTGCACACACACACACTCTCGTGCATCACTGTCATGGTATCAAGATTATCTATCAAATTTAGTACATAAAAACATAATCAAAAGAACAGACACTTTCTTAATGTAATGATTATTCCACTTGAAAAATAAAAAACTTACTGCTTCAAACTGACTGAACAAATCCGCAGTAAACAGAAGTTATGTGTTTAGTAAAGCACCTGTATATCGCATATTTCAATGTCAAATGTTTAAAATAAAAGCAACTATCCAGATGTTAAAAACATAAGAATCTGTCACCGCCTATCCTAACCCATTCAAAATAGTCCACACAATATACTCTATGGAAATGAACAGATAAAAATGTATTCAATAACACACAAAATGAAGTAACTTATGTTACAACTTGATGTTACTGTTCCTAAGAAATCCTCACCTTCAGTTTGAATTCAAGCTGGGGAAGAACAGCAAACAAGACGTTCGGAGAAATCTGGTTCAGCTCAAAGATCAAGTCATACAAATGATTTGACACTTCACTCTCTGATGTTTTCCCCAGCATCAGCATGTTGTTAAAAAACTGAAAATGACACAAAGTCCAATATAGCATCACTTCTACAGTATACAGTCTATTCACTTCAACGTAACTCCAATTAGAGGGACAAAGCATTTCAAATCATTTCGTTTCACTTTCACAATACTTCTACATTCTGAGGGTTATTGCTAGAATGGTATACCAGCATTCTTTATCCCTTTTATGATGCTCCATTCTAGCTGACAGCCATCATTTGTGTTCGCACATACAAAGGCAAACTATATTTTTTTCCAAATTCAATCAAAACTATGAAGTTTAAATCACAACTTGAAATTTTACAATACTGCTGCTTTCTCTCTCTCTCTCTCAAACAGTATACATACACACAATCCACTATAAGAATGTCAGATCAAACCATCATATATAACTGAAGAATGTCCATTAATAAGGAGAAGGGACGTAATACAAAACGGCTACATTTTAGTTCTTGTATAGTTATACATGTGTAATAGCAATCAACAAAAACTATGAAAGCTCATATCTTTATTGACAAACAGCAGCTAACAGGTAAAAAGAAAAAGGCTCTCCTATGGGCTGAATCTGTAGTCCAATGGTGTAAAGAGTCGTTCAACACACGCAGATGCACTTACACACATATGTGCACACACACACACATGCACTATCACATGCAGTGTCTCCCTAATTGAAAACACACACACACACGCACAGGCACACACACACGCACACACACATACGCGTGCGCGCGCGTGCACATACACACAATTTCTCCATCTAGCTGAAAATGATCTCCCATCTTCTATTGAAAAAATGGGGTGGAGGTACAAATAAAGACTGAAAAATGATTAGTTTTCAAAATCAAATACTTACTGCTTGAATGTACGGTTCAATGGCATTGCTGGTTCTCTTTATCAGATCTCTTGCCATACCATAGGCAATCTTGTTGTGGCTCTAAGAGGTCATGAAAACAATAATAATAAGCACAATTAACATTAGCAATCATTTTCTTCACTTTAGTAAATAAAAAGAGTGAAGCAAATAAAAAGAACACGCGGATCAGGCAAAACTTAAGCATTGCTAAAAACAAAAACCACATGAAAAGTAAAACTACAGGGGAGTCTGGGGATGCCCCTGGATATTTTCCCCCTAGATTGAAATCTGTGCAATCCGAGTGTTTCTGGGCATCAAATTCATGTACATCTGACACCCAAACTTTTCAGCAACAAAAACACATTATTTCAATTTTTGATTACACTTCATCAAAAGCATGACTTCAGTCCATAAATCTCTTCTGTCAACAGGTTAAAAATTACTCCAGTTTCAAAACTAGTCAAGGAAAATACAGAGGATCGAATGATCAAGAATTGTATCGCCCACCAGCTGAAGCTGACGATGGGGTGTGAACGTAAAAGAGAAGTTTACAACAACAACAAAAAGAGTGAAAGGTCAATGAAAAACAGGCGATCTCGGTAAAAAGCAGGTGAAGAATAAAGACTGATTAAAACAGGGAAAAACACCCACTGAGAGCCAGGAGAAAACACTGAGGACACAAGAAGACGGAGCGCAGAGAGTATGGTCTTATCACTTTGGTGTACTAAGACAAAGGCATCGCTTTGGTGTACCAAGACAAAGAGGACAAGCATCGCCTGGGAAAGAACCAGGTATTAGGATAGGGGTGGACTCAACAACAGCACCTCGTGGTGGACATCTTCACCAATTTGTTGACCACCCAGTTGAGCATTTTGCACTTAGTACAGTGTCTCGCATTAGCTGAGTTTATGCACTTGTAAGATATGGCTAAGTTAAGATAAGACTAAGTTACATGATATATATATATATATAGCCTGAGCCTGCCGCCAATGAATTTCCAGTAGTTGTAAAAAAAAACTCTAGCAGGCCTAAATGAAGTCCAATTGTTAACAAAATTTGTGTACTTAATGAAAAAGGATGCCAAGTTTAGCTGTGCTATTTATAAAGCTATTACTTAAATAGCTTTTAGCCGCCATCCAGTTCTGTACCATATATCACCGAAACGAATTTTAGCGCGGCCCGGCAGTAGGTGAAGCTCAGTGTTCTCGTCTATAGTCACGGCCCGTCATGGATGTGTTAAGAAAGACCACAAACATCACAACATGAGTCAAAATCAAAATCACAACATGAGTCAAAATCAAAAATGAAAAAGTTCAGGAGCAGGTTGGAATTGTGCCAGTCACGAAGTTTATTGAAAACAGAGAATGAAATGATCTGGACATGCGATCAAAATGCCAACCAATCAACCTGCTACAAGAGCAATCTATGCAAGAGACTCAAGGTTAAAGAGTAGAGGAAGACCAAGGAAGGGCTGGCTGGATGGTATAAAGGAGGTTTTGCATCAAGACAACCTTTCAGCAATGGACGCTACGCACCTAACCCAGGGGATAGAAAAAAAATTTTAAAAAGTAAGCCCAACTCCATGACAGGGCAAGCATTAAAACTGCTAAAAAGTGTATGTAGGACACATGCTCTTATGAAGACAGCAGTTTACAAGTAGGTATCATTCTTTACAAATGGACAAATGACGTGAAACGCAAACATAGTCCAGGGGTGGTCAGATGAAGCAATGCCAAGAAAAATATTCAAAATGTTTGAGAAATTTTGAATGAGGACAGGCAAATAATGAGCAAGGAGAGGGCTTGTGACAATGGCATTAGTCACATACCACTTCATGTGATTTTAATCTCTAGAAAAAGACATGTTTCAGCAAGGTGGTTTCCGCTCTGCCTTACTGAAGATAAAAAAAATGGGCAAACATTACTGTTGAAAGAGATCCCGTTAAATCCACACACACACTCATATTTTAGGAGCATGTGTCCAAGATGGCACTGTAGGACTCCAACAATTTCCAATGGTAAAAGTACAAATGCTATAAGATGGAAGGAAAATATTTGCAGCTAAAATGAAGCACACCCATGGAGCAACTGAACATACAACGCAAACACACACATCTACACACACATACCAGTTCAGCTGTCTTTTTTCCTTCCACAAAGGTGAAAATAGAATAGGTTGTACATACCTTCTTAGGTTCCACAAGGTTGACGAGAATGATGTCCAGTAGCTCCTGAGGAACCGTGTCAGCCTCACAGATGACTGGACTCATCGTGTCCAACATGAAAGTCTTCACTTTCCCAGAGTGTTTGTCACTGTCAGACACACAAACACACGAAAAAATATTCCTAACAATTCGAAAAAATATTCCTAACAATTCTGTCTTGGACACGCATATACAGGGCTTTTTTTTTCATTTCATTTTGTTCATATACAAAAAAAATAACTATATTTCATTCTATTTTGTCTGTCATAATATCTTTCTTTTCCCTAACATCCCTACACTTTGCAGTTTGAACACATACAAAATCTATTCTGCTTCAGATTTGATTCTGCTTTTCTTTTGGATGTCATGATCTCCCGCTCCCCTTCCCAAGTATTATTATCAATTCAGTGCTGCAGTTATTTCAGTTTTAATATGACAATTTCTTTACCAAATTTAGAACTGGTGCACATGTATGACTTTTTACATTTTGAACAAACTAAATTCTAGCAAAAACATTTTTCAAGATCACACTCAACACAAACATATACATGCACACGTTCACAGCATAACAAAATGAAATCATGTTTTTCCAAAACTAGGCAGTTGATGGTAATGATTTTTTGCCATGGCAGTTTTTTAACCCTGCTCTCCATCCAGCACCACAAATCTGAACACTCTTCTTATAATCCCAAAACCTATATGGTCACTGGCTTGGGATATGTGAGATGCAGAAGAAGACACAAATCACTGTATCTGTCTCAGAGGTGCAGCAACAAGTTTTCAGGCAGACTGGCCCAGTCTTTCATATCTGCCGCTTTTCCCTCTGTCAACATTGGTAATGGCCTAATTCCAGGGAGCCCTGAAGGATGGTCTTAATCAGTGTATCATGGTGGGGAATCTGATCTAAGCATGTAAGCTTGTCATTTCAGTTGACAGAAGTGGTTCCTGTCTCATTGGTCTTATGTTCCATGTAGCATACATAAAGCAGTTTCCTCAGGTTTATGTCTCAAAGGCCTGAATTTTCGTCCTTTTAAGTCACCAAGAAACATTTAAGTTTCATGCCCACAAAGAGGATGGAGACTAAAAGAGAACTGTACAGTCTGTATTTACTGGAGAAGTTCATCCTGCTGCTTCTCAGAGTCTGTTCAGTCGGGCCACTGCTGTTGCAATTGTGATAGGTATGTCCGCTCTGCTGCTGTCTCTTTGTTAAAGAAACTCCCAGCTACTTGAAACTGTAGATCTCTTCCACTTTTCAGCTTTTTATGAAAATGCAGATAACTGCATTGCTCTAGAACAGCGCATGCATGCCTGTGTGCGCATGTATGTGTGCAGTATACCATACATGTATGTATGCGTGTCACAGCAAGCGAAACTAAGCTAGATAAGACACTTTAGTTTCCCTGCCACAGGTGCTACCTCACCCCTTCCTGCTACTGCCCGCACTGGCCAGTTGGAATGTGGTCACGGCTGGCACTGGAATCCCTCTCTATGTTCTCTGTTGTGCTGCTGTCAATTTTCTCTTGTCTTTGAATCGTTATAACTTCAGTTTGACAGTTTGCATGGCCATCATGTTTTGGATTTGTATTCTGATGTGTTTGCTTCTGATGTTTTAAGTAAAATTGTAGGGTTAGATATGTGTGTGTGAAATAAATGACAGATTACTGCTGTGTGCTTGTGATAGTGTAGTGTTACAAGAGAATGGATACAGAACAACATTCAGACGTGTCCCATTTTAACAAATTCAATTCAATTCAATTAACAAATTGAATGCACTATGCAGAATTTGCGGAGAAAGATCGAAAAAAAAAGAAGGCAGACAAAGCTGCAAAACTGTGTAAAAACTATGTGAGTGATCTGGAAAAGTTTCATGGTATCACTGTCTGTGAAGAAACTGATGGTGTGTATTATTCAAGTACATTTTGCTCAAAATGCTATCAGAGTTACTTGCAGTTAAACGTGCATCACAACCCTCAGACTGAACACTTCATGCTGCCCAGGGTCCAGACTGCCATAGAAAAATACAGTGAAATACAGACATTTTATGATCTATCCATCAGTAGTTATGACTGTGCTGTATGTAGTTGCTTTGTGAGTGTTAGAAATGCTGTCTTTTTTTTTCCCCTAACATCAACCAATGCATTTTGAATAATAAACAGTACAAAACTTTAGAGAGATGGAACAAAATCGACTCGTGTGTGTACAAACTGTGCCTCATAAGTTCAGCAGCACCTGTTCTCTGCTTCTGCCCCACTCATAGCCGGAACGGATTATTCCTATTAAAGTAGAGTACTTAATGACTTCCTTGTGGCCGGCAGAGGAACCTAACCCAATTTTTGGTGAATGGTAACTGTAGGAGCAGTCTGCTCTTATCCTGGTACTAACTCTTTCCCAGCATAAAATGGACAGGCTCATGACAGAATGTGTGATAATATATATATATATGCTATTTTGTTGTTGTTGTTAATGTGTGACTTCCACCCTAGTGTCTGTTGCATGGCATGTAATAAGAGTCAGGGCTGTTAGTGGTAAAATCTGTTTTTCCCTGAAAATTGTCCGGGGTCCAGGGGCTGCCCAGGCCCCGGTGGGGTCCAGGGGCAACGCCCCGGTGGGGGGTGCAGGGGGGCAAAGCCCCCCGCCGAAAATTGAAAATATAACATTTTGAAGCCAATCAGAGGGCCTATCCTGGCAGCAAACTGGGTAATTTTTAGTTTTTCTTTCGCGGAAGCACTTTGACTTTCCCTGAAATGGGATCACTGTATTCGCGGATTTCCGCGAAATCGCTGAACTCTAACAGCCCTGAAGAGTCTACTGCATGCTGCTGCTTTTAGTTATTCCTGCCATGTTTATAGTCTATGGAATCTGTATTTTATGGGCTATACAGCGATGCACAACAAAACATGAAGGCTTTTGAACAATGAGTAGGAATAATACAAATCTCAAGCATGGTTTGCCAGTGCTTGGAACTACCGCTGCTAAAGTCGCCACTATCAAATTACGGCATGAGGCATGCGAGGCTGAGGCACAGGGTCCGCGATAGCACATTATAGGGCATTAAAACTAAACCAGCCCCTTCTTGTGAGCTGTGTGTGTGTGTGTGTGTGTGTGTGTGTGCGTGCGTGCGTGCGTGTGTAACACACATTGCTGTTTGCTATGACTCAATGTTCTAGGTACCAACTTACTTGATAATAGAAAACATCAGCTTAAAGAGAGCACAGAAGATCTCCTGATTGTCATCCAGCTCAAGGCAAATGTTGAAAGACTTTACCCATGCCAAGTTCTGCAAAGCAACAACAATTCTCAATATACGGAAAGTACAGACTATCACAGCAACAAAAATGCATCTGTAATACTTTCAAAGGGACACTTGAAAGCAAACGTTCCAAACAGATCCTAACCTCCACCCCCAAAAATATATAAAAAATAATCATAACCATTTTTTTTTTTACAAATACAACCAACCAACAAAGCAATAACACCAAAAACATCATCTCACATCATCAACAGGATTAATGTTTCTAAGATAAATTTTACACCAAAGAGACCAAGTTTTATTTCAGGAAGACAATAACTCATGCAATATAGTAAAATATGCAAACATTTATGTTGTCAGTAAAATAAGAAGCTCCCGACCTCCAACAGATAGAAGTAACGTTTGAAGGAGGTGGAGTCTGGGTCCTCAAGTCCTCGCAGCTGCTGGATCAGGAACATGAAGATTTCCTGAAATCAACATTGTAATGACATTGTTTTAGCAATGGACTTTTGCTGTTGTTTTGTTTGTTTTGTTTCAAACAAGTTTCTTGGATGCATGTATGCATGTTGCAGATGTGAAATAAGCCTTTGTAATCACATTTTAGCAATGGATTTTTTTTTGGGGGGGGGGGGGGGGGCTCAAACAAGACTGTGATCTATTCCCTACATTGAAAACATCCCTTCTAAAAGTAAAAGTACATTTCTACAGCTTAAGATGACTTGGAAGTGACAGTGGCTAAGCAGGTACAACATACTAACACTGGTTGCCTACCAGCCCGCATTTCGGACAGGAATCGGTCATCCTGGAGAAGAGATGTTAAATCAAAAGAAAATGGAAAGGAAGTCATCATTATATAAATTTTCTGTACGTTTTTATAGTCATACTCTATTTACAAGATTACCCTCACACTCAGGTAGAGTCAAACTTAGATTTTCTGACTAGAAGTCAAACAGCCAAAGTGTGCTCACCAGCAGAAGTACAATAGCACTTGTTAGCACTTTGAAGACAGCTAACATGCTAAATGCTCTGCAGCAGACATAGGCCCTGAAATGTGTTTGCATTGTATTGGCCATGGACCTACTGGTTTTAGTAAGCTACATTGAACATGAAACTACATGACACCAAACTGTAAATCATTCTAACAAGAAAATTCCTGCCAACTGCAAGTAGTCTAGCATTTCCTCACACACGGAAAAAAACTATAAAATAGCTAAGGATATCTGTATATCCAGTTTTATTATGAATACACAAGACACTGAATACACATAAAGCAAAACAAATTCCACACTGCACTAATCTACAGATGTTATAACTAATCTAAATCTTGATTCATCTTCTGAGACTAATAAATGATACTATTTTTTATAAAAGCAAGCAAACTGTTAAATACAAGACTTAGAAGCATTTCTTAATACTCATTCAAGAGAACAAAACCTAAGCTGAGCAATATAGCCTAAGACCTGTTAAAACAACATTCAATCACACAATAGGTGAACCTGTTAAAACAACAATTAATCACACAATAGATGATCAGACACACCTGTTAAAACAACAATCAATCACACAATCGGTGATCAGACATACAACCTGTTAACCTTTTCACAACGCTGCCTCACTACAGCTACTATGCCCTGTGCACACTGGAGGCAGGAAGCAGAAATGCCCTGAGGACATCCTATTTTGGTCATTTTTATTTAATTTTCCTGAATAGGCTGTAAAAGCTAGCTTATTGATGTTAAAACAACTTTTGCAGATTATTCTTTTATCTCTCCCTGGTGAAGTAAAAACAATTTCTGTAAAGATTCATTTTGTTAGTGTTTTATGCTTTTGAAAATGTCAATGTAAGTGTCAAAATCAAACATCCCGAACAGCCACAGGAGATTCATAAAAAGTGTTCTTTTTAGCATATGATGGCCAAAACCTGTAGAAAAAAGGACACAAAAGACAATCTTTCAACATTTTAGAACATAATGGTAACATAATGGAACATTATGGTGTAGGGTTTGCGATGTTTTGAAAGACGAAGGGCTGCAAACCACATATTTCGGCAGCTGAGAAAACAGGTACTTGTGGAAATTTCTGAAGATTTTTTCCCCAAGTGGTGTATCAACTTCATCGCCACTGTCATCACTGGCAATGTCAACCTCAGTGTCAGCTTCATATTAATCAGGACAACTTATTTCTAGCTAAAAATCTGGCTCCAAGACCAAAAGATTTGTTGCCTGACTACCCGAGTGAAAGATGTCACTGTCAGTGACGCTCGCACTTTGTTCGTCTGCTTCAACTTCATCTTCATCCGTTGAATATGCAGGATCATCGTCGTTTTCTGGCACATCCTCAAAATCTTCCTCTTCTGCACTCTAGTTGCTGTTTTCATAATGATCAATGTCTAGATCATCGTCAGAACCGGCCTGCATGATAATTCTGCTACTTCAACAGCCGTGAAAGTTGTACGACTAGCCATGTTGTCTACAGCTGTCTGAACGACGCGGGTAACTTGGAGACATGTCAACGGTCAAGTGGAAAGTTATTTCATGAGAATCCGTAACAATACACTCATAGGGAAATGATTGACTTCGGCACCCCACATGACTGGCTAATCTGCATTCATGACGAAAATGGCGTTGCAGGCGAGTACGAGTTTTGGAGCAAAGTAGATCACGACAGCGGCGTTTTACTGCTGCTGAACTAATTGAAGTGCTTCAGACTGAAGAATCTGACATCAATGAGTATGATAGAGATGATGGTGAAAGTGTTTCCAGTATGAAAGCTGCCAGCAAGAAGGTACTGACAGTTACCCAGTTTCAGACGACAGTGAAGTGGGAGAGGGAGGTGGTCGTACACGTTATGTGAGGAGAGCGGTCAGTGGGCCATGTACAGTGAGTCACATGTGATGAAGATTTCATTGACTTTCTTATGTGTGACTGGCACAAAGATTTCAGTTTTTCCCCCACTTTGCTTCCATTCTCTGGCTCTTGTGGCCTGCATGCCCCAGCTGAGTGCCAAGCCCGCACTGATTTCTTCAATCAGTTTGTGACAGAAGACTTTCTAAATGCTATTGCCATAAACAGATATGCATAAGGAGCATTTCTCCTGCCCTCTGCTACCCATCCCCAGCGGCAGGAAGAACTATAGGAAGTGCCATGTGTGTAGTGCTGGCAGCAGGAGACACCCGGAGGTTCAACTGCAGCAAACCCCCAACTGGTGTAAAAAGAGTGGGGTTGCCCTCTGAGACAAACTATGCCAGCCCAACAAGACCATCACCTACTTCCAACTGTATCACTCAGTGCAGAAAACTACACTGATTATTAGGAAAACAGTGCATAGGGACTGAAGCATCCGGTGTGCTCCTTTTGTTTAAAAAACATCCCCTGTGTAACAATTCGTAACATTGATTCACATAATGTCTCTAATAATTTTTTTTTTTACCCTGAGCAAAGTCTACTTTATTCATGTTATTTTGTGCACACAAAGACCTTCTCACTTTTGACTGTTTGTTCATAGAGCTGATCAAAGTGTGTGACTGTACGGCGATCCTGACCACAAAATTGGGGGTATTTTCAACATGGCACATGAACAAGAAATATTCAAGGAAGAACTTCAATATTTTGGCATGAACTAACCCAGCATGTAAATATTCAGATCTGAAAGTATCATTTTGTTCCTTTATCAGTTTATGTTTTGTATTTTTTGTGATTTTTTCCCTAACCCTTCAAAATGGGTCTGTGAGGAAAAGCAAGGGTAAAAACTCTCTGTCCCGACTGAGTTAAGTTGAAAAAATAGTATCAGATGATGTACAGGGTTCCATTGTGTAGTTTCTACAAGTTGTGAAGGAATTTCCAGTGACATACTGACGCAATTAATTTCAGAACAGGCGTCGCGAGGATTCTCGCTACGTGTCCACAACGCCATTTCGGCTGTAGCGAGCGGGATCACTACGTGTGCTCAGGGAATAGACAGGCGTAGCAACGATTCTCGCATCATGTTGCGAAAAACTTAAAACAACAATTGATCACACAATAGTTGATCAGACACACAACCTGTTAAAACAACAATCAGACACACAACCTGTCAAAACAACAATCACACAATAGGTGATCAGACACACAATTAAACTGATCATCATCTAACTTCAACTGTACAGACAACAAACATAATACAACTGTTACCATACTATTCAAATTCTGAAAAACAATAATTACCTTCAGTTGTTCCTGTTCTTTGTAAGGGGCCTCAGGGGCGAAGATGCGGAACACATCAGCAATGCAGCAGGCAATAAGAAGTCTGACATCCTTGCTGGAGTGCTCCATGAAGAAGTCAGATGCCAGGTGCAAGGCCAGACCTGTGAACTGCTCATTGTCTTCTTGTTCCATATCTTGGAATGCTCTAGCCAGGAGCTAACGACAAAGGCATATGTCAATTTTTAATCACATGCCACTGCTCTTTAAATTAATAAAACATCCTTTAACCCTCTCACTCCTGCGCCCTATCTGCTAACTGCAAAAACCTCAAGCCTTTGATTCCCTCACCCTATCCACCAGCTTCCTACAGGCTGGTGGATAGGGTGAGGGAGTCAAAGGCTTAAGTTTTTGCTTTGCTGGCACGGTTGATAAAGCAGACGCTGGTGGACAGGGTGCGGGAGTAAAAAGATTAAAATACAAAAAACACAATTGAGTCAGAGGCCAACCATTTGATTTTACTCGTTTTGAATAACGTATGATTAAATGTTTTATACATCTTAAAGGGAAAGAGATTTTTTTTCCTTTTTTTTTTCATTCAGTCATATACATAACACAAAATATACAACAGCAATAATGATAATAGCAACAATAGCAACAACAATAATAAAAATAACAACAACACAAATTACTTGTACAGCACCTCTCGTCTCAAAAGAGTCCTATGTGCTTCAAAACAGCATGAGAGTGAATGGCAGACACATGTAAAATAAATCTGTCATTCTTTGCTAGTGGTCACAAGTGGGGTTCAGCATACAAGAACATAATTTACTGTTTTGCTTCAATTCATGTGAAATGAATGTGACTGTCTTGGTGAAATAATAAAGAAACAGCATGAGCAAGCTTGATATTGTAGTGTGAACATTTTTAGAGAAAATGAAAACAAAATACAAAAACAGTGGTCAAAATGGTGTCCGATTTTATGACATGGCTAACCTGACTTTTTCAAAAGTATGTTTTCAAGATAGGTCAATCATATAACTAAATTAATGTACTTATGTCACAACAATAAGCTTAATAAGCAGTTCAAATGATTATAATCATCAAATTTTCATTCTGGCTTTTTAATTCGGACGACAAAATTTGCAGTAATTGCGTTCCATGGCATGTCCCATGCACACAGCATCCAAGTTGTGTGCTTCTATCTTCTTGACAGCTAATTTGGAAACCCCAAGCCAGACAGAACGCAAGTTTGTATCACAGTAATTAATTCTAATGTGATTTTTAGAACGATTTTGCATTCCTATTTGAATAGGGTCGGATATTTTTCACCGCGTCCCAAATGAAACGACAGTCACCTGAAAACTTCTAACACCGTTTTCCACCGCGCGCTTCGAAAGTTCCGTTCAAACACTTTAGTATAACTATAACAGTATAAGTGACCTTTGCTCTTAGTCTTACGCACTGATAGATGACGTTTCCTGTGAAAATGCACAACTCTGTGGGTCTTGAGGACACAAAAACAGCGACATGTCCCACGTTGTGTAATTGGAAACACGGTTACCACAAACGTAGTCGATCGTCAATTCGCTGCTTGTATCGGCAACATCGCCTGTTTAGAGGGTTTGTGAACAATCTTCGGAGTTTGAAGGTAAGGAAAATGATTTTAGATGATTATTCACCAAATAGCGTTGCTGATATTTTTATTTCTGGCTCAGTACCACTTAAGTACAAAAGGCACTGTGCCTCAAGCTTTGTTGTCTGCTGTCCCATGATACACCAGTTACTGCAAAAAGCCTGTTGTGTCTTATAATGATCCAAAGAGTGGTTGTGCATGGTCTATTTTGTAGTTTTAACTTGAGCTTAGATACTAAGTTTAACTTTGTCTTCTATTATCATGAATCCTTTCGATGATTGGCAGTAATGGATCACTGGTAACTCTGTTTCAAGGGACACTAATCTGGATAAAGAAATTTTACATCTACCGGTAAAAGAAGAACATGTCTCACTTCTGACTTTTTTTTTTTGTTATGTCTTTGTCAGGTTCTGGAGGTTGTTGATATGGAGGAGGGCAGCAACTGCCTGCTCCACTACTTGGTCAAGAAGGGCGGTGTCTTCGTTAGGGAAGACCAGGCCTAGCATCCCACATCCCAAATCAAAGACATTGTGCCACCAACCAACTGTGACCAAACTTTGTGCCTGGAAGACACCTGGCTTTCACTTTCAACTAAAAGACACAGAAGAACAAAACTTTTTTTTTTTTTTTTTTTTTTGGCGCATTCTTGTTTGAGTGTCCCATGTAACACAGTTACCTTTCAAGAAAACATTTGCACAACTGTTCTGTATTTGGCTGTTGGGAAATAAAAGCTTGTGGGAGTGATGCTGTTCTTGCATTGTACATGTGTGTGAAAGATGATTGAAATACTGATATTTTTGTGTGCACTGTGAAAAATATAAATGAGTAGGGCACTCGCGTTACCATGTCCCGTGTGTTGTGCCAGTTTTCAAAGTATTAGATGTAAACCAAAATCAACAAATTATTCATCAAACCTTTCACACAACATCCTCTACAACTTCAAATCAAAAGTACATAAATATTACAATAACATCTCTAGTTTTATCCAAGTTAGTGTCCCAGTAATGCGTGTTACCTTTTTAGAGTAAGCAGAAATGTTAATTACCCCACTGCATTCAAACCTTGTTACCGCTGCTTCCCTTTTCGCAAATTTATCAAAATATAGGTATGACAACACCAAATAAAAGCTCATTGGAAGTGTTTTAAATTTTTGGTCATGTTCCACATTTTAGTGACCACTAGCAAAGAACGACAGAAACACATCTCGCCCCTTGTAGCGATGATGAAAACAGATAACTGTAATAATACAGTAGTAAACAAACAATAAAAACAAACTGTAATCAAATATCCCCTTCATATGTTGACTGATATTTAAAAAAAAAAGTCACATCATACATATTAGTAGGTAGGTCCAGCCACTCTTATGCTAATGGCTAACATGCAGCAGAACTGGTAAAAATTGCCGATTTTAAATTGCTTCAGCTCGTCTACCATTCACGATTGGAAGATAAAAAATTATGTCGACACATTAAATGAGCTTTAGGCATGAAACCTGTGTCTTTATTTGTGGTGTGAAAGAAGTGTCCTTTGACCCTGAGCGATCTAAATACACATACCGAACACAACGTCGGCGGTGACGTGCAAAGTTTCCTCACGCAGTTTTTCCGGGACCGATCAACACCAGTTGTCGGAAATGCTGTCGGAACTTTTACAAACGATACGCACAGTGATGACTTTGGTATCAAATTAATGAATGAATGCTGTTTTTTCTGTGCCGAAAAACAAACATATTTTTAAAAGGCACTGTAAAGTCAACAATTCTACATGCACAGTGTTGTATTACCACTCATTTTGTAGAGAATTCAATTGTTCTTAAGATCGTGCAAATAATATAACTCAGGCTGCCGCTTGTAAAAGTTCCGAAAGCCAATACGAAAGGTACTGACACAGCGGACTGGGTTCAACGACGTCGTCCAAAACTGACGCAATTTTTGAACCAAGGAACGACTTTGACTCTATAGATCTAAAAATCTTGAACGTGATCTTGGTAAGTATGTAAGCGACCGTTAGTCTAATCTTTTTGCTACTTTTTTTCAATGGAACTGATGTTTCATAAATCATTAATACAAATTTTAATATATATTTTCTTACCAGGCATGTGCTCGGTCTAGAATAGTTTGTTATCTCCCTTGATAGAGAGAAAAATAAATAAAAGACTAGATCTATATCTTTCTGATACCAATCAGAGAAATAAAAATTGCTTGTATTTTTGTAAAAAAATTCTTTGAAAGGTTCATGATTTTTTTCAATAAAGAATATGATGAATAAGCATTAGAAATTTGGCAAAAATGCTTCAACAAGGACGATAGCTCGAGTATGAGAACTGCATACAAGTGAAAGTACAAATGTTTTTTGAAACTCTTTTCAGGACCAAATATACATAAATAAATTGGGGAAAAAACATTAAAAATGTTTTAATATAAATGTTGTCATCAAGACACAGTATGGTTATCATTTCAATCAGTGCATATTAACAAATTTTTTGCTCTGCTGTGGGGTTTTGTCAACACATCAGATCTAACTTGTGATCGTTTCAAATTTGGTAGATTTCTGTGTGCTAGAGGTTTGATTGAACTCACTCTATGTGTAGTGAATTTCAGAGGATGACTGGTTCCAACTGCTTGTTAAAAGAATTGGATCAAAGAGGAAGGGTCGGCCCATATTTACCAAACATGTATGTGGACAAACAGTTATTGCTTCAACATGCTGAAGACATGCGGGGGCACATAGAATGAGTCCAGACTCTCTTCATTGACATCTGCAGACACCAGACAGAACCTGTGTCTCCTCGTAATGTAGAGCTGCTGCGAGCGCTGGTCCGCACATGTTTTCATCGATTTTCCAAAACATCATTACTTCTACAAGAATTTCTCAATGTTGACAAGAACACTGAATGGATTGGCCCATTTTCTAAACAGCACCAGGTGTCCAAAGCACTTCTTTTATCAGACACACCATGTTGCATGGAGAACCTTGACAACATTCCTGTAGGAGGGTTACTCCTGAAATTATGTATATTTCACATCCAGCAAAAACTGGAAACAAAAAAAAACTGTCTTTGGGTCAGATATTTGTGTGAACATCTGAACTTTATTAGTGCTGCCCATGTTGATTAATATGCGTGATGAAGTAAAGAAGAAACAGATCAAATGAAAGAAAACAGGATGGTGAGACCATACAAATTTACACAGATGCTCCCCGTGAATTCAAAAACAATTCAAAACAGGTTCCCTCTCATCAGCCATCCCACTACCCAGAAAGATTTGACATTCCTGTCCCATCATTTATACATTCAGTAGCACCATCACCACCTCTACTGAATTCTTTACAGTCATATCATCCTATACCTGACCATGCTGAGTGTCAGTGTTACAGCATAGTCAAATCACTGAAGTGTATCAATTTCAGCTGGAAGCAGAAATGAATATAGAGAGCACAGAAGCAGAAGCCCTTAGCTGTCACAGAGAAAAAGCAAGTTTTTGCTTTAGAGAAGCATATTGCTGAACAAACAATTTTCAAGCTTCATGCAGGTTTGAGAAACTCAGAAAGTCAGTCATCTGAAAAATGCAGAAAACAATACTGGCAGACAGAAGACATGGGTGCTCTTTATTGCGTCACCAACCACAGTACAAATAATAATATAGCAACTAAGAGTGGGACAGGGGAACAGGGTGAATTTCAAAACATGTATAAAGATCATAGGAAATTAGGACTCATTTATTACTTCTGGATATGAATTTAATTTGGAAATCATTTCCCTGAGGAGATGTCAAAGCATTTTAATTTTCCCCTCCAAATAATGAGAAAATGTGTCATATTTTATTTAGTTTAATCTAATTATGTACATAAAGATCGTTTGATATCTGCATTTTGGATGTAGCATGGCTAGTCCCTGAGTTATGAACCATTATGCAGCATTAACGTGTGTTTGCCACAGAATGACAAGTGGACAAATTGGCCTTTTTGCCATTTTTTAAGACAAATAGCACAGAGGAAAATAATTCTAGAGTTCTAAAAAAAAATCAGGCTTAATTTACGTATAGAATACAATAACTGTATCAATTTTTATACATACGAGATGCATACTTCTGAAGAAATGTGGGTACAAATACGGCCAATTCACCCAACTGCGAAAAACGTCCAGTTTTACAGTATTTCAAACAGCAGTATCTCAAAAACACAGTTAGAGCTATGAGTGAGATATTTTGCATTTATATTAACTTTATTGTTACCTTTTAGAAAATTTGAAAATACTGAATATATTGTCAAATTACAAAAATGGCTGGACCTACCTAATATTAGTGACAGTACTGACACAGACACATACATGATACAAGTGGGAACCCATTTCCCAAAACACAGTAAAACAATGTGCCTAAAGAGGGGTCACCTAAAACTAGTACTCCCCAATTCTGTTAGAGGGTAGTGCAGACAGCTGCCTGATGGATCCAAACCAAAAAAAGTCAACAAGTCATCTAGGTAACCGCAGCCCAACATACAGCACTGAAACAAAGGCAAGCACTGACCAATTTTTGTTCCATTTCCAAGCCTTGTGTGTAACATGAAATTCAGCTGAATCTTTCTCCATTTAAAAGCAGTTACCTGAAATTAAGCTGAATCTGTCCTTGTTTAAATGCTGTCTTGCTTTGTCTTGTGCATAGTGTCACCACTGATGGTGACTTCTGCATGCCATGGCCGACTACGGTGACACACCTTATGATTGCCAGTTTTTACATTACTCCATGTGGTGCTCAGCATGTCTCCATCATTACAGCTGTAAGGCTATGTTACACAACAATGTTCATCTCTGGCTCAGCTTCCCACCAGTAACTGACTGATTTGAAACAAAGTTTTGCTAAAGTACTTTTGAAAATACAATTTACTTTGGATTCACGCTTAAACTGTTCAAAAATGCTTGAGAAAAAGATAGTCACATAGTATGAAAACCCAAGTCCATTTAATTCTCTTTCTAGCACTAGCAGTATATGAAACTTATGTGTGACATCAATGGCTTAGGCAAGCTTTATACCATGAAAGCAAGAACCCTATCATTCAGTTTTAAAAAACTGGCGCTTTAGTTGATTGAAGTTTGTTGGGCAACTTTAATGAGAATTTTGGTCAGTTCTGAATTCTTATAGGCAAATCATTCAACACGATCTTGTAACATTTCCATTATTTTATTACTGAAATCATTTATAGACACTTTTGCCGTGTTTTGGGGTCTGTTTTGCAATATTTTAGGTATGAAAGTGGTATTCTCTGGAAAATTCAAGTGAAGTTTGTACTGTTAACATTCTGATGCACCCCTCGATCTTTAAAACATGAAATGCTTCGTTTATTTCCACTCCAAATGTGTACAAAGTAACTCTAACTGTAACAAGGAAAAATGAATAAATAAGTCGGGGGGGGGGTTTGGTTTTTTTTTTAATGTTTGAAAGTATTCACTTTTGGCGGATATCCAAGGGACGTAACCTATTCTGAACTGAAACGGTCAGATGATGTTGAGTACATTCGGTTTTTCTTTTTTGGGAAGTGGAGGAGCTATCTGTATATAATTTACAAGCAATCTTTGATTTATGTTATTTCTTCTTTTTGTTATTCACTTATCAAGTTATTGTACTGATTTGTGCTTGGTGTGTGTGTGTGTGGGGGGGGGGGATTTATCAAATTTAGGTCAAAGATGTGAACTGCTGAAGAGCAAAGAAACTTGAGTTCTAAAAGCAAGGCACCAAAGTCAATGTCATAGACCAAAAACGCGCCTAAAATCAGCACTTACCCTCAAGGCACAATATTTTTCATACAAAGCATTTACAAGGCCACAGTGATTGATATTCTAGACCAGCTGAATCTTCATAATTACACTGAGAATTTTTTTTTAAATGTCAAAAATCAAGGAAATTACTTTTTGTAAACACAGGAACAAAAGCTGTAAAATTGTTTTTATATGAATGGTTCGGCCAGCAGCTGAACAATACAGCCAAAGAATGTAAATCATGCGGAGAAAGTACATGTACATATACTGTGCAAATGCAAACTATACAGCGGTCACACTTTTTTCCATAATAGTTTTAAGGGGGAAAGTAGTGCCTGAAGTTTTATTTTAGAAAAACTGATAAATCAATTAAGCTACATGACAAAAAACTATTATCATTAAATCTCATCTGTGTGATATATTCTAACTGGTAATGAAAAAAAATAGTCAATCTGATTTCAGATCTTACCTTTAACCGCCTGACAAGTTCATCCTTTCCAAGTTCTTCCGACAACTCCTTGCACCCAGATGGGTAAACCACTTTGTCCAACTTGGATACAGCCATTCTATTTGTGATCTTTCAGCATATCTGCAAGTTCAATACACACTTGTGAACACCAGCTAACAGGCAAGTTCAATACACACCTGTAAACACCTGCTAACACACGAATATGTTTACAACGATGGATCTCTAGTTCCATGTGCATGCTATTTAACATGATAAATGGAGTTAGCATAAAATCTGTACCCCATTCACAAGTTCAAGCTAAACTCAGGTCAAGCCATGATGCTTCACTCAAAAAAAAAAGTTACCATTAACTTCATCTCTTGGAGGTGGTATGTTTGTTTATTTTTGCTGTTGTTGGGGGGGGGGGGGGGTTGTTTGTTTGTTTTTTTTGTTTTCTGCGTGTGTGCACGTTTTGTCCAGACTGTGCAGGTGATATGTCGCTGCATAGTCCGCATAGTCTGGGTGTTTTCAAGTTTCCAAAAGCCATTGGACGTGAACATGACTTAACAGTTACACTGCCACTAGTTACACAATCTTTAATGAGCATACTTGATATTTTGTGCATATGTTGATCTGAAAGACATAAACTGAAAAAGATTTCCACCCTTTGTAAACTCACCAGACATGAGGTGCCACCAGGCAATAACAAACCCAGACCTTCCAACTGGAAGTCTGATGTCAAACCTGACTACAGCATCCATCTTTGGTGGTTTCATATACTGGTTAAGATAGTGTTTTGTGCCAAGAATGCAAAACAATTTATAGCTACAGCAGTATAAACTGTAGAATGATTTTCCTGGATTTTTTTTTTTTTTTTTTTTTTTTTTGAGGGGGGGTACTTGTAATAAAAAAAAAACTGGTATTCTGTTACACTTACAGTGTCAGATTCAAGCTACTTAGAAACAGATTTGTCCATCACTTGAAGTATCAAAATTGCTTTTCCATGGCAGCCAATTTTTCTGTATAGGCAAGTCCTCAGAAAAGTCAAGGTGTTGATGTTCACACCTTACTATATAGTGAAAAGAGTAATCGCATATGTTGTCACACACTTCACGGCTCTTTAAGGGCTTGTTCCGTGAAACTCATTTCAATCAGAATAATAATCCTGTAAAATTCAGAGGATCCACATTAACATGATCCAAGCTGTCAACTCTTTACAGCAATCCTAAATTTTCATAGAGCTCCAGTATATTTGAGTCCAACTGAATATGACGAAAAAATTATTTACCAACACACCTACAAAACTAAACAGTCGAAATACTACATACAATAAAGATAGCAACACACACACACACAGAAGGAAACAAGGTGCTTCAACATTTTTCCTTACTCACCTAAGAAGTCACAAGTTTATCTTTATTATCATTAACTGATTAAGACCCCATAACAGATTGGAAACCAAGCAAAAATGCAAGTCTGTAAAATAGATCACACATATCATTGGAAAGTAAGCAAAAATGCAAGTCTGCCAAGTAATTTCTCGATACAAAGATGCAACATGTACACACACTTCATTTTATGATTAAATACATGCCTGCATACACACTGACACAACAAGAAACATATGCTACAAGGAATGTATGCACCACACACACACACACACACACACACACACACACACACACACACACACACACACACACACACACCAATCACAACAAAACACACACACACACATGCATGCACGCACACTCGCATGAACACACGCAGACCCAGACACATACACACACACAAAACCTGTGATTGCATTAACCAGTAAATACTGGTAAAAACATCTGCAAAAACAGAACATCATGGATTTTCTTTCTAGGCTACCAGTCCACAAAATTTCCTCAATTTCTGCTGCTAATCACTGTCACATGAGAGCTTGCTATGACATATCCCATGCTCAAGTATGTCAATTCACTGATGAAAAACTGAACTTTAATTTTCCAGTAAAAAAAACAAAATGTAAGTCTGTGGGCGGCATCTTTCAGACCATCACACTGAAGTATATTACCATATTACACGAGCACATAAAGTGTTTACTCACTAGTTCACTGATTATACAATAGGTTCCCCAAAGAGTAACCAAGAACAATGTCTGTCTTGGTGAACATTTCTGACATGCAGCTCTAGGTACCCTCCAACTAATCCAGTTAGACCACTCTAACCATATGCCACCACAGGTCTGTCTTTGCCAAGTTATCCTTTCTCAGCCAGTCAAGCAGACTTCAACCTGTTCAAAGGAACTCTTAAGTGACTATGGCAGTCATGACAATTTTGTCATGACATGCTGCACTGTGATCAAGTTTGCACAGATGAATCCAACTTCTTTGCCTTAGAAATAATTGCTCTGCTTATTCCTGTCAGCAGTGTGCCAGAGGAGTGGGCTTCATCATGCAAAATCTTATCCCCATCTGAAGATGCTGAAGATTCATGCGAAGGGACTGAAGAGTTCAGTGCAGACACTGTCCACGATCTTTTCCTCAGCATGAAGAGCCCAAGAAGTAACCAAGCAAGCAAACTTATCGAGTAACACTGACTTTAATAACATACAGTGTGTTAGGCCAATTCTTTCGGTTTATTTGTAAAAAATTTTGCAAAAATGTTGTCACTGGTATTTGTGTCTGTGGGACTGATTCCGACATTGTTTGCTGACTGACAGAGGGGGATAGTCAATGATGGGGCTGATTTTAAAAATTTATAATGCAATCTCTCTCTCTCTCTCTCTCTCTCTCTCTCTCTCTCTCTCTCTCTCTCTCTCCCCCTCCCTCACACACACAGACACACAGACACACACACACACACACACACACACACACACACACACACACACACACACACACACACAGCCGACTTTTCTGATCACTGAATTTTACTTTGAAAAATTTCATTCAGCATATTTTGCAGACAGCATCTCTCAGTTAATGCTGATGTACTGTAATTTGCTACAAGTTAACTAAAATGACCGACTTACCCTTTCAATACATTTTTAATTATCTTGATCTTCAAGTTAACTCTTAAACTGCTTGCTGAGGAATAAGGCAGAAGCTAAAGTTTAAGCATTCAAACTAGATAACACCATGTTAAACAGACCTGTCATTTAATGATTTATGCAGCTGATTATGTGATCGGTTGTCAAAGAAGAATTTCATTCTACTTCACAAAACAGTCACCCAAGCAACATTGAGGATGCAAGACCTCTACAGTAACGGACCCTAACCACTGACTTTCACTTATCTTGGCAATTACCTGATGCCATGATAGCCAAATCAAGTGGTTAGTTTTCCATCATAGCAGTCATGGTGACAGACAAAATGACCGACGATTAACTGCGCATGCTCAAATTTCATGTGCACACATAAAAAATACAGTGCTTCTGGGAGTGGTGTGAACAACCATCATACTATGCATCAGACGCACAGCTACAGTATAACAATTAGTATTGTCAACCGCCACAACAGGAACTGCTTTCTTACAGCAAATGGTGTCAAACTAAAAATCACAGAATGCTGCTAAGAAATATATTCTGCACAGATAAAAGAGGTTTAGGCACTAACATGTCTGCAGACATGTTGATCTAGGAGATGAAAAAAAAATCTTCATCCTCTAGCCAGCAGGTAGAAGCCATCTCAAACCCCACACCTTTTGATAGGAAGTCTGATGTTATAGTCGCTTGACTATCACACCCATAATACGTCTTCTCATGTTTTAAGCTCAATGACAACTACATGCCAAGGGGTTTTTCCTCAGATAGTAATATTATTTTTTACCCTAATGTGCATACTACCGATAGAAAGAATGCTGACCTATCTGCAGGGCTGTCATGATATGCAGATAACGTCATAATGTTCCACATGTGCATATGTCACCCTCTAAATTCAAACTTGAGAGGTGGGTTCACTCTGTAAAACTAAATGTTTATCGAGTACATCAGCCTCTATTCAGTAACAGTCAGAATCATCCATACTAGAAATAAGACTTGCATTATCATCATATTTCAAAAGTGAAGTCAAATCTAGTCTACTACCTTCTGTCAATCATTCAAACTGAAACCTCAGTTCAGAGCAACACTTAAAATAGTGTCTGTGCTTAACAAATAACATGCGCAAAGAAAGATCTGACAGCACTGGTGAAAGTAGTGAACCAAAAAACACCAACTGCCAAGAATGATCAAATTAGAACAGAAAAGATGAGGACTAAGAGAGAGAGAGAAAGACAGAGAGAGAGAGGTGTGTGTGTGTGTGTGTGTGTGTGTGTGTGTGTGTGTGTGTGTGTGTGTGTGTGTGTGTGTGTGTGAGTGAGTGAGTGAGTGAGTGAGTGAGTGAGTGAGTGAGTGAGTGAGTCAGAGACAGAAAGAGTGAGATTTTTAACTGCTGATTCTTACCTCACAGTTTTGTTCTTTAGTGCTTTAAGTGTAAAATAAACAACACAGACCTAGCATACTGACCAACAGGCCAATCAATAAAATCATGTTTTATAATATCGCTTTGTTGATCGGACTTCCTGACAGATAGACTCTTTGAAAAATTAAAGTGAGGACGATAATAGTTAATATCCTCTAAAATTTCAGATATGGGGTGAACCCACCCTCTTCACCATCAAGCAAGGGGGAGCCCTGATATACCCAGAAAAGAAAATATTGATGGTTACCTACCAGAACTATGTATAGATCTGCCTTCTTTATTTGTTTTTGAGATACTCCATTCTGGCAGGCAACTGTCGACACATATTATTATCCAACATTTCAGACCAAAGCACAGCTCACAGATATCCATTGCATACCACATGTGCACAGCAACAGTACTTTTGTATCTTCACACTAATGTGTTTAAGTTTTGCCGTATGATTAAACCTTAAAAGTTATCAATACTTCGATCTGACTTTTACAAGTCATAAATTTTCTCTACATCAAACCTTTTCACAGTGTATTCTAGAATATTCTATTCTAACAAAAAATGTAGTTAACCCTTTGACTCCCGCACCCTATCCACCAACTGCAGAAACTTCACCCTTTGACTCCCTCACCCTACCCACCAGTTTCCCTCAGGAAGCTGATCGAAAGCGTGAGGGAATCAAAGGGTTATGGTTTTGCTTTGGTAACACGGTTGACAATGCAGGACACTGGTGGACAGGGTGCAGGAGTCAAAGGGTTAAAAAACTCCAGCTATGACATTGCCTTCTGGCGCATTTTCCTACATGCCAAAATTTGACATTTTCCATCCTTGGGAACAGAAGAGGTAAAACTGTTAAGTTTTTGCAGGGTTACTTTAGAATCAAAGATGAAAAACACATTTTCCTTATTAACTCATTCACACACACACATGCATATGCACTCACACACATGTACATCCAAACACATGTGCTCACGCATACACACACTCACACACACACACACACACACACACGAATCAGATGAAAACACACACACACATGCACACACACATGAGACAGATTATATCACTTCTATTTACATGCACACACACTACACAATGATTACTGAGCAAATTTAATAAAAGCATTGTTCACACACCATTCTCCCAGTGACATACAATAGCAATTAAAACTGACTTAGTTCTTATACGACCCATCATGTTCTTCATGTGTAGTCTTGTAAACCGATCAGCAACTGACTCCAAATTGTTTAAACATAAAATATACTCAAGCCATTTTAGCATCTCTTCATGTAACTGGTTGTCAATGCGTTTGTTTTTTTTTGGTTTGTTTTGGGTTTCCCCCCTAAACTGCAACAGTCTGTCTGATACCAGCTCAGGCCAAACACTTGAAAATCATATAATCATTGGGGGGGCAAATACTTGAAATTCATGCAATCCTTTTCTTTCAGGCCAATAATTGGAAGGTTTTAATTTCTTTTTGCTTCAAATATCGGTTACATTCTGGAACACACAAAGTCTTTGTAGTGCATACATAGACAAAATAGCACATACGCCTATGCACATATCTGTACAAGCGTTACTAAATATCACTGATTATCATTTCAAAACGGCTGCCCCTAGCCCCTTGTGGTCAATTTTCTGGTGGTCAATTTTTCAGAAGCAGACATGGTTTAAAACCAAATGACACAGATTGGTCAACCCAGTTCGTCACTGCATATTTTAAATATATCCATATTCGTCTGACATGTCATGACGTTTACGCTTTGGACTGCCGTCAGAATAAAACTGCAGTCTGCATTTAACACCACTGTGACAACATGGATTCATGACAGGAAAAAATAGACCCCCTAATATACAGACCTATACTTTCACCTACACACTACACAGGGTGCACTTTTGCACTTTTATCATTAGGTGGTTGTTTAACCACAACATTGAAAGAAACCCATTTAAACTCTCACACGTTTTCAGTTCCAAACGGTTCTCTCTTCAGCCATTTTCCCTTACTCTTAGAACTTGTCATTTTTCAATTCTCCTGTCCTCGACGATCACGATCAACTTCCAAGGCAGATAACCCGAACGAGTTCAAACCATCGATGACCGAGTTTTATACAAATTTGTACATTTATACAGACGACTGTGCATGTCGAATGCACAGTACGCTGTCTTTAGTTACTAACTCGCAGTAACAATGAAACGAAAAGAACGGAGATCGCAGGAAACTTCATCAATAACTAGATTTAGAAAATACGAAGCAAGTAACCACAACCAGTAAGTTACCAGCAGCCATTTTGGGCATACGACAATTTGAAAGAAACTGTCCTTGTTAAACCTGCAGAACCAAACACAATCCAGCATCTGCACCTTCAAAATCACGAAATAAAAATGTAATCGAAATTTCTTACGACAAAAATACAGTTGTACATTACCTCAAAACAATAATCAAACGATTACTAATTTGCAATTCTCCAAACAGGAAACCGCGCGAAGCTTGCAGTAATCCTTCACAGAGACGAAAATACTTGTTGCTGATTGGTTAATTTCCGTACTCGGAGGGCAAACTTCGGTATGTGATTAAAAAAAAAAATTTTTAATTGAAAAAAAAAAGTAGACCAAGCACTTCATTTTTTTCAAAATGTACGACGCTAATTGTCATCTTTTTCGTGTGTGTGTGTGTGTGTGTGTGTGTGTGTGTGTGTGTATGTGTGTGTGTGTGTATGAGAGACGTGAACGAGAAGAACGAATTTGGGTGAGGGGGGTGGAGAAAAAAGAATCACAATCCATCTTTATTGTTATTAGTATCATCATCATCATTATTATTATCATTATCATTATTGTTGTTGTTGTTATCGTCGTCGTCGTCGTCGTCGTCGTCGTCGTTGTTGTTGTTGTTGTTGTTGTTGTTGTTGTTGTTAAATTTGATATGAAACTGAACCATACAAGGCTGCCTTCCGTTCGCTTGATGAAAGGAACGTGTTTTCTTAAAAACGTTTCTTCCGTGTTCTTTCTTTTACTTTCATTATATGCTCCGAATCTGATTTCTTTACAGTTAGTAAAGACAACTGTAGATTTTAGGTGGTTTGCATTGCATATATGTGGATGCCCATCTCCTCTCCCCTCGGGCAGCAGGTCTAATGAGTTCTATTGAGTTCTACATAGAACGAAACGCTTTGGAAGCCGTAGGAGCTTCCCTTGCCACGGACTTAAGACTCGTATCTTGAGTGCAATCTCAGCTCACAACGTTAAAAACTTATCTTTGTTATCTGTCTTAATGTTTCCGTCATTCTGGTGGTGTCAACTTAGTGTTTCATGGGTCCCTTTGTCCCTTCTGCCCAGTTCAAGACCTTCCTGGCGCTCACGGTTTTGCGGAGACCCCAGGAATCTGCCAAATAATTGCTGGCAGATTTGGGCGGAGCACATGGAATTATCTGAGTGCGATGAATCTCTCTTGAATAAACCCCAAACACCAATGAAGGACCTAAATACTGACAGAGCACTCAGGGCTGCTTCCCACTGAATCCCCAGCAGTCTTTCTTCTTTCCATTCCCCACCCCCACCCCCCTTTCCCCGTTGTCTTCCTGTCTTCCTCAAATGTTCCGGTTTTATTTTGAATTTTAGACGAGACAGTTTAGTTTGGTAAAAAGTCCTTTTTGTTTGCTTGTTTTTGTCTTTTTATCCGATCGCACCATTGCAAGAGAGACAACTCTTTTCTTCTCTCTACGGGCAATGGCAAAAATCTGCATTTACTTTGAAATCCACTGGAAAAGATTTTTCAGCTGTTTCAGATTTTTAAAATAACATCTCCGGACTATGCACTGACCCCACTTCAGTTTCAGTTTCTCAAGATGACGTCTCCACGCTCGGACTGAATTACACATGCGCTAACGTCATAGGTGCCATGCGATGAAGAAGATCCAGAATAATCACAGCACAAGCCTTTACCTTGCACATAAACCCATGAGCTGGCCAGGTCCTGATAGGTCCTAGATAGTTCCATAACCCTGGGATCGTAGGGGAGAGAGGTGACAGAGACCTCAACTTTCCCCGGGGCCAGCACCACGAGGGTGGCGCCCATCCCCTCTCCCTCGATTCAGCTTTATATTCATATTCGCATTTCTTTTAACCAAGACTTCAGAAAGTTAAGAAGGCTAACTGGTCTTCAAAGGGTAGGACCTGGGAAACCAACCTATCTCTCCAATGTTTTATACCAAGGTATCCAGGCAATGCCCTGTTCTTCACGGTTTTCAACTGCCGTTGGATCTTTTTAGCGTGCACAGCCAGACGGCACACGGGTCTGGCTCGTTTTTCGTCCTTCTCCGAAGGACTAGACGACGTTCAGTTTGATTTTCCGGTCAAACTGAGGAGAAAAGTCAAGGCCTGTACAGGGAACGAACCCTGGAAGCTCGAGTTTAGTTATTGACAGGCGAACGTCTGAACCATTCTGCCACTCTTCTCCACTGACGCCATTGATGCCATGTTATGGATAAGATCAAAAATGATTATGCATATGCCTTAAGCCTGGATATCATTTTACGCTCCATGTGTTGGTAATGTCTTGAGGTCCTCCTCGGTGTGTGGGTTATCTATCTTATCTTTGTATCAACCTATCATGAAACAATATAGATTATAATGTAGTGAAATGGATATTTCAATCTGTTACGTTACACATCATCATCATCATCAGGTGCCTTGCCACATGGCGTTGGCTATCATGTCCTTCCATCTGTTTCTATCTCTTGTTGCCTCAAGCACCTCTTCCTCCCTCTTTGTCTTCAGCCACTCTGCAAGTCCGTCCAATATCTTATCCCTGGGTCTACCTGGTGCTCTCTTTCCCTCCAGCTTTCCCATGGTGACCGGGTGCTCTAATTCCCCTTTCCTCATAAAATGGTCTATAAATGTTGCCTGTCTTTTCCTAATCTTCCTTATGACTGATCTTCTTGTGTCTGCCTCAATCAAGACTGTCTCGTTTGTTTTCTTTGCTGTCCATGGAATCTCAACATTCTTCTTAGAAACCACATCTCGGCTGCCTCAATCCTGTTCTGGCTTTGCTTGTTGACTGTCCACGCCTCACAACCGTAAAACAGTATGGTTCTATATAACATTCAAGAACTCTCTTTCTGATGTTAATTGATAGGCATTTGTTGGTAAGAATGCTTTTCGTCTTCTTGAATGCTGTTTTGGCTTGGCCGATTCTGCTGGCTATTTCTGATGTGCATCTGCTGTCTGGTGAAATGATCGTTCCCAGGTATTTAAACTTATCAACCTGTGTCAAGGTTGTGCCGTTTGCTGTTATTTTGCATGAGGGGATTTCATGTTTTTTACTGATCACCACGACTTCAGTCTTCCTGCTGTTAGTTCCAACCCTTTAGTTGTTGCTATGTCACACAGCAACAACAAAACAAGAACAGCCGAAAACAGATGAAAACGCGACTAGCCTCCTGGTATAAACAGACTTCACCGATGTCGTATACAATCACATAATAGAAATCAACCGCCATACAGTATGATACTAAGCTTTCATCCGCAAACCAACATGATTGAATTATTCGTCTCCATTATCCCAACTCATTTAGTCTATCCTTCATTCCCAGTATATCAAAACAACAACAACAACAACAACAAAACATTCACATCAAATCACAGAGAGAAAGAGAGAGAGAGAGAGAGAGAGAGAGAGAGAGAGAGAGAGAGAGAGAGAGAGAGAGAGATCACAACTCAAAAAACAAAAACAAAAAACAAAAACAAGACAACAGAGAAAAAAAAAACACCACTTCTACCACAATAACTTTGTGTCCGTTTCTTTATATTTCTTTTATCTCTAATTCAGGAAAAGCCCAAACACTTTCCATTCCACGCTGCAGGAGTTTGTGCAGTGTTATTTTTGAGATAATACCAATGTTTTTCTGACTGGTCACGGCTCTAGTTTTTCCTTTCACGATGGAATTGCGGCCATTTCCTTTAACCTTTTTTTTTAAATAACCCTTTGACTCCTGTACCCTGTCCACTAATATCCTGCATTGTTAACCATGCCAGCAAAGCAAAAACTTAACCCTTTGATTCCCTCACCCCATCCACCAGCTTCCTGAGGAAATCAAAGGATTAAGTTTTTGCTGTTGGTGGATGGCGCGCAGGAGTCAAATGGTTAAATAAGATAATCAATGGTATGATGACTCAGTATTTGTTCGTGAAGGTATGACTCTATGTACGTGAGGACTTCGGACTTTCCATGACGAAAATTCCTGTTGTAGTGACAGTACCTGCAAGTTTGTTGGCACGTTCATTTCCCTGTTCTCAACTCACTATTGCTTGTTATGTCTGTTTTTTTTTCCGCTCTGGAAAATATGCTCTGCAGTCGAGTCCAGTCGTCTGCTCCATCCAGTAGACCTCATTTCCATGCTGTGAATGTCACAGTTCTTTTAGGCTACTGTTTGCTGTCTCCTACCGTGTAGAATTGCCGAAGCTTCTGGAAGCGTGATTTTTCACCTGGCAAGAGTAGTAGCAAGGAATTGTAGGGAGTGTTGGACTGCAGAAGATCTTCAAAGGGGAAAGACCCCTCAAGCAAGTGTTTTGACTTCAAACTCCCTATCTCTGTGAAGTCTAGGCTGCATCCAGGTCATGAATCTTGGATGTCCTTCAGCTGTTGCCATTTTTTTTTCTTCACCCGAGTTCGAATCCACGCCTCCAATGTTTTTGGGAAACCCAAGGCGAAGCCACCCTTGTGAGGGATGTCTTAACTATTCAGCCATCATACATTTGTACACTTGTTATACCAGAAAATTTGAAGCTTCATGAAGTTCACATTTGTTTTCACACAATCAGATCTATCAGGAACGCTTTCCGGCTACTTCTGCCGATGCCTTTGGGGTTCTGGTCCTGTTCTCCCTAGAAATCGAGAACTGTTTCATGATTCATTGGCTGATTTTCCTACCAACTTGCTTGCTCCAACCTCTATGGCGAGGAGTTTGGCTTGAAAGCCGCAATGCTTCAAGTTGCTGGCTAGACTGGCATAATTTCCAGTCTTGCAGAAATGGGCTTCTTCCACTTCACTTTCACGGCACAATGATTTCGATCAGAATCATTTGTTCTGATGAATATGAACAGAGTACTATATCATGTCTCACGCCATTCTTGTCGGTGATTTCTCGGATTTCCTCTCTGCATGTGTGTGTGTGCATATGTGTGATAGTGTGCGTGCATTTGCTTTGCATGAACACGAAGCGTTCGTCACTGTTTTTGTCATTGCATTGATAATGATATTGACATGATGGGGACACTTCACCGATAGGCCTATATGAACAATGGCCGAACTTCATTGCTTCTTGTCGCTGATGCAGTGTTGTTATATACCATAAATATTGCCGAGAAATGCCAGGAAAGCATGCCACCAGTGATGTTGGTATCGCCATTGTTGTTTTGGCAATTGGTAACGCTATATTTGTTTTGTTGATTTGAAACGGCATTTGTTGTTTTGTCGATTGGTAACGCCATTTTTGTTTTGTCGAGTTGTAATACCATTTGTTGTTTTGTCATTGGTAATGCCATTTGTTGTTTTGTTGATTGGTAATGTCATTTGTTGCTTGGTCGATTTGTGTCGCCATTTTTGTTTTGTCGATTGGTATCACAATTTGTTGTTTTGTCGATTGTTAACACTATTTTCATTCTGTTCATTTGTAACGCCATTTTTGTTTTGTCATGGGTAACGCCATTTTTGTTTTGTCAATTGGTAACGCCATTTTCGGTTTGTTAGTTGGTAATGCCATTTTTGTTTTGTCAGTTGGTAATGCCATTTTTGTTATGTTAGTTAGTAATGCCAATTTTGTTTTGTCAGTTGGTAATGCCATTTTTGTTTTGTCAATTGGTAACGCCATTTTTGTTTTGTCAGTTGGTGATGCCAATTTTGTTTTGTCAGTTGGTAATGCCATTTTTATTTTGTCAGTTGGTATTGCCATTTTTGTTTTGTCAGTTGGTATTGCCAATTTTGTTTTGTCAGTTGGTAATGCCATTTTTGTTTTATCAGTTGGTAATGCCATTTTTGTTATGTTGATTGTATTGCCATATGTTGTTACCATTTGTTGTTTTGTCGCATGGGCATGTCATTTGCTGTTTTGTGGATTGTTAACATCATTTTCATTTTGTTGGTTTGTAACGCCATTTGTTATTTTGTCATTGGTAACACCATTTTGTTTTGTCAATCGGTAACGCCATTTTTGTTTTGTCAATTGGTAACGCCATTTACGTTTTATCAGTTGGTAATGCC
>CM060314.1:26770890-26775890 GCA_030674185.1 Monoplex corrugatus
AAAGGTAAGGTGTTTGTGTGTGTTTTGGTTTTACATGTTTCAACTGTTTGTCATTGAGAGTGGTAGACACGTGCCGTCAGCCGTGGAATGCATTAGAATACAGTGTGGTGAATGCTGATCAATACGCTAAATGACTTCAAGAACAGACTAGATACCACCTTCAAGGATTTCATTCATCAAGTAGATATAAGGCACCCACTGATCCCACTTTCAACTCATCAGAAAGTCAGTAATTAGCGTAGGGCACGATCAAAAGATTGTTAGGTACTTAGATATTCAGTTAGACTAGTTAGTGCTGTTGATCAAAAGATCAGATAGAGGTCGTAATGACCTAAGATAATCTGTAATCGTATCGTATCGTATCACACAGACCGACGGTGACAAAGACTGAAAGAGTAAAACTGCGACACTGACATTTCCGGCACACACACCTACTGTTTTAAACACACACACACATGCACAGTATACAAATGCAGACATACTGATGATACTCGCTCATATTATACACATATGCCCAGTTCACATGACATGCTTAAAATATGTCATCTATAGGCCTAGCCATATCTTAAAGAAGCAGCCAATGGCTGACTTTTGAAAGGCCTATATATCACACGAAAAAAAGATTATGGAAGGCATAGATTTGTGAGGTAACTTTTCCGTAAGCAACATAAGGTCAACATCAGTTGATAAGGGCACAAGATGTGATGGAAGTTTGGTAAGCAAAAGGCAGAGGCTGTGCAAGATGATTAGACTGCATTTTTAGTCTAACCAGCAGCTGGTGTGTGATGTTTGAAAACTGCTGTTAGGAGTCTCAACTAAGTTACTAAGTACAGTAATTACTGATAAAATATAGTAAGGTAAGAATTGAATGAATGTGTGGAACTGATAAGAAAAACTTCAAGGATTACAGGCAAGGAGATGGATACCAGTATGACTGTAATGGAAAACTGTGGCAAATCTTTTTTTATTTTGTATTTTTTGTTTGTTAATGTATTTAATCATCCTTTTCTTTATCTTATTTTTGTATAGGCCTACTGCTTTTCATGATGTTTTGTGTCTGTGTAGCGATTACTTTAGGATTTTTAAACAATATCTTTTATGAAAATGTAGGCCTACATATAATCAGTACATGTACATAAACTTGTGTGTTCATGCACACAGATACATAGAACACAGACATTGAGACAGACAGACACACATGTATACATTTGCATTCTCATTATCAGAATGTGTACACAGATACTGAAGTGGATTGTCATGATATTGAGCTTCTTTGTCAGTAATGAAATGTTTGCTGATTTTGGTTCATTCTGTTTTCACCACAGAGAGTGAGGTGATAGAAAAGCTGTTTCAACTGGTTGAAGGCACACCACACAGCCAACCCCAGCAAGAATCTTTAAGTCTTGATATCATTGCTTGCAATATCCTTGAGTCAGGAAATGATATTTCTACATCTGAAGAACCTGTAGACCTAAATCAAGCGGTTGATTTCAAAGAAACTGCTTGTCATACTACTGAATCAGGAAACAATATTCTCCCATCTCAAAAACTTGAAGACCTGTTTGCAATAACTGATCATTCAAAAATGCAATCATCTGAAAACCAACCTGAGAATTCTTCGACTGTGAGGCACACTGAAAAAGTGGACTCAGTATGGCAGACATATGACTATGAAAGCATGTCCAGTGTATTCTGGGAATCCTGTAATACAGAAGAAAATGGGCCTTCTGACAAGGACTTGGCATTGTTTGGAAGCTCCGTTCTTGGTGCATCTCATGTGCAGGATGACTTACAGGACAAGGTCAACAACCTGTTGACTGATAAGGAGCTGTCAGCAGCACTGGCGTATCAGTCTTTCCATGCAAAAGAACTGGAGCAGTCAGCCAAAAACACAGCTGTCTGGTCAGGGAAAGATGATTCATTATCTTCTAAGCAATGTTCCGTGTCACACCAGAATGAAAACCTCCCAGCTGCCTCAGTGTCTGGAATTTGTATTACAGCTTCCACTCCTGTGAATGCAGTAAGGAATGCCACCAATTTTTACACTGGGAGTTGTGAAACAGATTCTTTATCAGTGGAAAGTACATATCAGTCTGGGAAAAGTGGTGCATCTTCAAATCAGTCATCCAGCTGGCAGTTTCCACGAGCAGATGCTCCTGAGTTCTATCCTCGCTTCTCAGTTTCACAACCATATCTTTCAGATAATTCAGCACCAAGCAGCTTGTCGCAGTATAATTACTTGCCAAAGTATTCTCAACATGATGGATTCATGCAGTCTGGATTCTCAGCAATGACTGAAGATGGTTTTGGACCATTTGCACCAACGTATCAGTCCAGATCATCGTTTGGACATATATCTGGCATGGGAATTCAACCTGAAGCACCAAGTATGCCTTTCAACCAATTTCAACCTGGCATAAACAGGAATACTGGGATGGCCAGGTATGCTGCTAAGAATCTTTATCCTATTACTCTATCCGATACAACCATAAAGTCATGGACATCATTGAACTATACTGCTGCAGCGATTAATCCTAATCAAGGATCATCCAAAGTAGCAGCAGTGAATTTAACACCACTGTTAACATCAACAGCCCAACCAAGCCCAGCACAGGAAGTGCAGGGGGCAGCAAAGAAGATGCCTCACAGCGTGACTGAGTCCAAAAGCACTGCGTTGGAGAGAATAAAGCAACGTGGTGGCAGAAAGGTGGTGGTTCTAATGAGAGGCCTGCCAGGAAGCGGAAAGTCATATCTAGCAAGGTATACTGTTATTCGTTTTTTGTTTTTAAGATTTTTTTTTTATATTATGTTTAACGAGATCTACATTGGAGTCCACTTATAATGAACCAGCCTGTAACAAATTTCCAGTTATAATGTATTCTATTTTCCCTGCCCACTTCCGTCTCTTTCGCTCTTTGTAAAATACTATCATGAGCAAAATCTACCATGGCACATAATGAACTCCTCTTTGTAGGAACGAGGTGGTGTTTTCCAAACGGCAAGCTTGTCCTACAACGAACAAGCACTCGAGATTTATACAACTGCTCAGCATCATAGGTAGATCTACACTGCGTGTGTGGCACAGTACTTTGTATCTGTCTCTGTATCTCTGTGATCTATGTATCTATCCATCTATCTATCTATAGATAGATCTATCTATCTTCGTATCTGTCCATCTGTTTATAAATCTATCTATCTGTCTAATTATCCATCTATCTAGTTATGTGTATAGATCTATCTGTCTGTCTGTCTTGTCTTTTGTCTGTCTATCTTTGATCTGTCTACCTTTATTTTCTTTCTTCTTTCTTCTGCTGTGCCGTTTCCTGCGCCACATTAATGGCCATAAGAGTCAGGGACAATGTTTCACAACTCTATAATGATAACGAGGATGGGAATAATAACTGTGATGCTATTATGTGGCGTTCCATTCTAGATTGAGACTATGTAACAAGGCTGTACTGTACATTTCCTTTCATTCATATTTCCCTGCATCAGCAGGCCTGAGAGATACAGGCATCTGTGGTGATGGTCAGGAGATTGAGCAACACCTTCAGTCATGTCAATGACAAATCTACGAAGTAGATCTATGAGACTCAATTATGTGGTCCCATTTAAATTTCCATTGAGCCCGTAGCATAAAAATCTCTGAGTAAGAGACACGTGGGGCTGAAAAATACCATAATGGTTTTGAGAAGATTGATGGGGTTTGAACTGGCAACCTTCCAATTGATAGTCTTGCGTGCTAAGCAATGCACCATAGTGACTCGTTGCAAGATAAACTTTTGATGATAATAATGAAGATGAACCATTTAATATCCTACACTCTTTAAGAGTTTAATGTAGTGCCAAATTGTGCGCTTTGTACTCTAATTCAATTGTAATGAATATGAAATATTGTCAATCAACTTATTGACACACAAGCATACACATATGTGCATGCATGCGTGCACGGAGTGTTCACACTTGCGATTGATCTGTTTCTTATTAAGTCATTTGTCCTTTTTCCTCTCTCCCACTTTCCACCCAGCCCACCTGTATTGAATTCACAGTGTTGTTAACTCAGCTGACAGGTATGATAGCAGGTGGTTTGGATGTTAGACATCCTGTTGGAAGATCTATGTTTGACATAAGCTGCAAAGTACCTGACGGTAGGCAGAAGGTGGAGATGTTTCTGACCTCCTAGGTAGGCATATCAGTATGTGCAGAAAGTTCTGCTAGTGCCTAAGCTGTTTTCATGTATAGGGTGTATACATACACTCTCAGAATATCAGATATACAAGCACATTATTGATTCTAGAACTTAGTGTAAGCATGCCTGTGTTTGGGGGCTTATGGAAATGATGAAAACACCCAGCATTTACACCCTCCCACCAAAGATAGCGAGTACGCAGACTCACAGTAGGATAGGTCCTGCATAGTATAAGCTAAACAGTGTGCATACATGCATCTCAGAAACATTCTGGAAATGGAGGTAAAGGTGGGGGGGGGGGGAGTGGGGGATGAAGTGGGAGGGGGTAGGGATAGGGGTGTTTCATACATGGCTAACTGAAAAAAATCTCATTAATTCTTTCCTCTTTATCCGTTGAAGATATTTTGGACTGTTCAGCCAGCTGTCAAGTTTGTTGAAGGAGCTTTTAAATTAATTTAATGCATTGTTTAATCTGAGTCGATGTTTTTTTTTGTCTGAAACAGTCAAATCAAAGGTGCAGGTCAAGTGTTTTCTACTGATGATTTCTTCCTTCGTGGTAATCTGTATGACTTTGCCCGAGAAAAACTGTCAGAGGCGCATGACTGGAACAAAAGGAGAGGTTTGTTGAAGTGCAGTGGGTCTTATACCCAGGTTGAATGATAATGTTGCATGTTTTGTTTATATTATAGACATGCTGTTTGTGTTTATAGACTTCTAAAATCTGTCTGTGTTCTTAGTGACACTACCAGCAATGAAGTTTTTTTTTCCTTAAAATTTGAACAATTCCAAGAGCATATTTCTAAAGATTAAA
>CM060314.1:26780890-26808390 GCA_030674185.1 Monoplex corrugatus
ACAAACATACAATCCCAACCAGTTACCAAAGAAAGTAGCTGCCCAGATTTGACACAGTAAATCCATTTTGAACAACAACAACAGCAACAACAAGAACAAGAACAACAACAAAGCAACAACAACAACAACAATGACAACAGTAACAACAACAGCAACGACAACGACAACAGTAACAACAGCAACGACAACGACAACGACAACAGTAACAACAACAACAACGTCCCCAAGATGGGCATGCTTTTCTAATGGTTGCCCTTTTACATGCATCTTCAAAAGGAATTTTATCCTGAGTGTGGAATGTATTCATTGAAAATTCAAAGAGGCATTTTTGTTAATACAGATGTAAATAGAAAAGTTGTTTCGGGCAGCGTTATCCATTATCTAACTTTTTCTTTGATTGTGCATTATCCATTATCTAACTTTTTGTTTGATTGTGTATCTATTCATGTGTTTAAGTTTATCTTCTGCAGGAACCGTCACACATAAGAAGGTAGGCATTGACAAAAAACATTAGATATGATTCTTGTTCGCATAAGGACAGGATGGTCAAACCCTACTGATATTCTTCTTTTCAAACCATGTAAATGAGATGTAAAGGTCTTATAGATAATTATCATTTAACTGTGTAAGCCAAAAATTATTACATTCAGCATTTAAGTCTTAGAGTATGTCATGTATATTTCAACAATCTTTTGTTTGTGGAGTTATGTATGTTTCAACAATCTTTTATTTGTGATTGTGGAATTGTGGCAAAGTCATCCAAATTTTGGCACTTGTGGGTCTGCCTCAGGGCATAACTAAAATTATGAAAACAATTATGTCCCCTTTAATTTGTAATGGTGAATTTACTCTTCACACAAAAGATATAATGTCCTTGAAATAAAAGTAGGCTCATTTATATGATGTGACCATTTCTGTAACAGTTGTAGAAATTTCTTCAATGTGTACACGGACTGTCAACAAAATCTAAATTATCAGCTCATAAACAGCTGAGAACATCCAGTTTGAAATTTCCTCTATTCAGAAGACAGGCCAGATTTTGTTATTCTCAAGGTTACAGTGACCTTGAAGAAGCATTGAATGAAATAAAACATGAAGAAAGGACAATGGTAGACTGTCACAACAATGAAAACAGATTTTAGATATTTTGTGAAATTACTGGAAATATTTCTGTTTGCGCACCTTCCTCAGTAAGTGCTGTAAAGGAAATTTTTTAGTTTGTGTGATCTTGGTCTAGATGTAATGAATTCCAGACTTATGCATATTTGTGAATTCTGAGCAGTCCATACATTTGACCCAAATTGGTGAAGATCCTTCCGGAAATGGTTGAGAAAATCTTACTAATACAGTTTTGTCATATAATACACAGGTACACCTCTGTGTCTGATCAGTGTGACAAACAGGTACACCTCCTTCTCTGGCCAGTATGAAATTTTTTTTTTTTTCGGGAACAAGGGAGATTTGAAAAAAAAAAGGGGGGGGGGGAATGAGGGATGTGGAAAGAATCCATTAGGTGAATAGACTCATGAGACCTTGCCAGTGAGCAAGGTCTATGCAAAGGCTGTTGGCATAAGCCATTGTTAGTTTGGATCCATCTGTCACATGACATTTGTGACAAGGATTAGTGCATACAAGATCATGAGAGTGTCTGAATGCTGTGATGCCATCAGACTGAAAACTGAAAAAAGGGGATGGCGGTGGGGGAACAAAGAAAAATTAAACTGGCAATGTTGTGTTTCAGATACAACTCCCATGGTGTTCCCATTGAGTCCATAAAGAGGATGAAAGACAGGTATGAATCCATTGATGTAGCCACACTGGTGAACCATGCATGGAGGAGGATACAGAATCGGTGAGTGCTAGGTAGAAAGCAAAAAGGATCACAGTGTTTATGTATGTGTGTTAGAACGAAAGTAGTGTTAGAAAGAAGAATCATGTGTGTGTGTTTGTGTGCGTGCATGTGTGTGCGTGTGCATGTGTGTGTGTGCGTGTGTGCAAGTGTGCATGTATGTGTTTGTGGAAAAAAACAACTAAAAAAAAAAAATGCAAGATTATCAAGAATCAATCTCTGTATTTGTCATTCTTTGTATTTTGTAGGTTTAGTATATCTGTTCGTCTGTCTTGTACGAACAGAAAAACATGTTTTTCCCCCTATCTCACCATCAGTCTCTCAGTCTGTCAATCTGTCAGTTTAATTGATTTAATTCAATCCCCAGCATACACCTCTACATGTACAAACACCACTCTTGTGCACTATTCTAGATTTGGTCAACCATGTCTTCTGGTTTTGTGTTCAAATCTGCAGACATATTTTCAGAACTGTCATTGGTAAACTGTAAAGGACAAATCCCCTTTGATAATCTGTTTCAGCCAGTGGCTTTGTTTCATTGATAATGCGCCATTATTATGGTTCCATGGTGAGGAAACCACCAACAGTTCTTAGACTTAATCAGCCTCCAGCACAACCCCCGTGGGTATGCCAGGGGCTCTTTCAGTATAAATAGTATCCCCACCTTCTGGAAATTCTGTGCTAGAAATTTCCTCTTTTCTGTCACTCTCTTTGTTTCTGTCTTGTTCCTTTGCTTTCTGTCATTTCTTCCTATCATTTTCTGCCTTGCTAGTCCATTCACCTGTATGTGTTCGATAAAGTCTTACGTACTGTTTCTTAGGATTGATAATTGAGTACATGTATTAAGTGCATTTTTAGCTTTAAGGAGATGAGATATGCGGAAGGAATTTTTTAGGAAATTTATGCCCGTTTTTATATATGTCTTGGTGTCCTTAGTTATGCATAAATTTGTATTCGGGTGTGTTTTTTAAATCCCCTATGTGATAAATTGGATGGGATGGTCAACACCAGGGGCATGTTCTTAGATTATGTGCGCGAATGCGTTGATATGTATACTTAATTTTCTTTTTTTTCACCTGTTGAAGTTTTGTGTTTTGAAGTGATTTTAGCCCTGATATGGCTCTACACAGTCAGTTGGGCTTTAAACAATAACAATAAATAACAGTAAAGTCACCAGCAAACTACTATTAATTTGACAGCCAGCTGTGGTGTAATGAACATAACTGATTTTAATGTATATGTCAGTATGGAGAAGGGCCAATTGAAGACTGACCTGCATGTTAGAAAGACCCACACTGTTATGGTCTTGCCCTTGTTTTCTTGCCATCCATACAACTGTTCTGTTCTGGAAGGGTCCACTATGGTCTATGCATTTGCCTTAACCCTTTTACGTTCACACAGGGAGCAACCGGGATTCCCAAACCGGCCTCTAGATTTCACTCAGGGAGTAGCTGGAAGCATGCGCACAGAACTTTTCCGTCATGCTGTGACCTTGAACGCGTGGTCACGGTGACTCGGAAAGTCTGTTAGGGGAAAGCTCGGACATCAATGCATTGCTGTAAACTGTTTCTAGGCCATAGTACCACGCTCATTCACAAAGAGCGTGAGAAAACTGAGAGCGAGTTGTGAATGAAACTGACCGCATTCCACCATAGCTGCCACAGCAAGTACCAGCACCAAGTGTGACGAAATGGTTGACTATACTGAAGAGGAGTTAGAAGATATTTTAGCAGAAGTAGAAAAATGTCAAAAAGAAATGTTAGAAGAGTCAGGTATTGAACTAAATGAAGAATTAGGGGATGACAATGCACAGAGCGACCCAGAAGATGATGTTCCACTTGCTGAGCTGCAGACAGCATGGCGACCGGCAACCGGCACACGTGCACAGCCACTGCGCAAGTTCTCTGAGCCCACAGGACCAAACCACACACTGCCTGACACCGCCACACCTTTGGATTATTTCTTTTTGTTACTACCACAGCTATTTTTTGTCATGGCAGCAGAAGAAACAAACAGATACGCGCACCAGAAGCAAACTGAGAAGAGGAGGCCTGATCTGCTGTGGGCTGACACCACACCTGAAGAAATTTGGGCCTACGTTTCTATTCTCATTATGATGGGAATAAAACCACAACATCGCTTATGGTGCTACTGGTCCACAGATCCGTGCTTCACTGATCCCTGGATCAGTGGCGTCATGCCAAAGACCCATTTCTTCAAGCTCAACGTCAATATTTCCATCTCTGAGATTCTTCTAAAACACCTGCCCATGATCACCCTGATTATGACTCCCCTCTACAAGGTAAGGGAACTGATAACCTCATCTTCCCCTTGTTCAGGGCAAATTACCAACCAGGTCGAGAACTCAGCGTAGATGAAACAATGATAGGTTTCAAGGGCAGGATATTTTTCAAGCAGTATATGCCAGCCAAGCCAACGAAGTTGGGAATGAATGTGTGGGAGCTGTGTGAGTCAGTGACAGGCTACTGTGTTGCTTTTGACATCTACACGGGCCGCTCCAGTCGTCGAGATACCACCGTAAGTCTAGGGCATGAAGTAGTTGATAGGTTAGCATCACCCTTCTAAAATCAGAATAGGCATCCATATTTTGATCGATTTTTTGCCAGTGTCCCCTTGTTATCACACCTGTTACGCAGTGACATGTGCTCCTGTGCTACCATTGTGCACAACAGGAAGGGTCTGCCACAGGAGATGATCACTGCTAAGCTGAAGAATCAAGGAGACCTTCTTCAACCGCAGAAAGGCTCACTGATGGCGTCAGTGTACATGTACAAAGACAAGCGGCAAATCTACTTCCTGAGTACGAACCAGCCACCAGGTATGATGACATTGGAGGACAAGGTGATGCTGACAGTCATTGCCAACTATAACAAGTACATGGGTGGCGTTGACAGGTCGGATCAGTACCAAGCCTACTACCCTGCAGGACACCAAACCAAGAAATGGTGGCTCTACATCTTCCACTCACTGGTCAACCTGTGCATTGTCCAAGCTTTCATCACCTGGGAGAAGTGGCCACACAACCCAGCACCAAAGAAGACCTACACCACATGCTGTTTCCAGCAGATGTAGCTGAACAAATTTGTGCTGGGTTCACTTGCAGGAATCGGAAAGCTGGACGAAGCAAGACTGCCAGACGCCCCAATCGCCATCGCCACAATCAAAACATCACAGGTTGGAAAAGATAGAGGGCAGACCAAAGGTGCGTTGGCAGTGTGTGAAGGTGGGCCACTTGACAGCCAAGGGATATCAAGTGGAGACATCATACAGATGTTCCTTCTGTCAGGTTGCTTTGTGCCATCGCAAAAAAGACTGTTTCGTGACTATCATGCTCAAAACATCGTGGGGCAGCAGTAGTTTAGATTGTTTTACCTGTGTTCTATTTGGTGACACTTGTGACCTTGTGACACTCACCTGTTATTCTGCAGGAGTGGACACTGCGATGATTGGTTGTGAATAGACTATGGTGTAAAATATGTAGTTCTAGTGCTGTAAATAGTTGTTTGGAAGCCAGGAATGCATAGTAGTAGTTAGAAATAGTAGTAGCAATAGCGAGAGAGTTGACAATTATTGTGTGACACTTGTGACTCGCCCAGTGGGACCTTTTCCGACAAGATGGAGTGGGATCACAGCAGGTAGGCTCTCACTTTCATTTCACACAAGCATGTAGGATGGGCATGCCAAGCTTGCATGACTGCAGGTTTAATGCAAATGTCACCATGAATTATTACAAAACTGGTGACAGCGACACGACAGTTTAGGGAGAGACATACGACTCAGGTACCTTATAAAAGTACATGGTATTGTGACCGTACTTGCCGATTTTCATATTTTCCTGTCACTTAGTACGCATGTGGTAGACATGTAGACATTTAAATCAACCAACCCATTTTGGGTTTATGATGACCCAAAGAATCCGAAATCTAGGGGGAGATAAGTCTCAAAGAATGCGAATGCGTAAGGGTTAAAAGGATGTTTTTTGAGGGGGTGGGTGTCACCAACTTCTGCACTACCTTACTGACTTTGATGACACATTGCTTATTTTGGTGCAGTGCGCGCGCACACACACATACACATACACACAAAGACACACACATGCAACCTCCCCACCCTCCCACACACCCACGTACACACACACACCGCACGCACACCCCACCACACCCACACACACCCACACCACACACACACACACACCACACACACACACACACACCACACACCACACACACACACACACCACACACCACACACACACACACACACACACACACACACACACACACACACACACACACAACACACACACACCACACACAATTAACAACCAAAAACCCTCAAGTTTATGTAGCTGCATTATTAATTCAATAACACCATTGACTCACTCGGGACGGAGTTTTCCCCCTTGTTTTTCTCCACAGACGGGCTGGCCCATTTTGAAGGGTTAGGAAATAAATCACAAAAAATACAAAACATAAAGGAGCAAATGAAACTTTCAGATCTGAATATTTACATGCTGGGTTAGTTCATGCCAAGATATTGAAGTTCTTCCTTGAATATTTCTTCTTCCTGTGCCATGTTGAAAATACCCCTGATTTTGTGGTCAGGATCACCGTACAGTCACACACTTTGATCAGCTCCATGAACACACAGTCAAAGGTGAGAAGATCTTTATATGCACAAAATAACATGAATAAAGTAGACTTTGCTCAGGGTAAAACAAAAATAAATGATTAGTAACATTATATAAATAAATGTTACAAATTGTTAGGGGAATTTGGAAAAAAAAGAGCACACCGGATGCTTCAGTCCCTATGCACTGTTTTTCTAATAATCAGTGTATTTTTGCACTGAGGGTGGTACAGTTGGAAGCAGGTGATGGTCTTGTTGGGCTGGCATAGTTTGTCACAGAGGGCAACCCCACACTTTTTACACCAGTTGGGGGTTTGCCGCAGTTAAACCTCCGGGCGTCTCCTGCTGCCAGCACTACACACATAGCACTTCCTATAGTTCTTCCTGCCACTGGGGATGGGTGGCAGAGGGCAGGAGAAATGCTCATTCTGCTTGCCACTCAGTTCTCGTATGCATATTTGTTTATGACAATAGAATTTAGACAGTCTGCTGTCACAAACTGATTGAAGAAATCAATAGGGGCATGGCACTCAGCTCGGACATGCAGGCCACAAGAGCCAGAGAACGGAGGCAAAGTGGGGAAAAAACTAAAATCTTTGTGCCAGTCACACATAAGAAAGTCAATGAAATCGTCATCAGACATGTGACTCACTGTACATGGCCCACTGACCGCTTTCCTCACGTGACGTGTACGTCCACCTCCCTCTCCCACTTCAATGTTGTCTGAAACTGAGTCACTGTCAGTACCTTCTTGCTGGCAGCTTTCATCACTGGAAACACTTTCACCACCATCTTCATCATGCTTGTCGATGTCGGATCCTTCAGTCTAAAGCGCTTCAATCACTTCAGCAGCAGTAAAATGCCGCTGTCATGATCTACTTTGCTCCAAGACTCGTACTCGCCTGCAGTGCTATTTTCGATATGTATGCAGATTAGCCAGTAATGTGGGGTGCTGAAGTCAATCGTTTCCCTACGAGTGTATTGCCACGGAATCTCATGAAGTAACTTTCCACTTGACTCTTGACACGTCTGCAATGCCCAGTATAGCTTCGGTTGGCATGCTACGTCGCAAGGGAAACGTGGAAAACTTTTTAATTATCGAAGCCACTTTTGCGTTCCGTTGTCCGAAACTGAGCCTTACGTCACGAACGCTATAGCGTTCATTGTGCTAAGAGAGTTAAGGCAATTTTCAGCAGTTTATGAATCAATATTGCATTCATGATTCGAGATAATGCATGTGTGTGTGTGTGTGTGTGTTGTGTGTGTGTGTGTGTGTGTGTGTGTGTGTGTGTGTGTGTGTGTGTGTGTGTGTGTGTATCAAAGACTTGAAGTTGAAAAGTTCATAGTTTTATATTCATGATTTGTGATATGCATATATATATCAAAGACTTGAAGCTAAAAAGTTCATGTTTTTATCTATTCATAAATCTTGTTTCTTTCAGCAGGCCTGTAACAGTACCACAGGACAGCGAACCAGTCAAGAGAATCCACTCGGCCACTGCCATGATGCAGCACGCAGGGCAGAAGATTCCTCAAGCCAGTGCCATGTCACAGCAGTCGCAAGCATTCTTGAGCCCAGGACAAAAGACACTCCTAGTTAAGCCTGACCAGCCAGCTCAAGTGAAGCCCAAGCATGCTGAGAGGAAACGTAAAAAAAAATCAGAGAAAGAAGTGACAAGCGTCAAAGATTACTGTCTTAGACTGCAGAGTGAAGGAGCGAAAGAAGACGAAATTGATGCCTGGATTCTATTGGCTAATTTATCAGATAATGAAATTAATGAAATAAAGGATTATTTAAAATGCCATGGAAATAGTAATAGTAGCACGACACAAAAAAAATCACGAAGCAGAGTTGTACCGAAAACCCCTAAAAAGTATGATTCCAAGTCGACACATAATTTAATACCTACAATTGTATCGGATTCCAGCAGTGGTAGACATAGTGCTTTGTTTTCTAAAACAGACAGTCAGACTAAGACTGTGAAAACTTTTTCCAGGTCTCAGCTGGGACAAAGTTCAGTAGATTTTCCGTCTTGGGACAACCCCCAGCCTCAGCGACTTGTAAAAATGCATGCCCACCCTGCACCTCACCTGACAGTGGAGCAGACAAATGATGCAGAGAGTGAAAGAGCTTGTGGTGAAAGTTTCATTGACAACAACAGAAATACGGGGGAAAGAAGCATGACTGACATCAGTAGAGAATCAAGTTCCGTGCCCATATCAGAGTTTATCAAAGTAGGAGAGATGTACACTGTGACTGATAAAGTGATGACCAGTACCAACCGATCTGAAGTCAGAGAAACAGAGAACAATGTGACTGACCTGCAGGGTCATGCTTACCAAGACTCAGATATTGTCTTAGAGGAAACTTTGCAAGGCAAGAACATTGCTACAGAGTGTAAAGATGCTCCACGCTCCACAAACTGGGATGTTCCCAGGCCACAACGAGGTGAGAGAACATCCAGATGTTCTAAAAGAACTGAATTAGAAAGGATAGGTGTTGAAGACGCCAGCATGGCTTCTATGGCAGAGCATGAAACAACTGGTGGAGAAGATTGTGTAGACAACAGAGAACCAGGGAAGAGAAGCATGGATACAAGTATAGAGGACAGTATTTGGGCACTGGACACAGAACAGAAAGCCAAAAGGCAAAGTGTTGGGACAGTGGAGCAGACAAATGATGCAGAGAGTGAAAGAGCTTGTGGTGAAAGTTTCATTGACAACAACAGAAATACGGGGGAAAGAAGCATGACTGACATCAGTAGAGAATCAAGTTCCGTGCCCATATCAGAGTTTATCAAAGTAGGAGAGATGTACACTGTGACTGATAAAGTGATGACCAGTACCAACCGATCTGAAGTCAGAGAAACAGAGAACAATGTGACTGATACAGGCAGAGGATCGTACTTGGTACTAAAATCGGATACTGCTGAAACTAGAGAGGGGAGGAGTAGTGATGTCAGTAGACAATCAAGCTTGGTATCCAAGTCAGACAGTGATGAAATCAGACAGATCGAAAAGAACAGTGTGCCTGAGGTGAGTCAGAAATCCAATCTGGCAGTTCATTGTGCTGAAAAAAGTGAAGTGGAAAATGACCTGCCTGTTGCAAATGTGGAATCAGATTTGAAAGACCAGTCTCACATTGGTGAAATCAAAGAGAGAGAGAAGCACAGCAAGACTGATATGTGTGGACAATCAAGTTTGGCACCCAGTTCAGATCGTGCAGAAACAGGGGAGACTAGTTTGTTATCTAGACCAGACACAGATAAGGACACAGAATCAGACAGTAGTGAGTGTGAGACAGGTGATTCTGATGTGTGGGTTGAGGCCGTGGAAGAATTTAAAGTCCAGTCAGAAGATGAAAAAGTGATGGGGTCCTTGTGGGCCAGATCATCTGACAGGAGCCAGAGTGAATCCAAATCACAGGAAGCAGTTGTGATTTCAGAGAAAAGAGAAGTAACTGTTGCAGGAACTTCAGGAGAAGAAAGCTCGCAGGGTGTAGAAGAATCGGAGGATACTAGAAAGAGTCATAGTGCCAGATGTATTGCCCTAGTTGACTACAGTTCTTCAGAAGAGGGCGCTGATGATGAAGAACAATCTTCAAGACCTGGAGCCTGTTGTTCCTCAGCAACACAGTTGACTACACCATCTACAGGAACGGAAGTGGTTCCTGAGTACCAACATGACAACATTGTATTAGCAAGCCCTGAGGTCCAGTCAGGAGACTTGCTTGATAAAGTAAAGTCACTACAGTCACCCATCATCACTGGAGACAGTTCAGCAAACCCTGTGTCACAGACTGAAAACCTGGCTCCTGAATCAGAAGCAGTGTTCTCTGAAGACAACAGATCAGAAAATTCTGAGATTCAGCTAGAAGACAACTTTAATGAACTAGACTCACTGAAGTTGCCTACTGTTAATAAGAAGTTGGCAAACCCTGCATTGCAGACTGAAAATAAGGCTCTTGAATCAAGTGTGGTGCCTTTGTCCTCTTCTGAACACAGTACATCAGCAAACTTCAAGATTCAGACAGGAGACAATACAGAAAACCCGGATGATGAAATTGAATCACAGCAGTTGTCCATAGACAGTTCAGCAAGGACTGGAGCACAGACTGAAGAAGACACAGTTGCAGAATCGGGGCTGCAGCATTTGTCTACCTCTGAGCACGGTAGGTCAGCAGGCCCTGGATTGGAGACTGAAAACCTGGTGCCGTTGTCCACCTCTGATTGCAACAGTTCAGCAGGGCAAGAGACAGAAGACATCACTGCATCACTGCAGTTGCCTTCTGATGACAAGTCAGTATGTCCTGGACTAGACATGGGAAATCACAATCCTGAAATGGGGGTGGCGCCTTTGTCCTCTTCTGAACACAGTAGGTCAGCAAGTCCAGACATAGGAACTAATGGAGAGAGTGCACTGAATAGTGACTCTTCAAATCCTGTGACCTCTAAGAAAAGACGGATTAAAAAACACAAAACTCAGATTTTACCTCTCTTCCAAGATGAGGTCAGGGTGCAGTTGACTTTTGAGAGTTTGAAAAATTTTGAACCAGAAAAACAGATTTTAGCAACAGAGCAATTCAGAAATGAAGGTGTAGAGGAAGAACAGGATTCAGATAGTGATCTAGACATGAACAGCCATTCTTGTGCTTCGACACAGACTGAAGGGAAGGACTTTGGCATGGTGCTAAAGGGGACGGTAAACCCAGAAGAAGGCTATAAGATCCTACAAGCTAATGACCAGTACAAGTGTTCTGAGAACACAGACATATTCAAGAGGCGTCGCTGGAAGCATACAGTAGACAAAAGTTTGATGGTGGACATCAGTGAAGAACCATCAGTAGACCATTTGTACAACCTGTTCCCTGAAGTACCAGAAGCACAGATAAATGAGGTGTTAGAAGTCTGTCGTGGTAATGTCAGCTCGGCTCTGGAACTTATGTTGGACTGGGGAGACACAATTCCCATCACCCCACATGACAGACGCCATCTGTCCAATGAGACCTTTGAAACTGGTGAATCCATGAAATCCAGTGGTATAGGTGTATCCAGCTGTCCTCCATCACTGATGGACATGTGTATGAAAATTTTACCCAATGACTGCGCCAGCTTCGAAGAGATTCAGCGACAGGTCATCAGCACTGGCAAGAAACGCTTGCATAGAATCGAGCGTTCAGAGTCTGAACGACTCCGCAGCATTAGCTTTGAAGACCTCAAATATGGCCCTCCATGCATCTCAGACCATCCACCAGACTTAAGTGGGTTTGATTTATCTGATTTTGAGTCTTCAGAAAGACGTGGAGTTTCATCTGATAAAAGTTTGGTGGATGACCTTGAGCCATCATTCATTGGGGACAAGGGAGAGGACACAGCACACATTGAGAGCGTTACTAATAGAGGACCCAGTAAAGATATTTTTCCCTCTTTTCCCTCTGTTTTTGTGGGTGAACCTGGAGCAGAAGCCAAACGAGAGGTGGACAGACAAGAAGTGGAGGGACAGGATGCTCAAGGTGATTTGACCTTGTCATTACCTGCTGCTCTGATCAGCAACCTGCAACAACTCTTTGGCCACCTGCCAGGTACAGAGCAAGGTGAGTCTCATTAAAGTCTGTGCCCAGCTGGGCAGAGTATTCCTGCTGTGAGCTGCCAAGCTCACCTGATAAGTCACTCTTGACTCCATTTGTGTAATATTGAATTTGGAGTTTGGGATTTGTTCAAGAAGGCTTCGTCGCACTCAAATAATTCCACATGTACTTCACCCAAATTTGCCAGCAGTTATCTGGCAGACTCCTCGAGCCTTGACAAAACCCTATGTGCTGGCAAAGTCTTTAACTTTGGAGTGGAAAGGGGGATGGGGATCCTTTGAAACACTAAACTGACACCACCCGAATGATGGAAACAATAAGATGGGCAGCAAGCAGGCTAATGTTCAGTGTTGTGGGCTGGAACTGAACTCTATCAGATCTTGAGTCTATGGTTCTTTCAGAGGAACCAGCCAGTTTGTGTTGAAGATGTGGGTAAAGGTTTCCCCATAACCTGAACTGTCACAGGGGACCAAGATGTTTGAGAACTTGGCTGTTGAAACCAGCATTAGGATGACAGAGGCTGCCTCGTCTCTCTAACTGCTTTATTTTTCTGTCCGTTAACAGGGACAGATACTCGTTTACCATCGGGTAGACTGGGGTGGTACGTTCAAGCAGGGGCATGAATCCAGTCACTTGTCCATTTTGCAGTCAGCATTGATTGTTCTTGACCTTACCTTCTTGTTCTTTTCCTACATGTTAACTCCCATTTTCTCATTTTGAATGAATGTTTACGAAGCCACTGCTGAAAGGTTTAACAATAGTGATAATTGCCTGTAATGACAATCATGATATTGTTAAGTTGACAACAGTAGTAATTACACTAAAGCATACTGTTTATGGTAATAGAATTCTCTGCAGGCTCACTAAAATGAAGAAGAGAAGTCTGAATAAACCACAAAGGAAAAGGATGTGTGAATGCTTTGTTTGAATATTATTTTACCCAATTTTTACAATAACAATAATTTTCAAACTTCCAAACTGCATGCAGATGCCTAGAGATTGATATTGTTTGATGATATAAGAAATCTGGATTGTACTGTACTGTGCACACATACATGTATGCATGCATGCACGCACACACACTTTGTGTGTATGGAGTGACACACACTCTGAATGGCTCACATGCACGTAAGCACACACGCACGCACGCGCGCACACATGCATGCACGCACGCACGCACGCACGCATGCACGCATGTCGGGACATGCTTACACCCATACACCCATCAACCCACACACGCATACACATGCTTAGTGCACTGACATCCCTGGCTCCCATGGGCTTCCTGATACTGAAACTTTGAATGGGCTTGTGGCATGTTGTAGAGCCAGATTGAGCGGCTTAGGATAAATGCTACCAAGGTGCCACTGCTGGTGGGCATGGCAGCTAAAAAATCAAAAACAGGTTTCATATAGCCAGACCAGCCAGCCAACCGTTCATCCATCCACATCACCACCAGCGCCTCCTCCTTGCCCACCCCTCTTCCTGTAATCTTGCCAACAATCCACACACCAATTCCCCCCTCCCCCTGTGGGGATGCCAGGGGCTCTTTCAGTATAAATAGTATCCCCACCTTCTGGAAAGTCTGTGCTAGTAATGTCCTCTTTTCTGTCACTCTCTTTGTTTCTGCCTTGTTCCTTTGCTTTCTGTCATTTCTTCCTATCATTGTCTGCCTTGCTGGTCCATTCACCTGTATGTGTTTGAAAAGTCTTACCTACTTTTTCTTAGAATTGATAATTAGGACATGTATTGAACACATTTTTGGCTCTAAGGAGGTGAGATATGCAGAAGTAATTTTAGGTAATTGATGCCCTTTTTTAGATATGTTTTAGTGTCCTTAGATATGCTTAAATTTGTATTCAGGTATGTTTTTTAAATTCCCCGTACTATAAATTGGACGGGGTGGTCAATGCCGGGGGCATGTCCTTAGATTATGTGTGCGAATGTATTGATATGTGTACTTAATTTTCTTTTCTTTTTCTTTTCCTGTTGAAGTTTTTTTTTTTTTTGAAGCAGTTATAGCCCTGATATGGCTCTATGCAGTCGACTGGGCTTTAAACAACAGTAGCAATAACAACTGACCAATTCTCTTGATGGCTGTTTGCTTCAGATGCAGCCTGTACGGTGCAGCTAGACCATGACACGGCCTTTCATCTGTATCAGTGCCTGGCTTTTTCCTGTATGGCGCATCAGCGCCTGTCTGAAGAGGAACGAATTAGGCAACTCAGAGAAGGTATGCTTGATTGGTTATGGGCATTGTTTGTCACTGTGTCTCCCTGTCTTTTTGAGTGTTTCTTTGTTAATCAGTTTGTGCCTGCCTGTGTATCTGATTGGAGAGTAGCCGGTTTCTCAGTCATTGTTCTCTATGATATTGAGAATGTCTCTCTCTTCAGAGAGTGTCTCTTCTCTCTCTGTTGGGAGAATTTCTTTCTCTGTTGAGAGTGTCTTTCTCACTTATCTTTTTGAGTGCCTGCATATTTGTGTGTACATGTCTTTTTGTCTCTCTGTCTCTAATATTAGTTTCTATTTTTTAGTCTTAAAGTTATTTTACTCTTTTTTTTTTCTCTTTCTTCAACATAAAAGAAAAATTTGTTCTTTGTAGTGCCCATAGACTTGTGTATTTTGACACAGTGTGTCCGGATATTCACATTCCTTTGATTGGCATAATAGTAATACCAAACTATAATTAAAAAAAGAAAAATATGAGACCTAGGTTACCAGTGACAAAAAGATTGTATGCACTAGAAACAAGACTTCTCAGTTGCGAATTGGCAACACTTCAGGAGCAGCAATAGTGAAAGCAGCAGCTGCAATATTTATAGTAGCAGCATTAAGAAGAGCAGTAATGGTGATGATTGCTGTGCTAATTGAACATTGGCAGCAGTAACAGCAACAGTGCCACTATCACCATCCCACATCATCAACCTCAGAACTGTGCATGATTTGAATCATCTGTGGCTGTCACCTTATTCTTTTGTGTAGTTGATTGTATGACAAAGAGCAGAATATTTACTGTTGACTGCTTGCAGTTAATTAGTCTTCATATTGTCACCATAGTGTTAAATTTACTTGAGATACAAATTCAAAAGCTTCTCATTTGGTGCTGTTTTATTAGGAGGCCACTCTTTTCAACTCTCAAATTTACCTCTTGAACTGTCGAATTGAGGTACCTTGTGAGCAAAGCATGAAAGGCTGCATGCCTGAGGCAATGCTCTGATCAGTATCAGTAACATGATATGAATTTGATATGTTTGTGATGGTATTGTAGAATTAGTCAGAATCTGTTTCATTGTCGGTAAGAATTGAAAACTTGGCTTTGTTGTCAACGATGCCGACATGAGCCATAAGATGCTGATATAAAGAGTACTCAAGGAAAACAAAGTAAGTGGCTACCTCGTTCTATTGTCCAGTATATTAGGAGCTTACAGTTGATTTAGAATCTCGCTATAACGTTTTGAATGATTACATTGTGATACTGTACTTAGATTCAGTCTTTCCGAGCTTCAGTCATTCTCTCTTTGATTTCTTGTTTTTGATAACAACTAGAGTGATGACATAATAATAATAAGAAAAATTCAGTTACTATGCTGAAACTAATACTAGTAAATGTATTGCTAGGCACTCACACCTTGACTGGTAAGATTGGCACAAGGTGACACCAGCTTTTATGCATGCTCATTTTGCACCACTTGCTCCTATATCCTGAACCACATTTATTCAGCATGGCTTTGCATGTTGAACAACAGTGTTGAGCACTATGAAAGAATCAGTAGTTTAGTTTATGTTGCTGAATTTGGATCAAGTTTGTATTTTCAGACCATTTTTAATGTCTGCATACATTAGTGCATTTTTCTCCAGTATAGGGACAGTAGAGTGTGAGAAAATCAGAGAATCATGAAAGAAACCATTGAAAGGATACCTGTCAAATTGTGCTGTCATTTCAACATGAAAGAAAGAAAAGAATTTGAGTCATAATGGAATTGAACCTTCATCTTTGAACTGAGAAAAGGTGATGATATGCTGTGGTTATCGCCATTTTTTTTTTACAATCTGGTTTGCTGGTCTGCATGTCATATTGAGTAGGATTTCTTTGCTGTTGTTGGAATCATTGGGTAAGTCTTTATTAAACAGAATGTAGTTATCCATGAAGTGCTTACAACTATACAGGTATAACTATACTAGCAGATGATTGTCCATTTCGTATTTCTCTTTATCTGGGAAGTGCAGATTCAGATTTCCTGTTATAAAAAGCCCCTAACCATTAAGCTGTTTGGTCATGCTGCAGTTCTAGAAAGTGTATATTTTATTGTCAGTTAATTCTGTGATTTGCCTCAACATGATTTTTTGTGTTTGGTTTTGGTTGTTTTTTTTCTGCTTCTCAATGTAGAACATGTTTGTTGTAGTTCTGGAGGACAGACATGTTTGCATTGTGGTTGGGAATTATATCTTTGATCCCTGCCTTCCCCCTTTTTTTGTTTGCTTTTAATTCATGGATTGTCAAATCAAGTTTGCTTGTTTGCTAATTTTTTAAACTTTAATTTTGGTTGATCATTTTTTTTGTTTTTGTTTTTGGAAAAAGGTTGAAAATGTTGCATGAGATTTTTGTGTTTTTTATTTTATTTCTTTCAGTTTTGCAGAGTATGCCACAAATTTGAAAGCATGAAGTGATGTACTAATTCATAATATCTGTTTGGTACAAATTCATTAACTTCAAGTCAGTGACATAATGATTCTTACAGGGTTTTCAGTAAAAGCAAATGAGGATGCATTTTGATAATCATAAAAGCCTAAGTTTTTATTGTTCATCACTTTTTTCCCACCCAATCATTAGAAATTGGGCATGATTTATATGGGATTTTTAGTTATTGTTCATATTTCTTTTCATCCATTTCATCAGGAAGAAATCCTTAATTATGAAAAAGACACTATTATGTAGGCTAGGATGCTGTTTGAGTATAGAAGTTGAGTTGCGTTCAGGACATTATGATTGATATAGCAAAACACATTACAGCACAACACTGCACAACAAATCTGAGAAATGCTGTTATGACACTTCCTTGAAGTGGATGATATTTGATTATGTGGTCTAAATTGTCCTAGCTGACTCTACAGCATTGAATCTGTAGCAAACTCAGTTCAGGTTTAGGAGCTAGTTAGCGCTTTAAAAAAAAAAGAAAAAAAAAAAGGGCAGTGATTAAGACTGATGGGGATTTGAACCAGCACCTTCATCACTTTGTTGTGCTGTTCTGGACTGATACAAATTTCAACCAGCATCTTTTTCGGTTGATTGTGCTAACAGTTCACAATGGCGATCAGTAGGATGTGCTGTGGAAATAATACAGTGATGATTACATTCCTTTTTTTGTGTGTGTAAAGATGTATTATTATTGACAGCACATTGCGGTTGTTATTACATATGTGCGTATAATGACAATGGTATTAAATCTGATGATGTTTGCACCCTTTTTTTTTTACATGCAGTTCTGAGCATGACTGTGAATATGGGACAGTGTGGTAATGGTTGCAACCTACACTATTCATCTCAAGGTGATTTTCCTGCATCGTAACCATCAGGACTTTTTTTTTTTTAAACTACATGACGAAGACTGTAATACTTCAGAGAACAAAGACATAATGGATGGTCTCTTCTCTGGTGAAGCTGTTTTCAAATCAGGATCCAAGCTTGGTGTCTTGAAATTTATATCAGGCATGGTTGTATATTGTTGTTCTTGTTCATATTCATTGTACTTATTTGTATCTTGTCTGAGCAGATTTCTTTGTGAAATTTGGGCTGTATTCCTGGTAGAGAGCCTGTCCCCACAGTGTGGGATTGACTGTTCTTGTTTTTGTTCTTTTTCTTTTGTTGTCATAAAAAGTAATGACTGCCAGGACTGCATTGTCAAGAAGAGTTACTGCATGTAGTAGTCCTCAGCCCCAGGAGAGGGAAAGCTGGGTTGCTTGCCATGCAGTTTGGAGTGTGTATTGGAGGCTGATGCTTTAGCCACTAGATCTCAGAGGTGGCAAAAAACAAACCAAAACAAACCACACCAACTCAACCCAACCTAACCCAACCCACCCAACCCAACCCAACCCAACCCAGTCTAGACCAGCCCAGCCCAGCCCAGCCCAACTCAGCCTCAGCCCCAAACCCAAACCCAGTCCAACCCAACCCAACCCAACCCAACCCAACCCAACCCAACTCAACCCAACCCAACCCAACTCAACCCAACCCAACCCAACCCAACCCAACCCAAAACAACCCAACCCAACCCAACCCAACCCAACCTGACAGACAGAAAAAGTGGCCTGTCCAAGGTTTGAACTCACAACCCGTGTGTTTTGAGCATACTGTTCTGAATTGACGTGCTACTATCAAAAAAAAAAAAGAAAAAAAAAAGAAAGGCCTTATGGCCTCCTTTCCAGTCGAACCCATGACCCCTGTATTATCAGCGTGGCAATCCTAAATCCTGACTGAGCTAACAAGGCCACTAAACATGTGCCCAGTGCACTAGCATAGTAAGGACACCCAAACTGTTTTTCTGTTTATCTTTACTATTTTCTCTCTCTCGGATCTGAGGACTGCTATCTGCATTACTCTTGTTCTGTGTTGTGACTGTGGGTTCTTCTGTTTACCTGTCAAAGACAAGCATAGAATTTTCTGCAATACTCTCTGGTCTGTAGGTTGTTTTACATGCGCAGAATGCACACTGCGCCCAGGACCAGGGTTTAACATTTCATCCAAAGATTAGCACCCAGACCACCACTTAAGTAAGGTCTACTTACTGCCTGTTGTGCTAATGGCACGTAGGGCAGCTGTTAATGTTTCCATAATGAGTTTTTTTTTCTCTCTCGTGCTAATGGCACATAGGGCAGCTGTTAATGTTTCCATAATGAGGCTTTTTCTCTCTCCTGGTACTGATTTGATAGCCCTGTGTCCTAACCCCAACCTGAAGGACCATGGATCATGCTTTGTCAGACCTGTACCCTTTGATTTGTGTGGCGTGAATGGCCTGAGCGGTTGTCAAAGTTATTGCTAGTGATAGTAGTATAGTTGTAGAGGTCCCTGAGGAATGCAAGACCCCCTCCACACCCTGAAACCAAGACAAGGTGATGATCCTTTGGACACCAGTTTACAGGTCTAAGTCAGTGTCTAGCAGACAAAGGAGAGAAATCCAGGTCTTAAACTTGGGACAACTTGCTTTTTTTTGTTTGTCCCATTTTCTATGCCATCTTAATGGCCACAGAAAGTTGGGACAATTTTTTTAAGATGAGATGATGATGAAGGTGATGATGACAAAGAGGATGAGAATCTTGATGCTATGGAGTTCCATCTAGGATTTAGACTGCCTGACAGGGCTGTAGTGTGCACGCTTACTATGATCATGTGTGTGTGTGTGTGTGTGTATGTGTGTGTGTGTGTGTGTGTGTGCCATTTGAGGGGAGGGACAGATTTGTCATCACTTATTTTCTTTTTGTCACGATGATACACCACTAACGAGACAAGGAACTTATAGCAGGTTGTTTTAAATCTTTTTTTTTTTTCATATGTTTTCCTCCATGAACTATGTTGTTAACATATTCTTTGAAAAACTGTCAAAGGACTGATTGTCATACCTTTAAAGATCTCAGGTCGTGCTTTTTTTATGGTTTAAAAAAAAAAAAAAAAAAAAAAAAAAAAAAAAATATAGCATATTCTTTGAAAAAAATATCAAACAACAGATTGCCCATATCGTCTTTTTATTGATATCTTTACAAATTATGGCATATTCTTTGAAAAGCTATCAAAGGACTGATTGTCATATCTTTAAAGAGCTCATGTAGTCCTTTTCGTGTGATTTTTTTTAATTGTAGCATATTCTTTGAAAAAGTATCAAACAACCGATTGTCATACTTTTAAAGAGCTCATGTCGTCCTTTTTATATGATATTCTTAAAATTATAGCAAGTTCTTTGAAAAACTATCAAAGGACTGACTGTCATACTCTTAAAGAGCTCACATGTCGTCCTTTTTGTGTGATATGTTTTTGAATGTGGTCTTTCTTTGTTCCTTACAACGATCTTTTCCGATTAAAAGAAAGTATGGAAAGAAAGTTGGCTTATTTCTTCATGTGGCTGCTTCGGTTGTCTGTCTTAAGGACTGCTTGTCTGTCTGCCAGTTTGTTTGATTTTGTTTGCCTGATTTTGTTCAGCGCTTAGATTTGATTTTATCAAGATTTTGCGCTATATAAATAAAATATATTATTATTATTATGATCATTTATCTTGGTGTCAGCCAGACTGGAGAAACAGACGTCCATGGTGTTTGTCAGAAGATTTGAGCAATGCCTGCAATTTGCTTTTTAGGTGTCTGCTGTAACTAACCTCAAAACCACCATTCTGTCATTATGACTGGTTAAGTTGAATTGGATTGTTTTATAGTTTTTGTCACAGTGGAAATTTTTCGTACGAAATTATGTAGACCACTTTTTCTAGGGACTAGCATATTGCTGTAATACAGCGCCATCTGTTTTTTTCTTCTTTTTAGTTTTTTTAAAATGTATGTGTATTTTGATTTATGTATGGTCTTCTTAATACATAAATCAAAATAATTTCTTCAGATCACCAATCAAGGTCTAATGAGGGTGGGGGTGGGGGTGGTAGACCAAGGAAAAGAAGAGGAAAATTGGAATCAAACCTGTGTTGTCATACTGTAGACTGATGTTTTATCCACTAGGCCACGCACTGTAGTCAGCTGAATGTTATGTTTATTGATGCAACAAGGTTGATTTGAATGTCATGTTGGTGCAACAAGGTTGATTTGAATGTTGTGTTGATGCAACTGTTGATTTGAATGTTGTGTTGATGCAACAAGGTTGATTTGAATGTTGTGTTGATGCACAAGATTGAGCTGAATGTTGTGTTGATGCAACAAGATTGAGCTGAATGTTGTGTTGATGCAGCAAGGTTGATTTGAATGTTGTGTTGATGCAACAAGATTGAGCTGAATGTTGTGTTGATGCAGCAAGTTGATTTGAATGTGTGTTGATGCAACAAGATTGAGCTGAATGTTGTGTGATGCAACAAGATTGAGCTGAATTTGTGTTGATGCAACAAGATTGAGCTGAATGTTGTGTTGATGCAGCATAGGTTGATTTGAATGTTGTGTTGATGCAACAAGATTGAGCTGAATGTTGTGTTGGATACAACAAGGTTGAGTTGAATGTTGTGTTGGTGCAACAAGATTGAGCTGAATGTTGTGTTGGATACAACAAGGTTGATTGAATGTTGTGTTGTGCAACAAGATTGAGCTGAATGTTGTGTTGGATACAACAAGGTTGAGTTGAATGTTGTGTTGGTGCAACAAGATTGAGCTGAATGTTGTGTTGGATACAACAAGGTTGAGTTGAATGTTGTGTTGGTGCAACAAGATTGAGCTGAATGTTGTGTTGGATACAAGGTTGAGTTGAATGTTGTGTTGGATACAACAAGGTTGAGTTGAATGTTGTGTTGATACAACAAGGTTGAGCTGAATGTTGTGTTTTATTGATGCAACAGGATTGTTGATTGTTGTGTTTATTGATGCAGCAAGGTTGAGTTGAATGTTGTGTTGTGTTGATGCAATAAGGTTGAGCTGAATGTTGTTTGGAGATGCAACAGGATTCAGTTGATTGTTGTATTTATTGATGCAACAAGGTTGATATAAATGTTGTGTTGATGCAACAAGGTTGAGTTTAATGTTGTGTTTGTTGATGTAGTAAGATTGATTTGGTAAAAAATTGACTTTGACTCATGCACTTTTTTTTTTTAGTGCCTTTTTGTGTTTGCTACACGTTTTGTGTCATGCTTGGTTTGGCATGTTATGCAAAGATGATGATTCTCAGTTCTTTTGGACTTAAGCTAACTGATACATTGCATACTGTTGGCAGTGGTAGTCTCTTAGCTTTTTCTTTGTTTTTTCAGCCATAAAGTAACATTTCTCTGGTTAAAAAGATGCACTGTATGTTGTGGTGTGTGCACGTGTGTGCGTGCATGTGTGCGTGTGTGCGTGCGTGTGTGCGTGTGCGTGTGTGTGTGTGTGTGTGTGTGTGTGTGCATGCACGTGTGTGTTGTATGTGCATGCGCGCTGTGCCTGCATGTATCTGTGTTATGTATACTTGAATTTTTTTTGCAAGCTTGCATGTACATGTGTGCCACTCCTTACATGCAGAGATATTAAAAACCTTAATCTAGAAAATAAAACAAAAAGTTCAGAAAAGCATCAGAAATGCTTAAGACTCATCACTGTCCTAGAAAACTCCATTTGTCATGGCATAGTGTTCAGGGCACTAGCTTGCAACCATAGGTCAAAACTGCATGTCATCAGCACTAGCACTGTGACTAGTCACAATTGCAGTGGATTCAGACCACTTAAAATGACATGTTACTTGGCGTTTTAGGTAGCAGTTGCCTTGTGATGTATAATGCCTGAAAAGTTATGAAATTCCAGGCATCATTTCAGCCATTTTTTCAACTAGCCACCCTTTCACTATCCACTAACCATCCTTTCACTATCCACTACTATGCTTTCACTATCCTTGAGCTTCCCTTTCACTATTTGCTAGCTAGCCTTTTCATTCCAGGAGGAATTTGATTGAATTGAAGCTGGTTAATAGAGTTAGATAGTAAAAGGATTAAATTGGCAACTTAATGCAGAAAGCTGGTGAATAGGAAAAAGGAATGAAAGGATTAGGGAGTGTTGGAAGCTGATGGATAGGTTGAGGGAGTAAAGCGTCAGGAAGCTGTGGAAGCTGGTGGATGGGTTAACTAGGCAACCGGTCTGAGGGAGTGTAAGGGTTAGGAATTCGATTGAAGTTAGTGAATAGGAGGATGAAAGGGTTAGGAAGTTTGTGGAAGCTTGTATATAGATTGAGGGAGTGAAATTGGAAGTTGGTGGAAGCTGGTATATAGATTGAGGTAGCCTAAGGGTGCATTTAGTGTAAGCCCAGATGTACCTGGATGACCATGGACAGTTTCTGTCAAAAAGATCGTGCACAGCAAACCCCTGTTTGTTCTCACTGGCGATGGAAAGAGTGTTTATAGTAAGCCCGGATGGGCCCACCTGTATACGGATGGAAATTCTTTGGTCGTGCTTGCAGGGTTTTCTTTGTCTGTCCAGCTTAAGAGACTGACCTCTTCTCTTGATTTCATACTGGATTATCTTTCTTGCAAGAGAAACACAGATGATGAGAAGCTTATTGCTGCTGTGAGATCAAGGTCTTGCTTTTACCAGAAGGAGGGTGATGAAAATCACTATCAGAGAATACTTGCAGCTGCATCGGAAAACATTGCCAGAGAGGCTGGGTCAGATTGGATGTTCAGAAAATCGACAGGTTGGATGTACAATGTTTCTTTTCGTCTTCCACCACCACCACAATATCAACTTTTGTCGCTTTGTGCACACCATTTTGTTTTTTGTGGGCTCATACCAAAGGGGAAAAAAATGGCTGTCTGGCTCTGTCATCCTTGCAGTATGAACGCTTTCACAGCCACGGTTGGCCAGCTGGCCATCGGTGGCCAACGGTCTGGGTTTACTATGAATGCTTCCTAAGGGTTAAAGAAGTTTCTGACCTCAGAGACTGGACACCTGGCAGTGGACGTGAATGTATCGTTCAGTGGGTGTCTCACTGACTGCTTGTACCTGTATGCACAATAGGTATGTCCAACTGACCAGGTTATTTTCCATGAACCAGAAACTGTTGATTAGTATCAATGTTATTTTAAAACATTTTCCTTTCACAAGAGGTACATAGTGTGTAATCAGGACTACTGTCTCCATGGAGAGTCTGTTACCACAGTACAGTATCACCCCCCCCCCCCTTTTTTTTTTCTGCATACATTTTTTTGTTTACTATAAAAGTGAACTTTACAACTTTATATGCCAGACACAACATGAGGCAGGAAGGGACAACTCTTTTGTTGCTGTTAGCTCTTTTATGTGCTCAAAATACAGGCTTCAGACAGGACCTGAGTTTATTGTCTCATTTGAAAGACAGCACCTAGACCATTACGTACTGTTTAGTGGAGAGCAAGCACCTAGACCATTACACTGTGTAGTGGAGAGCAAGCACCTAGACCATTACACACTGTTTAGTGGAGAGCAAGCACCTAGACCATTACACACAGTTTAGTGGAGAGCAAGCACCTAGACCATTACACACAGTTTAGTGGAGAGCAAGCACCTAGACAATTACACACTGTTTAGTGGAGAGCAAGCACCTAGACCATTACACATTGTTTAGTGGAGAGCAAGCACTAGACAATTACACACTGTTTAGTGGAAGCAAGCACCTAGACCATACATTGTTTAGTGGAGAGCAAGCACCTAGACCATTACACACTGTTTAGTGGAGAGCAGAGGTTCATTCCTGTCCAGTCACATTTTGAAGCTGAAATCTGTGGAAGCCCCAGTTGAAATGCTGTACTATTCCCTGTGTATCATTGACTTTGTTTGTGCATTCATGCTGTTTTGTGGTAGATACCATCTTTGTTGTTTGTACATAACCTTCAAATTATCGCACAGTCAAACTGTTCATGAGTAGAGGTTATTAGTAAACTTTATCTGTGTCATTGTCATTTGTACATAACCTTCAAACAATCAATTTATGAGTAGAGGTTATACACTCAGAATCTGCCTCCATCATCAGCTGTGGCAGTACAGGTCTGTGCTGTAAAATCATACTCTTGTTTTGTAGATGAAGCCTTGGCCCAGAGGTTACAGCAAGAAGAAGAAGTTGACCACACTCTACAGACTATTGGTGCTATGCCAATGCCACTCATCCACCCAGACATTCCAAAAACTCAAAAACGTCGCCAGGGAGATCTTATGGTTACTTCCCAGCCGATCTCGCATTCGACACCTAAGGGTCAGGAACCTGTGAAGCTCAGAGACATCATGAACGAGGAGAAGATTAAAGAGAAGGCTCGTGAGAATCATGTAAGTATGACTGTTTTGTGTGTGGTGTTGTGTGTGTGTGTGTGGTGTGTTGGTGTGTGTGTGTGTGTGTGTGTGTGTGTGTGTGTGTGTGTGTGTGTGTGTGTGTGTGTGTGTGTATGTGTGTGGTGTGTGTGTGTTTGTGTGTGTGTGTGTGTGTGTGTGTGTGTGTGTGTGTGTGTGTGTGTGTGTGTGTGTGTGTGTGGTGTGTGTGTGTTGTGTGTGTGTTGTGTGTGTGACATTATCTTAGATTCACAAAGGGCTAAAATATGATCCAGCCACCATTATGTTTCATTTTGTAGTTGTTATTTATTAGTAGTGTAGTTCAGTTTTACTGATGGCTCAACTCAACTCTGCCAGGTAAAGCAGCTTGAAGCCAGAGGTGACCACATTGCTGTAGCTACCAAATTGAAGCGAGAAAAACTGCTGCAGCACTTTCCAGGGGTGGATGAGATATTGTTGGAAGAAATTTTTGAAGCCAATGAGTAAGTACTGTTTTGTTTTTGCCCCCCCCCCCAACCCCCTCCCCAACCCCATCCTCTCATCTCAGCTTCCACCTTTTCTTGGTTAAATTACTGTCAGTGTTGCTCATTCATGCTCACAGACCCTTTGTCATATTCCATGGCAGCAATTTGTTTAGTCATTTATTTTAGTGGGTTGGAAATCAGAATGATAGGTCTTCAGCTTGAGTATATTTTAACCCTACCAGACCGAGTTCCCGCTATTGCGGAATGATGAAAATGACTATATACTGAGTTCCCGCTATAGCGGGAATAACACACTCACATGATCGTCACTTTATCAAGAGCTAAAAATAGCCACCCAACCGTTGCTAAGTGTCGCGTGAGCGTGTGTTCAGCCTATTGCAAATATCTGCCTTTGTGTTGATGGTATTTTGAGGTGATTTGGGTGCAAAATTGACCATGAAGCGAGCTAGTGATGAACCAAGCACTTCAACAGGTAAACGGGCGAGGCCAACTCGCTTCACAGTTCAACAAGTGGTGGACATTTTGCAGATTGGAGAATTTGATCGGAATACGTTTCCGATTCAAGTGACGATGATTACGTTGATGAAGCATTGAGTGAAAGTGATGATTCTGACAATGAAAGAAGTAGGTCGAGACAGCGTGTTGGAAGAAGGGGGTGTGCCCGTACCCCCCAACCAAGTGATAGGGGAGATGCTTGTGTGATTGAGGGTTGGACTGGCGTTAGATGAAAGGTAGGCCTATTTTCTACAATCTCTCCACGTTTCATATAATTCTAACCATTGGTGTGCATGATATGAACAGTTTTCTAACGTATATACATTTTTTTCAAAATTTTGCTCAGGAGGCCAGGCAGGGGGCACAATTACGCTCAGGGGCTCAGTCTGGTAGGGTTAATGAAAATTATGCTTCTGGAATTTTTTTTCAGTGTTTTTGATTCATTTTCTTCCTTACCTCCAGTATTTGTTTATTTTTCTTCGTTTCTTCTTTTCTTCTGGTACATTTTTTTTAGTTTCAGATGTTATCCAGTTTTAAACTATTCCTTCTTCTTTCTCTAAGCTATTTCTCCCCCTATGCCAGCATTTGTGTTTCATTGTATTGTACTATCAGTGAATTCAGTTAATGTAATGCTTGATTTTGAAGGTATTGCCTGGAAACGACAGTGAATGTCCTTTCCTCAGCCCTGGGAGTAAAGCGATCCGTTTCCCACAAACTGGAAATGTCAGTGGCTAATGAGGACAAGACCGTTGAGGCTGTGAAACAACTAAATCTCCAACAGGCTGTAAGGCATTTTCTAGTACTTGTGTTTCAGGAAATGTTTTGTCAGTAATATTGTTAAAATTTGAGAATTTAGCAGGCAGTACTTAGGCATACATGATATGTTTTAGGGAAATGAGATACGCAGAAGCAATTTTGGGTAACGTAGGCCCAATTTTATATATATTTTAGTGTCCTTAGTTACGTTTAAATTTGTATTCAGGTATGTTTTTTTAAATCCTCTGTGTGATAAATTTGACAGAGAGGTCAGCTCCAGGGACATCTCCTAAAATTATGCATGCGAATGCATTGATATGCATACTTAATTTTTTTGTTCCTTTTTTTTTCCCTGTTGAAGTACTGGGTGTGTATTGAAACGGTTATAGTCCTGATATGGCTCCACACAGTCAGCTGGGCTTTAAGCAACAATAAAAATAAGAATTAAAGATTCATGTAGCGCAACATCTTGAGAACAGTCTTCTATGCACTTTGCACTTTCCAGAAAATGTATACATAGAGATGTAAGTCAACAATAAATCAATGATATAAGCATATGACAAAGAACAAGAAAAACCAATTTTGTACATGCATGATATGACTATGAATGTATGTGCCAACATTCAGACATACACCGACACACACACAGACACACTGGCACATACACATGCTTACAAACAAAGAAGCTCCTACACAGGGACTCCTAGTGGTGAACACACATATGTTG
>CM060314.1:26813390-26850890 GCA_030674185.1 Monoplex corrugatus
GTCGGACAGGTCTCCAGCCACATATAACTGGTTGGAATAATTTGCTGTGTGTATCATTTTCATTCATATCACAAAAGAAGTAATGAGCATCACATATTCTTATCATGTGATCTCAGTGTCTGTCTGGAAATGAAACTGCTGGTGATGGACATATGCTCGACTTGTACCGAAATGAAAATAATTTATGGGTCGTTTCTCACTGGAATTATTTTAACTGATGCAAGAAGAGGGGCAGTCTTCAGCACATTGTCCAAGAGATGGGAAACGCTATAACGGAATATTTTTCTCAGTTTTTGTTATTATTGTTAGTTGTGATTTTGGTCAGTCAGTCAGTGAATTACTTGTTGGATTGAACGATGCCTAGTGGGAGATCATGTGTTTACCTTATATGGCAGGTAGGCCGGAGAGACACCCTAGCTTCCAACCAAGTTGAGCTATCATGGAAGATAATGAACATCGCAAGTAAATGATAACTAATGTCGGCAGGGGATCATTTTAAATACTGTAGTGTATTTTGTGTTTTCTTCTCTTCTAGAAATTCAGGAATCAAGGGAATATCAGTTTTACAATATTCCAGAAACAAGGGGAAGTAATGGGCAGTAGAAATACAGGGATGAAAGAGTTAATGGGAGTTGTGAGAGGACACAGGTGTGCAGTCTGACTTCATGTGATGTGACCTTTTGTAATGTGACCTGATATTGTGTGACCTTGTGCATTGTGACCTTGTGTGATATGACCTTTTAGAAGTGACCTGATGTTGTGCAACCTTGTGTGATGTGACCTTGTATGGTATGACCTCATGTTTTATCACCTTTTTCCTGTTTACAGATATGACAGACTTAAGAAGGAAATGACCCTTGACCTCCATGGATTTCATGTTGATGAGGCCATTACTGCTCTGAAGACAGTGATTAGAACAAAGAGAAAGGTACAGATTTGTTTTAAGTGTTTAAGTCACTTTTTCATATTGAATGTATGCATAGGAAGGAATGTGGGCAGGCATGGACGGTGCACAAATGTTTCTGTGTATGCATGCATGCATATAAAATCTTGCTTGTTTGCATTCATATTTGCACATGTGTTTGTGCATGCACACAGTTGTGCACATGCACATACATGAATGTGCACACAAACCACTTACTATGTTTGTTCGTGTATTATTTGATTCAGTTGAGGTTTTTGTTTTGTTTTGACATGGATTGCTTTCCAAATGGATTTATTATTATGATTATTATTGTTATTATGATAACTACTATTTTTTTTTTAAACGCAGTTGTTTTTTGTTGTTGTTGTTTTCTTTTTAATCCTTTTACTCCCGCTCCCTGTGTACCAGCATCTGCATTACCAGCCATGCTTTCAAGGTAGACACTAACTTGATGGCAACGCTCCGCAGCTGTAGCTGCAGAGCTCCGTGTCTCGATTGTGACGCTCTGCAGCTATAGCTACGGAGATGTTATGGTTTTTTTTTTACCAAGACTACTTGATACTTTAATAAGGGAGATTATACTGACAGTAGAGTTTAACCATTTTTCTAAGTAGATTTCTTTCGCTTTGACTGTTGGAGACTGTTGGAGCTCTATTTTTGGCTTGTTTTATTAGTACCCGAAACAAAGGAATTTTGAAGAGTCAAAAGACTCTATTGTCTGTATTTAATCATTTTTGGGACAAAATATTCATAAAAGCAGAACTCATAGTGACTTCCAGTGAAGAATGTATATCCTGTGACATGTTCAGTGCAGTTTTGTGACATGGATATTTAATGGATTACAAGCAGCAGTTTGATAATCATGTGTGTGTACATCCGGGACTTTTCTTTTTTTGCTATTTGTATGCCTTTTTCAATGGTAATCCAAAAAAAAGGAAAGCATGCATAAACAAGCGGTCAGTACAGTTACAAAGTAGACATATTGACCTTTTTAAACATATATAACATGATAGGTTCATTAGAAATAAAGTACCAAAAACTGTGCATCTCGAGAGTTTCAGCAGCCATTTTAGGGCGCGTGTTCAAAGAGTTAACCCTTTGATTCCCTCACCCAATCCACCAGCTTCCTGATAGGATGAGGCAATCAAAGGGTAAGTTTTTGCAGTTGGTGGATAGGGTTCAGGAGTCAAAGGGTTAATAGACCTCAGTTGCATGCTGATACTTGGAACACTTTTTTTTAGTTTGTTTTTATGATTTATAATACCCCTGTGGTATTACCGGAGGCTCTTTCAGTATAGAAATTGCCTCTTTTCTGTCACTCAGTGTCTTCTGAAAACCTTACATACATACTTTCTATTAGGATAGATAGTTGGGTGCATATATTAACTGCATTTTTGGCTTTAAAGAAATTTGATGTGCTGAAGCAGTTTTAGATAAACGTAGGCCAGTGTTTATATACATTTGAATGTACTTTGTTTTATTTCTACTTTTGTATTCAGGTTTGCTTTTTTTAAAAAACCCTTGGTGATAAATTGGACTGAATGATCAACGCCACTGGTGTATTCTTATATGGGCGAATGTGTTGATTTGTGTACTTGATTTTCTTTTCCGGGGTTAATTTTTTTGTTTATTTTGTCTCTTTTTTCATGGTTAATGAAGTGTTCTGTTTTAAGACGGTTATAGCCCTGATATAGCTCAGTGCAGTTGGCTGAGCTTTAATCAATAACAATGATAATGAAAATAATGTAATGATAATAATAATCATGATGATGAAGATAATAATGACAGTGATAATGATAATAATGATAATGATAATAACAATAACAGCAACAACATAGCAGCAAACAAACAACAACAACAACAACAACAACACAACAACAACAACAACAACGACAACGACAACATAAACAGTAATTAATTGTCTTTTCTGAGTGCAGCACATATCTTTCATTTGTCTTTTTCCTTCTTTTATTTTTACCCTTGTCATTTTTGCCACAATTTTCTGAACTCTTTGGAGACGCGCCCTAAAATGACTGCTGAAACTCTCGAGACGCACTGTTTTTGGTACTTTTTAAAAAATGATGGAGAATATCCAACGACAATAAACTTATCCTGTTATATTCATTTTAAAAGGTCATTACGTCTACTTTGTAACTGTGCTGACAGCTTGTTTATGCATGCTTTCATTTTTTTCTGGTTTACCATTGAAAAAGGCATACAAATAGCAAAAAAAGAAAAGTTTTGGATGTACACACACATGACTTATCAAACTGCTGCTTGTAATCCATTAAATATCCATGTCACAAAACTGCACTTAACATGTCACAGGATACACATTCTTGACTGGAAGTCACTATGAGTTCTGCTTTTATGAATATTTTGTCCCAAAAATGATTAAATACAGGTGTAGAGTCTTTTGACTTCGAAATTTCTTTGTTTCAGGTACCGCGAAAACAAGCCAAAAATAGAGTTCCAACAGTCTCTTACGGTCAAAGGGAAATAAATCTGCTTAGAAAAATGGTTAACTCAGCTGTCAGTATAATCTCCCTTATCATAGTATACACGTAGTCTTGGTAAAAAAAAAACACGTAATGCCTGTGCAGCTATAGCTGCGGAGCGTCACAGTCAAGACATGGAGCTCCGCAGCTATAGCTGCGGAGTGTCGCCATCAAGTTAATGCAATTTCCATAAACTACATTTCTATGTATGTATTTTAGAACATGATTGGTCATACAGTATAGTTCACAGTATGTGGAATGGACAGTTCTGACATTGCTTCTCTATCTTTTCTCTCTCTGTCTCTTTTTGTCAGTGTCTTTGTCTCTCTCTCCTTCATTTTCAGTGTTGGATAATTTCACATTTTGTTTGTTTCTTTAATCAGATGGAATTATTGATATTAGTATTATTGAATTATTGATATTAGTATTACTGAAAGTGTGTTACTGCACTACATGCACTAAAGTCATACAAGTGAACAGGTCTTTGATACTTTACGTGTTACTGGTGATATCAGAAGTACTTGGAACACAAAAATTGCCTCAGTCTGCTTCTGATGAATGTTTGGTCTCCTCTCAAAACAAAACAAAAAACAAAACATTTTGCTGTATGGTTGGTTGTGTTTCTGCCAGCTTCACTTTGTGATGTTGTATAAGCTCTTGTATGTCAGTGACAAGGAGTTCAAAACTGTTGTCTCTCTTGTGTGATGGTTGGCTGTCAAACGTTTCCAGCACCTTTCTAATTTTTCTTCTTTTAGTGCAGTTTTGAGCGGCCAGAACGCTTGATTACAACTCTGGCCTCTGAAAATAAACCTGTGGAAGATAAGTTGGTTCTTGCCCTTGAAAGTTGCACATAGATTTGCGATTTCCACATTAGGCGAACGAATATTGGTACAGTGTAGGAAAGTAGAGTGCTAATGGCTGTTGTGTCTGTAAGACACGGTGAGTATGTTAAATGAAATGTTAAAAGAAATTTTTATTTTAAATACAAAAAAATTAAAGAAGTGTTGGAAGTTATAGACCACCTAATGAGATGAAGGCTGTTGGATACACGTGGGTCCAGTTGAAGAGAGCAGTCCAGAAGGGAGTCCATTGGAGGAGTGCTGTTGCAGACATGCCCCAAAGGAACCTTCAAGAATAATTTAAGTAATTTAAGTCAAGTGACCACCAGTCAAAGATGGTTGGCGAAAACAGAAGTATCCCAGCAGCAAACCGCTTAATCTGAGGATGTTGAGAGGAAGACAAGAATGCATCAGAAGAAAATTTAAGCAGATTATGTGTGTATTTTAAATTTGTCCACCTTGACAGAATCAGCTATGAGTTGACGATATCATAACAAAGTCAGGTTTAAATTGATTTTGTGAAAGCGTAACAGTTGTTTCCTGTGAGCAGGTATAAGATAATGGTTTCAAAATTTTACAAATGTTGTATGAAAATTACTCGGATATGAGTCTTGTTTTTTGGTCTAATTATTACCACTATGTTATGGAGAACACTCAGAGATGAGTCGATTTTCTCAAATCATTACTGTTGTTTTATGCAGAATGATCAGGTATGAGTCTGTTTTTTACTCATAACCACTGTTTCTCATAACCACTGTTTATTGCAGAGTTCCAACAGAAGCCGCAACACAAACGTTCCAGTCTGTCTCCACACAAACGTTCCAGTCTGTCTGTCATCACTGGCCGCGGCAAACACAGTCTGCAAGGGGTGTCCAGACTTCGTCCTGCAATTATTGCGCACCTTCAGTCTACTGGCTACAGGTGTGTGTGTGTGTGTGTGTGTGTGTGTGTGTGTGTGTGTGTGTGTGTGTGTGTGTGTGTGTGTGTGTGTGTGTGTGTGTAGAGATGGGAGAGGGGTAGAGGAGAGAGAGAGAGGAGAGAGAGGAGAGAGAGAGAGAGTGTGTGTAAGGAGGGAAGGAGGAGAGAGATGGGGGAAGGAGGGAGAGAGGAGAGAGAGAGAGAGAGAGAGAGAGAGAATGTGTGTGTGTGTGTGAGAGAGGAGGAGAGAGGGAGAGAGAGAGAGAAGGATGTGTGTGTGTGTTTGTGCATATTGGAGGGAGGGGGGGAGAGAGAGAGAGAGAGAGGGGGAGAGAGAGATAGAGAGAGAGCGCAACTGTGTCTCTGTGCATGTATGTGTGTGAATCAGAATCACTACCACAAAATTATCCAGAAACCCCACATTCCCATTTGAACAAGTGTAAGTTCGTATTTAAGATGAACTGTGAGCACATTGAATATTTGAAAGCAATAGCTTGTGATTTGTTTGCTTGTTTGTTTTCTTTGTTTGTCTGTTAAAGTGACTGAGATTGTGAATTCAGATTTCGTTTGTTCCTGTCTTTGTCAAAGTAATATGCGCATACTTAAGTCTAAATGTTAAACAGATTTGCGTTTAAACCACGGAATTCAGTGCGGGGTCAAACTCTTAAGTATTTCATATGTTTTGTAGTTTAAGACATTTGATTTTTAGTGATGGTTAAATTCCTGTAGTCTTTTGTTTCTGGTTTTTGATTTTGTTTGTTGTTTCTCTACTTTAACTCATTTAATCTTTTGTTTCTGCTTTTTCATTTAGTCTTTTCGTCTGCTTTTTAATTCACTTAGTCTCTTGTTTCTGATTTCGCTTGTTTTTTAAAAGAATGTGTTATGCAGTCAAATATAGTATTTAAAAACCAGAATGTTTAATTGATTAAAGTTGATTTGTTGTCTCTGTCATTACAGGTACATCGAAGTGAAACCAGGCATGTTTAAAATCCAGCTTTCACCATCCTCCTGATATCATCTGGATTTTATGCTGTGTCAGGAGAATGCTCATTACATGCATGGAACTGCAAAAACAGCACTCAGATTGTGGGATTGAACTGTGTGTGTGTATGTGTGTGTGTGTGTGTGTGTGTGTGTGTGTGTGTGTGTGTGTGTGTGTGTGTGTGTGTGTGTGTGTGTATGTGTGTGTGTGTGTGCATGCAAGAATGAGATAGTGTCGAATGTAAAAGAAACAACGGTAGTGACTCAAGAAAGCAAGACAGTTATTGTGCCTGAAACCGCAAGTTGCCTACTAAAGAAAATGTTTGTGTAACATGCACATGAAATCTTGTGAGTGGGACTGCATTGATTCCTTCAGATTTCCTGACTCGTATGTGTTTATGCCTTGTGTACTCTTGCGTGTACCAGCATATTTTCTTTTCAGCACAACTTTTTAATCACCTATTCCTCTTTTAAAAATGGAATGGTGTTTCAGTTTTTTTTTAAGTCTGACCTGAAATTGATACATTTTTTTGTTATTGATTATCTTCTTGTGCTGCTAGTGTTTGATGGATTTTTTTATATTGTGCTCGTATTAATGTTTTTATCAAACAGATTTTACAGTTTAGAAGTTTACAATGTAGAATTTATCATACTCTACCATGGACTACATCTTCACCAATCCACAAGGAATTTCTCCCAGTAGTTGCTGGGACATTACACATTATCCATTTTGTGGTCTGAACATTTGGCTGATTTGTCAACCTTCAGAAGCTTGGAAGTGGTCATCTTAAGGAACTTTAGGAGCAAGTGTCTGGTATGTGTGTGTGTCTCTGTGACTTTTGTATTTTTTCATGAAAGGAGAAGAAGGAAGAAGACAGAAGCAAGCAGAATAATAATAATAATAATAAAAAAAAGACATAGAAAAACAAACGAGTGAACAAACAAGAAGAAGAAAGCAAAGGAAAAGAAATTACCTTGTGAATTTTGTATCTGTGTTTGTTTTTTTTCTTTTATAATCTTTATTCAAAATTTATTTTAATATGTTCCTCATGATGACTGTTGACAAATGAGTGTAACAACAAATGTGAATGTGTGTCAAATGTGTATAATTAACCATTCACAAACATAGACAGACATATTCATACAGATTTGTCTTAAGTGGAAAATTAGAAAAGAAAAGTTAAAGAAGAAAATGCAAAAACAAACGACTGAACAAACAAAAGAAGTGAGCAAGAAGAAAAAAAAAAAGGAAATACAAAAAACAAACAAACAAGTGAGCAAACAAGAAGAAGAAAACAAAGGAAAAGTAAACCAACTTTGTGTCACAGAAATGGCAAATTTCAGTCAGCTGCTGATTTTTGCATATGTGTGATTTCTTTTATTTTACAAATGTTTATAAAAAGTTGTTTTATTATGTTCATCATGAAGTTGTTACATACGAATCTAACAAGAAATGTGAACATGAATCAAATGTATGTATACATAATATATACATAAACACACATATGGATATATGCATACGGATGTGTCTTTTTCTTGTTCTACATTTGGTTGCTTGTGAGGAGTTATGAAAAATGTATGTTTAGTGGTGGTGGGATTTTTTTTAATACTTTTTGTTTGGTACGGATTGGAGCTGTATCATTTTGTACAAGTGCACTGAGATGACAACTGTTGATGAAGATCGCTAAAAATGTTATGCTGGTGAATTGATAGGAGACTGGCTTTGTTTCTTTGTTCTCAGTACATACTGTCTTGCCTTTTTGTCAGGTGGTTTTGGTGGAATGTATTTGACTTGACTGATATTTTATTTCATGCTTTTTGGTTTGTTCAGTACAGTGTGTTGACTTGACAGTGTTGATGATTTTGTTTTATCCCTGCTGCTACTGTTGAACTCGTTGCTCAGTAATCATTTTGTTGGCATAATTTCCATGAAAGTCCACTTTTGTGCAATTTGCTTATAGAAGAAAAGACTTGCAGCAATAATTGTGTTTTTTTGAATATATTACATTAGTTGCATCTAGTGTGCCATGTCTCACAAATGCTGATGGGCAGTGATTAGCTAGGCCTGTTCCTATACAGATGTTACATTATGTATATAATTTTTTCATTTATTTTTTTGTTGAGGTGGGAAAAAGAAATCATTGTTGTGTGACTGTTCAGTTTGCATAAGTTGATTCCAAATTTTCCTTCACACCACTTGTGGTAGGTCCATTTTACTTTTTAGACATGAATGTGTGGTATTGAAATAGTTGACTTCTTTAGTGTTAACCATAAGACACACTCATGCACTAAAAGAAAAAAAAAAAAGAATAAAAAAGAAAAATGAAAAAAAAAGAAAGAAAAACCAAAATAAACAAAACAAAACAAAAACATCAAAAGTGACTGATATCTAAAATAGTTTAATTCATATGATTTTTCACTTTTCTGGCATCTTTGAACATTTTTATTTGCCTTTGCTCTCTTTAAAAATGGAATGGCTTCACGAGAGTAAACTCAAGTATTTCTAACTACAGCGCTGACTTTCAAGATGAAAAGAGGAACTAATGATTAATATGAAAGCTTTCATTGAAAAAAAAAAGATACTTTTAATCATAAACTTGATTTAATATGGTTATAACTTGCTGGTTTTTTATTTCATCTTTTAATCAAATTTTACATTTTAGTTTACTTTGTGTTTCATTGTGCTGAGATGGCCACCAAAGGGGTTGTAATTGGCTGGTCTTATTAAACAACATGAATGACATTGTCCTTTGAATTATTTGAATGTTATGAATGGTGTTCACTTTATGAACAACATGAATAGTATTGTCCTTTGGGTCTTCTGAATGGTATTCGCTTTATTATCATTAATAGACAGGCACAGAGTTGATCATTCAGTATGAAACATATTTTTAAAATGACCTTGCAGGGCATGTAAAAAGCCAAGCTTTTTTTGAATCTGTCTGACTGGAACCTTTTTATTTCTGATTCACACTATTGCTGAACTTAGAATTGGACAACAGTCTTCGGGCTTGAACGTTTTTTGTTGTTGTTTTTGTTTCCCAATTTGGCTGCGTAACTGTATCATTTGTCCTTATTTTTTCACATTGCTGTCTGAATAGTCATCGAGAAACAGAATTATAATAAAATTAATTGTGTAACAATACATAAATACAACAGAGAACCCAAGCAGGTTTTTACATTTTTTTAGGCTGATCTTGGTATGGTAGGCTCAAACTGTTCTTGTAGCCATGGTGGTTTATGGGTGACACGGTTTAGATGGCAGCATAGTGGTAGAAGTTTGCTTGATTTGTGTTATTAGGCCTTGTATTGTGGATACTCTCTTTCAGTAGAATCAAAACAGAATCTGTTCTCCGGAAATTGTCTTCATGATGTTTACAGATTGCGCAGCGAATCGGGTTTTCTTATGAAGTTGTTCATTGTTTCTCATTTCCTAGTTGGTATTCACTGCTTTATGTGGTTTATTCTGATATTAGAGCCATTCTGCTGTGGTTTGTACTAAGTTGTTGCATTGTGATTTAGAATGGTATCCGAGTTACTATACTGTGGTTTATATTGATATCTGAACCATTATGTTGTGGTTTGTACTGATATATGAACCATTATGTTGTGGTTTGTTCCAATATCTGAACCATTATGTTGTGGTTTGTTCCAATATCTGAACCATTATGTTGTGGTTTGTTCCAATATCTGAACCATTATGTTGTGGTTTGTTCCAATATCTGAACCATTATGTTGTGGTTTGTACTGATATCTGAACCATTATGTTGTGGTTTGTACTGATATCTGAACCATTATGTTGTGGTTTACACTGATACGAGGCATTCTACCATTGCATATGCAGATATCCAACAGGAGTCTGCACCAGTTGTATGCATGGGCTGATTGTGTATGACTGCTGGCTTTATACCATGAACTTACTTGATAGTAGTAGTGATATGTGTGTGTGTGTGTGTATGTGTGTGTGTGTGTGTGTGTGTGTGTGTGTGTGTGTGTGTGTGTGTGTGTGTGTGTGTGTGTGTAATCTGTAATGTTTTTCACATCACTTATTCAAGATGTAATTGTCATTCAGCATTGAACTACTTCTTAATTCCATGTGGTGTATAGGGCAGACATTTATGTGAACATGTCCTGTCAATCATATTTATGGACATGGAAAAGTAATGCATGAAAGTGTATACAGTTCATGTGTTTGTGGATTTGTTATTGTTATGCACACGTGTGGGAAAAAAGTTGTTTCTTGAGATGTCTGTTTTGGTCTCGTAACTGTAAACTGTACAGCAAATTTGGCCACAGACATGAATGCTATGCATCAAACTTACAGGCCTTTTTTCCCTCAGCCATGTTTTGATACTCAGTAGGAGATGTGTAGAGAGCAGGGGGGTGATGTCAAGGCAGCTGTTAGTGTGTTGACTTATCAGTGGCAACTACTTTTGTCTTTTTCTTTTTCAGTAGTAAAATAAAAGGAAAAAAAAAAAGCAGCAGAGTAGTATGATAGTATTTGTGATTCAGATCTGTATACACTGTCTGTGACATTAAGTGTGTATATGTGCTTCAAGGATTTCTTGGTAGTTAATGGACAAAATTGTAATGTTAACCATAAAGAAGTCAGGCCATATATTCTTTCCATAAGTTAGTTATCAGAGCATTACTTTGAATATACATAGCTCGTTACATAGCAACATAATGGCCCTATCAAAGCATTACCTTGAATATACATAGCTCATTACATAGCATCATAATGGCCCTATCAAAGCATTACCTTGAATATACATAGCTCATTACATAGCATCATAATGGCCCTATCAAAGCATTACCTTGAATATACATAGCTCATTACATAGCATCATAATGGCCTTATCAAAGCATTACCTTGAATATACATAGCTCATTACATAGCATCATAATGGCCCTATCAAAGCATTACCTTGAATATACATAGCTCATTAAATAGCATCATAATGGCCCTTCTAAAGCATTACCTTGAATATGCATAGCTCATTACATAACATCATAATGGCTCGTGATATCAAAGACAAATACAACAACAACAACAATGAAGTGAGCAGGAGAATAGTTTTGTTGTTGTTGTTTTGCTTTGACTAGCATAGGTCTAGCTGTCTAGGAAAAAGTGGAAAAAATAGTAATAGTAATGATATGATGACAACTTGTATAGCACCTATCACAGGGAAAGAGGTGGTTTACAGGGAAAAAGCAGCATTTTGATAGAATACTGACTAATTTTTTTTAAGTTCTAGGGATATTTGTGATGAATGAAATGTGTGCAAAGTATGGTTTTGTTTAGTTTTGGTCTATGCTGAACCCTCAGGAAAAACGGAAGAGTGTTTGTGTGGCTTGACCATATTCTGTACTTTTGCAGTAGTGTTAGTGTGGCTTGACTATATTATATTCTTTACTGTGTACAGTATGTTTATATCATACAATATTACTGAAAAGGGATTTTTTTTTATCTCAATTAGCACAAAAATGCTGTGGCTGTTATTCATGTATATTGTAACGCCAGTGCATGTTATACTCGTGTAATGTTTACTTTGTATGTAGTGTTCCATGACAATATTTTAAACTTCTTATGCAGTTTTCTAATCCTCAAATTTTTTCTTATTGGTGAAGGGTTTCTGTTTTCAATTTCTTTATAACCAAGTATGTTTACATTCATCGGATTTTAATGCAGCGGCTTTCTTGCTCTATTTTATCTCGTCTGTATTTTCTTGAGATCAAACACAGTTTCTACCATTTGTCAAAAAGATTATTGTCACAACGTAAGAAATACTTTTATTAAAAAAATCTTTTGTACTTTCCACACTTTTTTGTGATTTATTCGTATGAATAGGTTATTCAGTGTACCGTGATGTGTATCCGGTTATTGAGAGAGTGGTTACATTGTGTGTGTGTGTGTGTGTGTGTGTGCTAGCTATATGTATTGCACAGTTTTTGTGTTAACTTGACCAAAAACGGTCTGTGATGATAGTATGCATGCTTGCTTATTGACTTGTAGAAAAATAATTTTGGTGGAAGGTGTGTGACTGTCTTCACACATTGTATCATTCTGCCTTTAACTGTATTTTGCTTAAAACCTAAATTTTGGCATTGTGCTTATACGTATTGACTGATACAGAACTATTACTTGGAGTGAAAACCAAGTATTATGACAATCTTTTCCCTTTTAACATTTGCACAACCTGTTTTGGATATTGCTTGGGATAGGAAATGCTGATTATTGCAGTTGTTTTAGTGTGATCCGCTTAGAAAGAGGCTGATGTTAGTGCTTATGCTAAGCAAACAGGGCTGTACCCATCATGTTTCACACATGCAAATAAATGTCACACAAATGCTGGTGTATAATGAAATAAGAAAGGCAGTTTGTTGTTATCAGCTTTGTTGTCCTTAAAGATTTGTGTGACTTTGAATTTCTGCTGCTGTTGTAACAGCTTGCCTGGCAAGTTGTATATATCTACTGTTGATGACTATTGATGGTTTTGTGTGTGTGTGTGGTGTGCACATGTGTGTGTGTATGTGTGTGCATGTGCGTGCGTGCATGTGTGTGTGTGTGTTTACCTTTGGTGACTTGGCAAATACTACGATATATGTGTATGTGGTAAAGTGACTCGGCAAATACTTTGATATGTGTGTATGTGGTAAATGCACCCCAATTGATGATATTTATGTATTTTGTGTTAGTTGTTGATGTGTTTGAATGAAAGATTTTCATTCATTAGCTGTGACAGCAGAGCATCTCCTGATCTATTGAAAAATTGCGCGACTCATTGTTTATCAAAAGCAAAAGCATCATAATTGTGTGTGTGTGTGTGTTCATGAGCATGTGTGTGTTTGTGTTTGTGTGTGTGTGTGTGTGTGTACATATACTTGCATGCATACAAATGTCTCTTTACTGCTATGACTAAATCCCTTCTTTTATCAGATTTCAGTCTTAACCCTTAGAATTCGGCACCCTGTCTACCAGTATCCTGCATTGTCAACCATGCGAGCAAAGCAAAAACTTAACCCTTTGACTCCCTCACCTGCAGGAAGCCGGTGGAAAGGGTGATAGAGTCAAAGGGTTCAGTTTTTGCAGTTGGTGGATAGGGTGTGGGAGTTGAAGGGTTAATTGACAGCTTGATCAGTATAATATTAAAGCAGCTTTGCAGAATTAGCTTTTTTTTTTAAATGTATAGGTTGTGTGATGCTATGGATTCAGAAAGTCTTGTCTTCAGGATTAATTTTATTAACCCTTTGATTCCTACATCCTGTCCACCATCAGCAAAAAATTAACCCTTTGACTCCCTCACTCTGTCCATCAGCTTTCTCAGGCTGCTGGTGGATAGGGTAAGGGAGTCAAAGGGTTACATTTTCGCTTTACTGTCATGGTTGATAAAGCAGGATGCTAGTGGGTAGGCTGAGGGAGTCAAAGGGTTAAGGGATAAAAATGTCACAGAATGTTTGCATAGTTTGTTTTCATTTCACTTCCACGGATACTGTGATATGGAAACAGGTTTTATGGAATTTGTGCCATTCAGAGACGGTCTTGTTTTTTGTTGTTATTTGTCTAGCTAAGGTTTTCTTGCAGCAGCACTTGAAGATGAAAAAGTAATTAATTATTGAATTGAATATGGGCATAATTTATAACACTTATAAAATTGTTCTGATTTTTAACACTTATAAGATGTTTGTATTATTTGTCTTTTTATATGGTGAATAAAAGAAGGGCCTTTATTTTATAGCATGATTAGGTATGGTAGGTGTGCACACTTGACTTGGAATATATATACCAGTAATGGAAGATAAATTTGCCACAAAAACATGGATTTTTTTAGTATCTTTGTAACTGCTGAATTCAAACCAGAAACGTAACAAAATGAAAATATAAACACTTACTTTATGAGACAGGCACAGATTTTCAGCCAGTTTGACTACCTTTGTCAAGGGTTTAATTAAATACATCATAAAGCAGGACCTCCATTACAGGGAACACAGATTGACAAATGACAGTAATTCTAAGTAAATCTGTTGGAATTTTCGGAATGACTTTGAAATCTGGCAATGAATGTGTGTCATGTTATTTAATTATTTTCTTACAAATTTTAACCAGTCGCCATGATGTAGTGATTAATGCAATGAACTACTATCTGGAAGGTTGTGGGTTCGAATCCTCATCAGTCCCTTCAATAGTATATCACTGTGGGATTTTTTGGCTCTAACTGGCTCTTACCCAGAGTTCGGCATGCTGTGAACTCATTTGGAAGATAATGAAGACTGGGATCACACAGTTGAATTTCATCCACTTCATGGATGCGTCAGTGAGGATGTTGCTCAAATCTTCTGACCACCACCGCAGGTGTCTGTATCTCTCAGGCCTGGTTGATGCTAGGATATGTTATGATAGTAAGCATAGAGTGCAACCCTGTCATGCAGTCTCAGTCCTAGATGGAACTCCATAACATCATGATTGTCATTCTCATCAACACTCATCAACATCAATATCATCATCATCGCATTGTTAAAAAAATACAAAACAAAAAAGAAAAAACGAAAAAAACACGACAACAACAACAAAATACCAAACTCTGCCGGCTTCTGTGGCCATTAAGATGGCATAGAAAATGGAATGACAAAAAAAAAGTGAGCACAAAGGTAACCTGCCTGAGTGCAATGATTATCCCCCCCCCCCCCCCCCCCCCCCCCCCGACCAAATTTTTCTTACACTCTTTGCAATTCTCTCTTATTGTCAGTCTTTTACATCTTGCTTGAGTCTGGTGATATTTGGTCTTTCTTGTTTTTTGTCTGGGATGTTTGACAAAAGGCCAGCTGGCTGGAAATGTGTGCCTATCTTCATAAACGTAAGCATTCATCTTGTATTTTGTTGTGCTTTTTGTTGAGAGTTATATATGACACCGACTCAGATTGCATGATTAAAGAAATATTGAATGTTCCCTATAATATTTAAAGATCAATTTTCTTTGACAGTCCTGATTAACTACATACTGTCAAGTTTACACAAACCAACCAGCCAACAGAACAGCCCAAAAAATCAAACCAAGCAAGTAACCAAGAGTGTGCTATTTCTTTTGTTTTTGATAATCGTGATGAAATAAGGGAAATCTTGACCGCTTTTTGATTTATAAAACTTCAGCTGAACACCAAGTGAAGAGTTCTTGTGGATTTGGATGAAGAATTCATATATAATTTGGGGAATTAGAGAAGTAGACCTGCTGTTATTGGAAGGGATTTTATTATGACACAAGTGCTTTGATTTTGCTAGTACAACGTCATTGTTTTGATTGCAACAAGTACCATTTTATCATAGTTAAAGATTTCTACCATCAGCATGTTTTGGTGCATAGTATAATAGAATCAGCGTATTTGAATCTTCGGAGATGCAGTTTTTGTTTGATCAAATCACAAGTTGAGGGTTAAATGAAATTAGTGTACTACATTAATGGTGTAATTGTATTAAAAATGTTGGCCTTAATTTGAGAAACTGTATTTGATCTAATGAAAACTGAAAAGACAAGCAATAAAATATTGAACCACGAAATTTTGTGCTCATTTGACTCTCATTTTATCCCTGTCAGGATGCATTGGGCTCTCTCAGTACACATATATCCCCACCTTCCGGACATTCTGTTGTGAAAAGGTTGATGTACAAATGATATAGCTTACATGCACTTTCGAACTGGATTAATTAAGTTTTTGCTTTGTTAGTATAGTTGACAATGCAGGGTGACGTGGACAGGGTGCGGGAGTCAAAGGGTTAATATGTAGTTTGTGTAAGTTGTACATAGTAATGTCTCCTCGTCTTTTCCTGATAGGACGAAAAGCTAGAACCCTCAGTCTATAAATGTTTCTCTATCTTCCTGTTTCTGTCAGTCTGTTTTATTCTGTGTGTGTCATTGATTTATCGTGCCCATGCTGATGGTTCAAACTTACGCTGCTCAGAACCAAGGGACATAATCGCGGGAGAACAAGAGAAAGCCTGAATGAAGATGGGATAACATCCCTTCGCAGAATGTTCGTGTGCGTGGAGTGAGTGAGTGTGTGTGTGTGTGTGTGTGTGTGTGTGTGTGTGTGTGTGTGTACTATTCATTTATGGACCTTTGTCAGTTTTGACAGAGTTGTAGGAAAATTTCCAACTGCCCAGCAAAAGATCTGTTACTTGGCTTGGACTGGATTTTGTTGTTGCTGCTGCTGTTGTTGTTGATGTTGTCACAACGGAATTTTCTGTTTGAAATGTGGGTTGCTCTAGTACAGAGTCCCGCCCACACACCATCCATTTTCCTCCCTATGTACGTGTATTTTTGTTCACCAGTGTTTTTGAATCAAAACAGCAGGACTTCCTAACTTCCAGTGGACGTTAACCCTTTGACGCTTTCAAACACCACCACCGTCAATGCAAAAAAATAGCCCCAAGTGTTTGTGGTCTGCCAAGCCGTGCTGTGAAAGGAACCTCAGCCTTAAGTTTCCTCTGCTGTTTTCAATGCCTGAGGCAAAGAGGCCTACATGTCAAGTATCTTCGGTACTGGCTGGTGTATGGGAATGGAATGGTTTGCGGCCTAGGGGTGGGCTGCTGGCATGTTTCCTGTTCAGGTGAACTGACATTAGTGGAAATGCTGACTGGCTGAGTTTCTTTGCGGTTTCCATGGTATATCTGGGTGGGTTTGCATTGGGTCAAATTGCTGGTGGAGAATGTTTCGACATATAGATCTATCTATCTGTCTGTTTTATAGATCTATCTATCTATCTATATCTATCTATCTATTTATCTATCTATCTATCTATCTATCTATCTATCTATCTATCTATCTATCTATCTATCTATCTATCTATCTATCTATCTATCTATGTCTGTCTGCCTGCCTATCTTTCGGTGTATACGGAAAACCGGACACAACAAACGACAAACAGCTGAATTCTTTTTCTAGTCCCATAACCAGAGTTGTCAGACAGCAGATCAGGCATATTGAGGTGACATAAGTAAATGAAATGAATATAGCTGTAGCTTTTGATAGCCCTAAGGTAGGAGGGAAAAACACCCTACTCATGGCTGGATAGATGTGCGGAAGACCATCGCAGAGCACTGCAAGTCAGTATTTAGGTCCTTCAATGGGAAGATCTTGTGCTTCCAAAGCAAATGGAGCGTTTTGTCTATTGTACAGACATACTGCATGGTGCGTTGTGTTCCCTCAAATATTTCTGTTTTGTTTTTCGTTTTGACATCTACATTTGCATTACTTGGTAGTTGGTTCCTGACACTCTCTGTATCTGTCTGTCTCTCTTTTAAATAAATAAAGAAATATTGGGGTAGTTCAGTTCTTAATATTTGCCACCCAGCAATTCCTCTGTCGATCTAGCTGGCATGTTCCTTCCAGTGTACCCTGATGGATGGTCTTAGTGTGTCATGGCCATGGCTGACATGACCAAACCATGGAAGCTTATGTATAGTAGTTACACAGTTGCCTGAAGCGATTTCTGTAGGCCCCCAGCACGACGTCGATCTTAGTTCCTGTACAGTCATTTGTCTGCTGTACAGGGTAGGGTAGGTAGCGCCGTAGTGTTGGTGTCTTTGTGGAATGCTGAATGTGTTATTTTGTTTGTTTGTTGGTGTATGACAGCAAATGGATGTACTATATTTTTTGTTGTTGGTGTATGGCAACAAATTGCTGTACTATTCACAGAACTCACATGAGATAGAGGATATGGCTATGTGGTGACGAGATGGAGGATATGGCTATGTGGTGATGAGATAGAGAATATGGCTATGTGGTGACGAGATAGAGGTTATGGCTATGTGGTGATGAGATAGAGAATATGGCTATGTGGTGACGAGATAGAGGATATGGCTATGTGGTGACGAGATAGAGCATATGGCTATGTGTTGACGAGATAGAGCATATGGCTATGTGTTGATGAGATAGAGAATATGGCTATGTGTTGACGAGATAGAGAATATGGCTATGTGGTGACGAGATGGAGCATATGGCTATGTGGTGACGAGATGGAGCATATGGCTATGTGGTGACGAGATAGAGAATATGGCTATGTGTTGACGAGATAGAGAATATGGCTATGTGGTGACGAGATAGAGGTTATGGCTATGTGGTGACGAGATAGAGAATATGGCTATGTGGTGATGAGATAGAGGTTATGGCTATGTGGTGACGAGATAGAGGTTATGGCTATGTGGTGACGAGATAGAGAATGTGGCTATGTGGTGATGAGATAGAGGTTATGGCTATGTGGTGACGAGATAGAGGTTATGGCTATGTGGTGATGAGATAGAGGTTGTGGCTGTGGTGACGAGATAGAGGAATATGGCTATGTGTGACGAGATAGAGGTTATGGCTATGTGGTGACGAGATGAGGAATGGCTATGTGGTGACGAGATAGAGATATGGCTATGTGGTGACGAGATAGAGTATGTGGCTATGTGGTGATGAGATAGAGGTTATGGCTATGTGGTGACGAGATAGAGAATGTGGCTATGTGTGACGAGATAGAGGTTATGGCTATGTGGTGACGAGATAGAGGTATTATTAGATATATGAAACATTATACGCCTAATCAAATTAAATGGCCTAGAGGATATTACAATGGCAAAAAATTAACCGATCACAAGCACACACACGACACGCCCACGAATCACCCACACAACACTACTAAACATATACACCAACAACACAACCATGACATGCAATTTACAATGACACATTAAACACTAAGACACATAAATGTCACCATTACATACATGGAGGAGAAAAGGCAGAATACCAGTTGGAAAACCAGTGATTTGAGGAGCGATTGAATTGAACAAGACATAATCTAAGAAGCGAGTAACTGATTCCATATGTTGAGCATGTAGGAAAAAGAACCTAGCCAAACTTTTAGTGCGGACATGGGATACTTTAGAGGACGGGTATAATGATGGACCGCAAAGCTCGAGATAGAGGGATAATGGCATGTGGTGGATTGAGATAAGATGTGGCTAATTTGTGGACGAGATAGAGAGTATGCTAATGTGGGCACGAGATAGAGGTTATGGCTATGTGGTGACGAATAGAGAAATGGTGTATGTGGTGATGAGATAGAGAATATGGCTATGTGGTGACGAGATAGAGATATGGCTATGTGGTGAGAGATAGAGAATATGGCTATGTGGTGACGAGATAGAGAATATGGCTATGTGGTGACGAGATAGAGAATATGGCTATGTGGTGACGATAGATAGAGTGTTGTGGCTATGTGGTGACGAGATAGAGAATATGGCTATGTGGTGATGAATAGAGATTGTGGCTATGTGGTGAGAGATAAGAAGGTTATGGGCTTAAGATTGTGTGTGAGAGATAGAGGTTATGGCTATGTGGTGATGAGATAGAGGTTATGGCTATGTGGTGACGAGATAGAGGTTATGGCTATGTGGTGACGAGATAGAGGTTATGGCTATGTGGTGATGAGATAGAGGTTATGGCTATGTGGTGACGAGATAGATAGAGATTATGGCTATGTGGTGATGAGATAGAGAATATGGCTATGTGGTGACGAGATAGAGGTTATGGCTATGTGGTGATGAGATAGATGTTATGGCTATGTGGTGATGAGATAGAGGTTGTGGCTATGTGGTGACGAGATAGAGGTTGTGGCTATGTGGTGATGAGATAGAGAATACGGCTATGTGGTGACGAGATAGAGGTTGTGGCTATGTGGTGAGGAGATAGAGGTTGTGGCTATGTGGTGATGAGATAGAGGTTGTGGCTATGTGGTGATGAGATAGAGGTTGTGGCTATGTGGTGACGAGATAGAGGTTATGGCTATGTGGTGATGAGATAGAGAATATGGCTATGTGGTAATGAGATAGAGAATATGGCTATGTGGTGACGAGATAGAGAATGTGGCTATGTTGTGACGAGATAGAGGTTGTGGCTATGTGGTGACGAGATAGAGGATATGGCTATGGGTGATGAGATAGAGGTTGTGGCTATGTGGTGACGAGATAGAGAATATGGCTATGTGGTGACGAGATAGAGGTTATGGCTATGTGGTGACGAGATAGAGAATATGGGTATGTGGTGATGAGATAGAGAATGTGGCTATGTGGTGACGAGATAGAGAATATGGCTATGTGGTGATGAGATAGAGAATATGGCTATGTGGTGACGAGATAGAGGTTGTGGCTATGTGGTGACGAGATAGAGAATATGGCTATGTGGTGATGATATAGAGATTGTGGCTATGTGGTGACGAGATAGAGGTTGTGGCTATGTGGTGATGAGATAGAGGTTATGGCTATGTGGTGATGAGATAGAGGGTGTGGCTATGTGGTGATGAGATAGAGGTTGTGGCTATGTGGTGACGAGATGGAGGTTATGGCTATGTGGTGATGAGATAGAGGTTGTGGCTATGTGGTGACGAGATAGAGAATACGGCTATGTGGTGACGAGATAGAGGTTGTGGCTATGTGGTGATGAGATAGAGAATACGGCTATGTGGTGACGAGATAGAGGTTGTGGCTATGTGGTGATGAGATAGAGAATACGGCTATGTGGTGACGAGATAGAGGTTGTGGCTATGTGGTGACGAGATAGAGGTTGTGGCTATGTGGTGACGAGATAGAGAATACGGCTATGTGGTGACGAGATAGAGGTTGTGACTATGTGGTGATGAGATAGAGGTTGTGGCTATGTGGTGATGAGATAGAGGTTATGGCTATGTGGTGACGAGATAGAGGTTGTGGCTATGTGGTGATGAGATAGAGGTTGTTACTATGTGGTGATGAGATAGAGGTTGTGGCTATGTGGTGATGAGATAGAGGTTGTTACTATGTGGTGATGAGATAGAGGTTGTGGCTATGTGGTGATGAGATAGAGGTTGTGGCTATGTGGTGATGAGATAGAGGTTGTGGCTATGTGGTGATGAGATAGAGGTTGTGGCTATGTGGTGACGAGATAGAGGTTGTGGCTATGTGGTGACGAGATAGAGGATATGGCTATGTGGTGACGAGATAGAGGATATGGCTATGTGGTGACGAGATAGAGGTTGTGGCTATGTGGTGATGAGATAGAGGTTGTGGCTATCTGGTGACGAGATAGAGGATATGGTTATGTGGTGACGAGATAGAGGTTGTGGCTATGTGGTGACGAGATAGAGAATATGGCTATGTGGTGACGAGATAGAGGTTGTGGCTATGTGGTGACGAGATAGAGAATATGGCTATGTGGTGACGAGATAGAGGATATGGCTATGTGGTTACGAGATAGAGGTTATGGCTATGTGGTGACGAGATAGAGGTTATGGCTATGTGGTGACGAGATAGAGAATATGACTATGTGGTGACGAGATAGAGGATATGGCTATGTGGTGACGAGATAGAGGTTATGGCTATGTGGTGACGAGATAGAGAATATGGCTATGTGGTGACGAGATAGAGGATATGGCTATGTGGTGACGAGATAGAGCATATGGCTATGTGGTGACGAGATAGAGAATATGGCTGCTATGTGGTGTCGAGATAGAGGATATGGCTATGTGGTTAGTATGGCGAAAACAAGCTGTGTCTCAGTCTATTCATCCCCTATCCCCCCCGTCTCTGCGCAGCTACGCGTGCGCGTGTGTGTGTGCGCAGTCTGTTAAGGTTTCGGAAACTGGTGTACGGAACTTGAAAAGTGATTATGAGGTTTTCTCTAGTTCCAGAAAAATCGGCTTTCATCTATTTATCATGTCTTCCTCACTCCTTCTTGTGTATATTATATCGTCTGATTTTCATTTTGTGCTTCATTTGTGTTCTTTTGTTTGTTAACATTGATGTGAATTCCGTGGGTATTGTTATGTATGTAGGTATAGGTATGTGGTCATACGCTGTAATGGGCCTGTTGCCTGATCGGTATAAACCAGACAGATTCCAATTTTCTCTCTCTCTGGGTCTCTTTCTTTTTCTCTCTCTCTCTCTTTGTGATTCCATAACACACTCACTCACACACTCACTCACACACACACACACACACACACACACACACACACACACACACACACACACACACACACACACCAACACACACGTACGTTCGTGACAAAAAGATCCGAGACCAATAAACGGGATAGAACATTTATTTATGAGAAATCCTTTGGCAATACACACGTACAGTTACAGGTGAAGTAGCACTACACATAGCTCATACGATCAAACACGATTTCATCCTTTTCAATGTTTCCCATATCTGTGTGTCTTTGCAGGCAAAGATGAACACACTGGATATTTTACTGTGCACCCCCAAAAATTATAACACCCACCTATCAATAGATAGATAGACAGACAGATAGGTTGATAGACAGACAAGACAGATGGATTGATAGATAAACGGACAGAGAGAGAGAGAGAGAGAGAGAGAGAGAGAGAGAGAGAGAGAGAGAGCGAGAGCGAGAACTGATTGAATAAATAAAACAAATAAAAAAAAAAAGCAAAAAACAAATAACACCCAGCAGAAATGTAAACTGTTTGCATTTACTTTTTGCATTACAAATGCGTAAAAAACTAAATTTAAATAACAAATAAACGAAAACATCAAAGAGAAATGTAGGGACATTTAAAAAAAAAAAGTTTTATCATGATACATATATTTATTTTTTCTGGTTGACATAAAGTATGACAACGGCAAGAAGCGCAATAACAAAATATAGATCACCAAAAAAGCAATAGAATTGATTTCATTTGGAAAAAAAAAATCGCAAACCTGTCACAATAATATTCTGGTGAGCAATTTGTGTGTATGAGCTTGACATTGTATACATTGTACTGAATGTGATATCACCCTGAATATTACACATGTCAGGAAAATGATTTGATATACATGCATTCCCAACCTATTTCCAAACAGAACAACATATACACATGCAGGAAGTCACATACACAGACACATATAGACATACTAAATATAACTGAATATCAAACAAAGAAACGACACAGTTATGTTAAATCACACGCATTTTCAAGCTCTTTCGGAGGGGTAGGGGTGGGGGCGAGAGACGGCCGGATGGAATGTTATTTAACAATAGGACGAAGGTGTATTCACAAACAAAAAAAACAAAAAAAGTGGAAGGGACGCAATAAGGATTGGTTTCAATTATAATGTAGTACTTACAAGGTAATCTCCCTTCAACAATTAATTGTGCTTAAAATTAATATCTACCACGTTGACTAAGAATGAGAAAAGATGTCTTCGATTTTTACACACACACACACACACACACACACACACACACATTTTAACTGTTCCGAGGTTTTACCGTACAATTCTCCAACAAATACATGCGCAAGCAAACAAACGTGGACATGACAAAGACTACAAACAAAACAAAGCGAAACGAAACAAAAAATGATTTCTGAGAAAGATGATGACAGAAGTCACACACGCACAGACACAGACATATCCTACCGTCCGAAAGCTTTAAGCACAGAATTCTGGACTTCAAAATTAGATCGCGCTCCAGATACAAGAGATGGTTGATTTTGTCTTGTTCTGTTTCACAAATCCCATGCTGCTTGGATTTCAGTGAATAACACACTCACACACACACACACACACACACACACACACACACACATACACACACCACACACACATCACACCACATCACACCACACACACTCACACACACACACACACACACACACACACACACCACACCACATCACACCACACACACACACACGCACACACAGACTAAACACATACACAACACATCCTCCTCCCCACCTTTTTTGTTTGTTCGTTCGTTTGAAACCACTTCAGTGAATAGACCTTAAACTAATGACCACCACCACACACACACACCAAAACACAAGAACACCCAAACACTACAACAACAACAAAACCAACCTACCATTTCCATACAAAGTGCAACGCTAAACACTAGCTAATAAGAACAAGCGGCCCCGTCAGGTCAGCTGGTCAGAGTGTCATGCTCATAACGCAGGAGTCATGGGTTCGACTCTCGTGAAGGCGACCAGTGTTCCACAGGCTGGCTGGCTCTTTACAATAGAGCCATGGACTTAAACATCTTGTGTCTCAAGTTAAACCCCACCTCACAACATAACAGCGAGCTTGTGTCGCTGCCCGTCTTAACCCATTGACACCCTCATTCTATCCACCAACCGCAAAAACTTAACCTTTTGACTTCCTCACCCTATCCACCAGCTTCCCGCAGAAAGGTGGTGGATTGGATGAGGGAGTCAAAGGGTTAAGTTTTTGCTTTGCTAGCATGGTTGACAGTGATGATTGCTGGTGAAAAGGGTGCGGGAGTCAAAGGGTTAATGCTTTAATCATTCTGGTGGTGTCAGTGTTCGACAGGTCTCGGTCACCTCCCCGTTTTAAGATCTTGCCAGCGCATGGGGTTTTGCGCAAGCTCAAGAAGTCTGCCAGATACTGCTGGCAGATTTGGCTGAAGCGTGTGTGGAAGTGTTCCAGTGTGATAAATCCCGCTTGAACAAAGTCCAAAGCAAAAGAGGACAGCCCTTAGATCGACTCTGCGTCGGCTGGTTATAAGCAGTGAAGTCTCTGACCCTGTTCACTTCTGACGTCCGTACGATTTATGGGACATCTTCACAGTTCGCCTTTAACTATTTGACTCCCGCACCTTGTGACCAACATCCTGCGTTGTCTAACACGCTAGCAAAGCAAAAACATAACCCTTTGATTCTAGGGTGAGGGACTCGAAGGGTTAAGTTCTTTCAGTTGGTGGATAGAAATGCGGGAGTGAAAGGGTTAAGAGCAGCCAAGTCTGAAGACGAAGGAGATAATACAAATGAAATTCAAGAAAACACGCAAGCCAAATCTGCAAGCTTTTCAATGAAAATTTAGGCAAATGCATGTAAACATAAGTTGGAGTTTGAAATGAATGTAGACAGCGTGAAAACAAAACAAAGCAAGACAAAAAGTTCCCCTCAAAAGGGCTAGGAACGTCGATGTCGAAGTGGCCCACGGGACAAATTGAGTGCATGGCATTTGGGAATTAATGTCTACAGCTGAGCTCTCTCTCTCTCTCCAGTTCTCTCTCTCACACACACATTACAATTTTTCTGCTCTCATTAACCTTTCATCATCACAACACCAATGATAAAATAATAATAATAATGATGATAATAATGATAATGATAATAACAGCAATAATAATAAATTAACAACAATAATAGTAATAATAATAATAATGATAATAATAATAATAATAATATGATGATGATGATGATACAAAATAGAAAAGAAAATTAATGGTATTTCCTGAAGCAATACTGTGGGCGGAATATCTTATGGAAAGCCATCTCACAACCACAACGAATTAAAACAATACAATATTTAAATAAACATCAATACAATAATAATGTAATAAGTCACATATGTAGCATTTTTTTTTGCCATTCAGACACTGGGAGCAGAGGGAGCGAGAAGCACACACTGCATACTAGAACGGGATTGTAAACAAAGGACCATGAACGAACAAACAAACAAACAAACAAACAAACAAAGATGTGTAATAAGGGGTATGTTTCGTTTGAAACACACAATACACAAGTATAACAATTGGGTATAAAAGCTGATAATATTTACGAACTGCCAAGTAGTAAAACACGCCAAACAAGTGCTTGTTTTTTATGCACATTTTTTCTCCCTATCCTACCCTTCTCCCATCTCTTTGTTTCCCGCTTTCTGTTTGAGAAGGCAGGCCTATTTCAGTGAATGAATGCGACCACAGGACGAATATCACTGTGGAAATCAAGAAGCGTTAAACATCGAACAACACCAAAATGTCACCTAACAGAAATCCACATTCGCAACACACACACACACACACAAAATCACCAAAAACGCGCGAACACATAAATTTCTTAGAAGAACAAACACAAAACCAACACCACGCACATCAGAACCAATACCACGCACTTCAGAAAACAAACAAACAAACACGAAAAACAAAACATAAAACCAAAACACGCACATACACCACACCAAAATACAAACCCACGTATAACAAAACCTTAACACACACAAACCAGACACAAACAAAAAGATAAACCAAAACGCAAACAAATTTAGCACCACCCCCAGCGCACTAATCCCGCACAATAAAAAGGCTTAAAGAAACAACAGAAAACATGAGCATATAAAAACATTCAGGCGTAAAAAAATATAACGCACAGTTACAGCGACTGTAGCTCAGCTATTCAGCCAGTGGAGTCCTCATATCCATGTCCACTGCATGTGGCGATAAAGCTCAGCTGAATGAAAGTTATATACAATACACACCTGTATTCATCATATCTAAATGTAAATAAAAGATACTTACGAAGGAATTCGTTTCAGTTATCTCACGTGAGCTTTGGGTTCTCTTCACGGGGTCTGCCTCATACCAAACTGTTCACTGTGTTGGGCTTCCCTCCCTGCAGTGGAACATGTGGTGAAGAACAGGGCACCAAGTCTGATGGGGGGAAAACCCTGCAAATCTGAGAAAAGAAAGAGAGAAAGAAAGAAAGAAAGAAACTAAAACAAACACCAAAAATCAAAACGAAAAACGTCAGTCTGCTGGCCACTGAAAATTACACTTCAAAACAAAACAAAACAAAACAAAACAAAACAAAAACAAAAACAAACAAACAAACAAACAAACAAAAAAAACCCACCATGTATTGGAATTGAGGCAGAGCCAACCACCACTCAACAGACACTGGATTTTAACTTCTCGTCATATGCAGGTTCAGCTTTAGTTTCAGTTTTCTCAAGACATCGTCTCCGCGCTCAAAACAAAGTCCATGCGCTCTGACGCCACTGATGCCATGTGATGGAGAAAGATCCAAAATGATCATGGCAAATGCCATAAGCTTGCAAACAAACCCTAAGCTCTGGCTAGGTCTTGAGGTTCTGCTACCTAATTCATGGGTTTGATTTATTACTGTGTAAAATATACATATGGACAAGTGCTTACACCCACCTGAGCACCAGTCAAAGCCAGTAGCAGATCAAAACACGTCAGTGTGAGGAAGGCCCCACTAAGAGTCCAAAGCTAATCCTGGGACAAGTGAAGCGTATTCTCTCGCAATCTTTTATCCATCGATCGTGGCAGAACCAGGTAGCAATCTACGTTCTCAAAACAAAGAAATATGTTCAACAACAGAAGTCACAACACTGGACAATAATCTCATGGTAATGCACAGTAGAGGGGGCACAGTAGGGTGAGGAGAGGAATGAGGGGAGAGGTGAGGCTATACATAATGATATAAATAGAAACCCATCAAAGGGCATGCACAACACCAGAGTTTGAGCACCTGAAATAAATACCCACGTGACACGGCTTTTTAAAAAAAAAAATCTCTCTCTGTATCCACACATATTTGATCTTCCCATGACATATGTCAAACCTCCACATGTCTTTGCTCTTCCCATGACATTTGTCAAACCTCTTTTCTCCCAACACAAAGAGATTGATTAGCTTACACCGAATTCGTGTTATTTCAGAGTGTGTGTGTTTTGAATAACATGTCAAATCATTACATTAGTAGGAGGCTGCAAATACATTGTCTGACTGAAAAAAAATAACACCGAACTTGATCTAAATCCACTGCATCAGAAATGTGAACAAGTTTCAGCAAGGTCAACTCGTCAGTTCTGCAAAGAAATTTCAACATATTAAGTTTTTTTCTTTTTACGAATTAAGCTTAACAAGGATTTGCCAGCAAATCAGTCTGACAAAAATTATTTCGAAGGTCATCGTCTGACAAAATTCAGTGACAGAAACAGAAAAATATTTCAACAAAATCTGGTCAAACGTTTTCATTAGATAGCAAAGACTTGTGGCTTGACTGAACTTGGGTTATTTTCAAATGTACTAATGAGCAAGTGTCAATGGTGCGGTAAGACAAAGCTGGGTTTGCATGATTTGATTTTCTTGGTGTCGTGGCCGTTTGTTTGGGAGCATGGACGTGTTCCTTAATGCTCTCTTTCACATCACAGCGTGAAGATGTCTAGTGTGATAAGCCCTCGACAAACTCTCAGGCAAAATTGATTCCAAAATTCTCATCATAAGGAATGTTGCTGTTATATCATGTCACCATAGTGTGTCGCCATCAATCTGATTTTTGGTTTTTGGTGTTCTGGATACATATCACAGCGAATTTTGTTTTGTGCAGTCTGGCTCGGGGCAACTTTTCTGCTGCTAAAAATCCCTAACCAGTTCTTGAAGTCATATCGCTTGAAGAACCTTCGTTTTTCATCTCACTCAAAGAATTCCAGTTCATCACAAGTGAAGTGAAAAGGGAATGGAAAGAGAGATGTGGGCCTTTTTCAGACTCAATCTCTGACCCGTCAGGACTGAGGTATTTACTGCCTCACTTCCTGACAACAGTACACTTATGGAATATTTCGAACATTCAAACTCGGAAGTGAACATCGAACTTCTTGCTACCAAGCAGAACATGTACACAGATCACACTTCCTCTGTGGTAATCTCAGAAGAATCCCCGAGCAAAAAACTGTTAAGGGGACAAATGTAGGTGAACACATGCTTTCTTCAAAGCGGAGACCTTAGAAATTGCCCCAAGTGAATATCTGGGAATGGGGACAAATTTAGGTGATCACACCACCTTTCCTTCAAAGTGGAGACCTCAGAAAATGTCCCATGCAGATATCTGGTATGGGTACAAATCTGATGAACATACCACCCTTCCTTCACACTGGTGACAGAAGAAAAGTCCAACACTGAAGCTGTAAAAAGATCATCATGTCTCCTCCGTATCAGCGAAAATGGAGCAAGCAGAAAAGCCGGGAGAGACAGCGCTCTACAGCTTCTGCGCAGGTGCAACGAATCCCTTCATTATTCTTCTTTGATGAAGATCTGTGATATCAGCTTAACTGCAGAGCTGTGATTCTATGACGCACTTCCTGGCAGACGTTCAGTGATCTCGAAAAAATCCCTAGTGAGAACAGAACCTGACTTCATTTGAAGCGCAGAAACGGGTGGCAAGCTTTGCCATAACACAGGACTAGTCTTCAACGCCAGTTACAACGTATTCACAAGAAATGACCTCAATATCAGGACAGCTGAGCAGATGTCTAGCTCGACTCCGGTAGATGTCTTTCATGCTCCGTCAGGATGTTATCCTGTCCCAATACCCACAATGTGGTCAAGTGTGATGCCAGGGACAGATGGTAGAGCGAATGTCTTAATAATCCACAGATCTCTGTCGTTCTGCTGGGTCTTTCTTTCCTCGGCAACCTCAGTTTTAAGGAATGTGTTCAACAGAATGATTCAGAGTTTTCAAACAGACGCAGGACTCTGAACAGGGATCCCTCTGCATACTGTTCTTCGTTTGGCATGGGCAAGGCAAAGTAGCGAGGGTGAGATGGACACTGCACAGAAAAATCTAGCCCTGGGAGAAATGGTAGTCCCCACCACATCTCTCCCTGGCGTCTGCCGTAGTTATGGGACAACCTGCTCACTCTCACATGAACATCTGTCAATCATCTAGTCTGCATAATGTAGTGCTTCAGTTAGGTACGTAAAGCTTTCTGATCAAAGCCAGGTTCGTGCAAGTTTTCAGCAGAGAGAGAGAAGAGAGAGAGAGAGAGAGAGAGAGAGAGAGAGAGAGAGGAGAGGAGAGAGAGAGAGAGAGAGAGAGAGAGAGAGAGAGAGAGAGAGAGAGAGAGAGAGAGAGAGAGAGAGAGAGAGAGAAAGTTCTGTTGAGAAAACGGCATTTCAGTGGAGGCAGCAATGCCATACAGCATAGAAGCCAGCGTTAATTTTCCTTATCCTCCATCTCTACGATATGTAAGGGGGTTGGCTTGTTGGCTAGAGCGGTTTTACGCCATGCCAACGACAAGGGTTGTCTATCTCATGGTGGTTGCATGCGATGTTCGTCTGTCCCCGAAAAAAAAAAAAAGCTTCTTAAAACAAAGAAGAAGGTAAAGCTGAGTAGTTCATGAGCGATGATAGTTTAGGGCATGAGTTTCAGCTCTTCTCTTGTGCCTGCTTATTTTTTTTCTTCTGTCTGTTATGTTCTCTATTTCTTTTCTTTCTCTGTTTTCTATCGCTTCTCTGTTCGTCTTTGTTCTTCTTTTTTTTTTGTTTTTTTGTTCTCCTCTCGTCCGTCACACTCTGCCGGGCCGTTGTCATCTCTTAGCGTCGGCGATGACGCACTTGACGCAGACGAAGCAGCAGCACATGAAGAGCGAGATGACGAAGAGGAGAGCGAGAACGGTGTGGCAGATGATGAGCTGCCAGAAGGAGAACATGAACACCGTCTCGTCACACCAGTTGCGGGGCTCGTGCAGCGGGGCGGTGAAGTAGGGCTTCCAGATGTGGAAGACCCAGTAATGGCCGAAGGCGAACCAGACGCAAAGGAAGATGTTGAGAGCGATGTTGGTCATGCGGGTCATGGTCAGCAGGTCGATGTCGTCGTGCAGGTCGCCCAGGTCCTCCTTGTGCCGCTTCATCTGCTTCCACAGCAGGAAGAGCAGTTTGACGATGCCGAAGCACCCTCCCACCACCAGGTAGATGGGCAGTTTGGGCTCTACCGGGCACTCGTGTAGGTAGTTGATGCCTGTACGGAGAAGAGGGTGCATAGAAATGTATCACTGAGATATATGTTACACATACACACACACACACACACACACACACACACACACACACACACACACACACACACACACACAAACACATCTCTCAGCCTTTTCCACTCTCCCTCTCTTCCCACCCTCTCCTTCTCACACACACACAAATACAAACACGCACACACTCTTCAAAAACGAACATAGCACATGGGCCCATGAACATCTCACACACACACACACACACACACACACACACACACACACACACACACACACACACACACACACACACACACACACACACACACTCGTAGAAACATGCATGCTACAAAAATCGATACGAGTCTCCCTCTGCCTACTCAGAGATTGAAAAACCATGCATGCGTATATGTGTGATGTAACGTTGCTTTTGTATGTACTACAATGTCTTGCAAAATGTGTAATGCGCAGTGAGTACAAATGAGTTTGGAGCAGAGCGCTATACAAGAATAATTTACCATCAATATTATTTCACAACAAGCAATTCATCATGTATAGCATTATACAGACCTATAGTAGTCATCACGAGAGGCAGAGCCAATAGTCCAACCAGGAACACTGTCGCCGGCCCTGCAACAAATATCAAACATCTTGCTGGCATCGTGTTTCTATACACTAGCAAAGATCTCACAAAGAGAGAGAGAGAGAGAGAGAGAGAAGAGAGAGAGAGAGAGAGAGAGAGAGACACACACCACACACACACACACAGAAAGAGAGAGAGAGGGAACAAAGAAGAGAGATTTCCTACTCCCGAAAGAGAGACAATGAAAATGACAATACATTTTATTTTCCAACGGTAGAAGTTACTGATGAAAATTGGTTTTCAAACTTGCCGTTGCTAACCTACATGTCTGCCTAGAACTCAAAACACAGAAGGAAGAATACATCGATAAATCAATAGCATAAAATAGAATTAATGAAGAAATCAAAGAGCAACAACGTTTGCTGTCGATCGATTTAGAGAGAAATATAGAAAGAAATATGAAACGAAAAGACAAAAAGCACAAAAATGCAATTAGAGCATTGTTTATACATGCGATACACACATGAAACATAATGTTAAAAACGAACACAAAGCCTATTTACATACTGCCCATTATGCTATCAGCATGCAGGGCAACGACGAAATTTATCCACATCTGTCTGTTCCATGCTAACCACCGGGTCTCTTGCTGTTCGTCACCAGGCGTTCTTAGGTCTTTCTGTCTTCCTCTCTTACGTCTTCCCTCTGGTGTCCAGTGAAGGACAGCTGAGAGTGATTATATACTGCTCTCTTTGGACGATGTGCCCAATCCATCTACATCGTCTCTTCATGTTCAATAGCCTGTGTTATCTTTTCTTATGATAAAAGTACCCTTACTCTCTTGATCACAATGAGCTAGTAGTTGTTGGCTAGAGATGGTGCTGGGCAAGTAGACTCGTTTGATTCTCCATCGTATAAAGCTGATCAGGAAGTATCTCTCTGTCGAAACAACTGAAAAACTCGTTCTCTCCTTCATAATGTCTCGCATTGACTATTGCAATTCACTCCTGTCTGGTCTTCCTGCCTCCACCATTCACATCCTACAGCGCATTCAAAACAATGCTGCACGCCTTGTACTCAAAAAGAAAAAAGCTGACCACATATCTCCTCTCCTGGCACAACTTCACTGGCTCCCTGTATCAAAGCGCATACAGTACAAACTAGACACCATGTGCTACAAAAGCCTCAATAACGCAGCCCCCGATTACCTGTCAAGCCTACTTGAGATCTATGTTCCCTCACGTACCCTCCGCTCTGCCTCTGATCCTCTGACTCTTCGCTTTCCACGCACTAAGCTCAATACCTATGGTCCACGAGCCTTCTCTGTTTCTGGTCCACTCTCCTGGAACAAACTTCCTCTCTCAGTCCGTCAGCAACCTACTTTTGTCTCCTTCAAGTCCGCTCTCAAAACTCACCTTTTCTCTCCTGCATAAAATCCTAACCTCACTCAACCCTCCCCTCTGCAGCCTGTCTCCGCTCGGAGGGAATCACATGGTTATAATATATAATTGTATGCTATGCTCTCTATAATTTTCCATTGCTTTTATTCTTGCTTTTATTGCTTTTATTCTTTCTCCCCATTTATAGCCATGCGTGTGTGTGGTGTGTGTGTGTGTGTGTGTGTGTGTGTGTGTGTGTGTGTGTGTCTGTATGTGTGCGTGCGTGTGTGTGCGAGCGTGCGTGCCTGCGTGTGTGTCTGCTTCAGCGCTTAGATTTGATTTTATCAAGATTTTGCGCTATATAAATATTGTAATTATTATTATTAGTATCCCTATATGGAAAGTTGAAAGCTTGATCAGGTCCCTTTCTATCATCTTCCAGCATTCTGGGCCGTGAAGTAGGGTGGAAAGAACGCAGCTCTGGTACAGTCTCAGCTTCGCGTTGATGCTGTACTATTGGACCTCCGCACGTTGTTTAGCATTCTGAAAGCGTTCCTGGTTTTACTGAGATGGTTTTTGATGCCACTGCCTGTTTGTTTATCGTGTCTAACAATGCTGCCTAGGTATATTAACTCTTCAGTTGAAGATAGGTCTGTTCCATCTGCTTGGACTGATGAGGGATTTGGATTTTAAAACCTGTTTTCTTGTAGCTGATCTTTAGGCTTACTTGCTGCGCTAAGACGTTGAGATGGGATACATAGCATAATATACATAGAACACTGTTCTTAATTCGGACTTGTGGTATTTCAACACACACACACACACACACACACACACACACACACACACACACACACACACACACACACACACACACACACACACACACTCACTCAGGAACCTGTACCGAAACTAGACTACATAAATAATCATAGAGAATCATTTCAACTTGTCACGAATGTATGTATGAATTTGAACGGGCTTACCCAAATTTAGGGGAAACGACTGAAAAATATCTTCGAAAGCAAATACACAGGCTACTGAACACATACATACAGAAGATAGAGGTAAGCTTTGTTTTTTTGCTAAATCAGTTTTCTGACATATGGGTTTCTTTCTCTCTCTCTCTCTCTCTCTCTTTTTAACATTTTTTCTTGCTTTCTTTTTTATATTCAATACTTTGTCGAAATAACCAAACTAAAATTTGTGATAAATATTTTCGTATGTCAGTTCACACAATCTCCACAACGATAGCGCGACTGAATTCTAAAAAAGTCGATATTGATAAGCTGACAGGATATTTATTACATAATGGATATCTTGCATTTTTTCCTTCTTCCAGTTTGCTTGAGGCATACAGGAACACATAGGAATCTCTTAATGGCACATGCGTGTCCTTTTTATGGCAACATATATTTGCCTTCTGTTTGTTTAAGCTCTTTATCCACGTTTTGTTATTTCAGGTACACATGCGAAGAAAGATTCAGTTTACAGGTCAAACGGCTGCAAATGTATGTCTGTTACTCACGCTACCAGTGTTTCTTATCTATTCATTTTTTTGTACATTTTAGATCTCAGTTGCATGCAGAACATGGATTGTTTTATTTCATTTTAGTTTCTCTCTCTCTCTCTCTCTCTCTCTCCTCTCTCTCTCTCTCTCTCCTCTCTCTCTCTCTCTCTCTCTGTGCTGCACCTGTCCTTCATTGGTCTTTTTTCGTTGTCTTTCTTGCAACATTTCTTCGATTTATTTTCAGCATACTACATTCGTTACACATATTTTAAAACATGATCAGTCGTATAGTTTGTTTGCTGATTTTATGTTCTATTCTATTACTCCTTGTACCCGTTTTCTGAAACGCAGAGCTAATGTTTGTAATAAAAAGCCTCGGATATACATTCGAGATTGTTGCATTTTGTAATCAGTTCACAACAAAATATTTTATGACCATTGTTTTGTGAAATTATAATAGGCACAATCTTATTATAATTTACACATATATCACGCCTAAACGAATATTATCCATCAAGGAATTTCACTTACTTTTTGTCTGACGAGGGTTCGCTGAACCGATCAGGCCTAACAAAAAGTAAGTGAAATTCCTTGATGGATAATATTCGTTTAGGCGTGATATATGTGTAAATTATAATAAGATTGTGCCTATTATAATTTTCACAAAACAATGGTCATAAAATTAAGTAACGCCTATATGGCTGAAACAAGAAAACTCTCAGCATGAACAAAATATTTCTCTGACAGCTGAACTTCAACCTACTTTTAAAAATATGGATTAAATATTATTTTTGTTTTTCAAAGTTACAATCAAATGCTAGCGATCTACTCTTGTTTTCAGCTACCTCAGAAGAACAACAGTTGTATTGGACAACAGTATCGGTCTTCTCACCTGCAAACAATAATACAACTATGTTGAAAAAACACAAAAAAAACAAAACCCACCCACCCCCCCACCCCAAACAAACCACAAGAAAAACAAACAAACAAACAAACCAGAACAAAACAAACCCCTTGTGTTTACTTGATATCCGCGCTTTTAGATGACAAATCACACTAACGGATAGAGGCAGTAAGGAAACAAACAGTTACAACAGATGCAACAGGCTGTCGTGTTTAGGGCAGTTTCAACCGTCAGAAATGGAATTTTTTTCTTTTACTCAGTATCATCAAGACATTAAGACTGTATCGACACATTTTCCCTTTAAAATTGCTTTTTTTTCTTTCACCAAAGTGCTGCTCTGAACACTCCTCCTTTTACTGTTTCACGACTTTCTAAAAAGGGATATATTTTCAATAATGAAAACGTAAACACAGCCAACCAATACATCCATTCAGTCACATGCCTAGACTGTTAAGATCTATTGTACTGTGAAATCTGATTGGTAGTCATCATTGGCTCTTGTTTGACCCCCGATCCCTCAATTCCATTTTTTAAATCTCCCTTTTTGTTTACATTAACTGGAGGAGTGTATGTGTGTATATGTCTGTTTGAGTGTTTGTGTCTGTGTCTGTTACCACAATTGTGTTACAAAATTTTCTCGGTCGTTTCTCGATGGACCTTTAACAAATTTACGTCAAAGGTGTAGACCGTTAAGGAGTCGTTAATGCACAGTTTGGAGGTCATGGCATGTATGTATGTATGTTATGTATACGTAAGTACGTACGTATGTATGTATGTATGTGTGTATATATGTATGTGTGTATGTAAGTGTGTATGTATGTGTGTATGTATGTATGTATGTATGTATGTATGTATGTATGTATGTATGTATGTGTGCATGTATGTGTGTATGTATGTTAGTATGTAAATATGTATGTATGTATGTGTGTATATGTATGTGTGTATGTATGTATGTATGTATGTATGCATGTATGTATGTATGTATGTATGTATGTATGTATGTGTATATATGTATGTATGTCTGTATGCATGTATGTATGTTAGTATGTATGCATGTATGTATGAATGTATATATGTATGTATGTATGTATGTATGTATGTAGGTATTTATGTATGTATGTATGTACGTATGTTAATAATTATAATTACAATCTTTATATAGTGCAAAATCTTGATAGAAATCAAATCTAAGCACTGAACATACACATACGCACGCGCGCACACACACACACTCACACATGGCTATAAATGGGGAAAAAGAATAAAAGCAATGGAAAATTATAGAGAGCATATTATATACAAATATATATTACAATGTGATTCCACTCCAAGCGGAGACAGGCTACAGAAGGGGATGAGTGAGGTCAGGATTTCATGCAGAGGAGAAAAGGTGAGTTTTGAGAGCGGACTTGAAGGAGACAAAAGTAGGTTGCTGACGGACTGAGAGAGGAAGTTTGTTCCAGGAGAGTGGACCAGAAACAGAGAAGGCTCGTGGACCGTAGGTATTGAGCTTAGTGCGTGGAAAGCGAAAAGTCTGAGGATCGGAGGCAGAGCGGAGGGTACGTGAGGGAACATAGATCTCAAGTAGGCTTGACAGGTAATCGGGGGCTGCGTTATTGAGGCTTTAGTAGCACATGGTGTCTAGTTTGCACTGTATGCGCTTTGATACAGGGAGTCAGTGAAGTTGTGCCAGGAGAGGAGAAATGTGGTCAGCTTTTTTCTTTTTGAGTACAAGGCGTGCAGCGTTGTTTTGAATGCGCTGTATGATGTGGATGGTGGAGGCAGGAAGACCAGACAGGAGTGAATTGCAATAGTCAATGCGAGACATTATGAAGGAGAGTATGTAAGTACGTGTGTGTATGTGTATTACGCATGTATGTATCTATCTGTCTGCACATGTTTCTAGCTTTATGTCTACCTACCTGCCTACCTACCTACCTATCCAATATATATCTCTCTCTAATCTATCCACGAATCCTATCTAATCTCTCCATCCCTTCCCCCTCTCTCAAATATATCTATTCTATCTATCCATCTAGCTATCAAGCAACTATCTACATGTAATTATTTCTATCTATATCTATCTATATGTATTTTCATGTACTGTATCTCTCTGTCTGTCTATCTATCTATCCGTCTGGCACTCTATCTATCTATCTATCTGTCAGTCTGTCTGTCTGTCTATCTATATGTATCTGCACGTATGTATCTGTCTGTATCTATCCGTCTGGCACTCTATCTATCTATCTGTCTGCCTGTCTGTCTATCTGTCTGTCTATCTATATGTATCTACACGTATGTATCTGTCTGTCTACCTAGATCTGTTACATGCGTCTATCTGTCTTTCTATGTACCTGTCTGTCAGTCCATCTATATACATCT
>CM060314.1:26855890-26885890 GCA_030674185.1 Monoplex corrugatus
TACTTTTGCAAGAAAGTGTACGAACAGCACTTTTCAAGAACTTCTGACAATATGTACTTTCTGCTTTCATTTTTGTGAGTTTACCCATTTCTTCCCTTCTCATCAAGTTTTATTTCATCTGATGCTTCTTCAAGGTCATAATGACCTTCAGAAGTACAAAATTGGTATTTTCTTTTTTAATGTATACAAAAAGGGTTGTCAAAATGGCTTGATCACATTCTTTCTTCTACGAGACCTTCATCCGTCAATTCGATGATATATTATACTGTTCCGTAATATTCTCCAATCCATCAGTAGATGTAGGCGTACAGGATTATTTAGATTACATCGTCCTGAGGAAAGAATGAGCGACGATGATGATGACGACGACGACAATGATGGTGATGATAATGAATGCGATGAACATTATCAATACAATGCTATTGTTGATCTTTTGCGAATACAGACTGGAACTTGTACTTGATTCAGCCATACATGGTGAACGAACTGTACCAATCAGAATTGTTGTGAGCTTCCTCTCGGTAAATTTTCCGTTCTGACCAATCAACGTACCAAACCGGTAAGCCCATTGGCTACTCACTGAGAATTGGTGGGTTTAAGTCCCTATCAGTTAAAAAAAGAAAAAAAAGTGAGATTTTTCATTCCTTAGACTATGGATTTTTTTTTCGTGTCTCAAGTACACGAACACAGACCTCATGGCAACCATTTTTCAAGGAAAAACAAAGGCAAAGAGGAAGAAAGGCAGACTTCCAATCTCACACATCGAGAACATAACCAACATCAGTGCCCTGAATACAAAAGACAAGACACAGCCATTTGGAGCCGAGTGGCTGTGTCACGGAGTGCAGCGGCCAACACAGAACCCGGTGACGCAGACAGGTGTGACAGATGACAAGAGCAACGAGAATCTTTTGAAAACAAAGACTCTTTGCGCTATAAAAACGGAATTCTTCTTTTCTTTCTTCTTATCACTGACGGTGTCGTCAAATTTTCTGACTAAAACTGCAGAATTCTGCATCTCTTGGGTCCGACAGACGCCGAGATACATTAAGAAAGCGAACTGATATTACCACAGTGACGATGATGATGTTATATGTCAAGTCACTAATATTTGATATTAATCTCATTGTATTACAATTAGCCTGTGTTACAGCTCAGTTTTTGTGTTTTTTTTTTATGACAAAACAAAATAAGTTCCGAGTTACAGTAAATATATACTATGGAAGTGAGTGTAGAGGTCACAACAGGAAAGCTGGAGGGAAAGAGAACAGGTAGACCCAGGGAGAATATATTGAACGGACTTTCAGAGTGGCTGAGGACAGAGAGGGTGACAGACGTACTTGCAGTGACAAAAGATAGATTCGTTTGAAGGGCCATGACCACCAAACGCTACGCAGCAGGGCGTATGATGAGGATGATGATGAGCGTAGAATACAGTCCTGTCACACAGTGTCCATCCGACATGTAACTCCATAGCATCATGTCTATCATTCCCATCATCACAATACTTACAAAAATGGAAATCATTCAGTAAAGAAAATTTGGGTGGCACTACGCTGTGGTAACACGCTCTCCCCTTAAAAGCATTCCTGATTAGTGCTGTGTGACAAGATATAAACAACAACAAAAATAACCTGTCTTTCTGCCCTTCTTTCCACCTTTCTCACTTCTGTCTGACGATGTTTTACACACACACACACACACACACACACACACACACACACACACACACACACACACACACACACACACTCTCTCTCTCACACAAACACACACACACACACACGCACACACACGCACACTCACAGGCAGACAGACACACTAACAGTCCGCCAGACAGACACAATTAAGTGGAGCGAGAGGAGACATGGCCGACAACTCCTTTGACCATCAAGCTCCATGACAGCCGGCAAACATTGGAGAGAACGGCCACATTCATTGCCGGATGTGGCCTGACCATTTCGACGGCGAACGAAAGAAGAAGGGAAAGAAGAAGAAACAGACAGACAGAAAGACAGATAGACAGACAGAGACAGACACCACTTACTTCTCGGACAAATAATCTGTCTTTCTCTAACCCCAATCACCAACCCCATTTCTCCCCTTCTGAGAATCTTAGCGGCGCTGTCTGTCATGCAACCATTCGCAGACATCATCAACAAAGTAATGACTGTAATGTCTGTATTCACTCTAGTAGTTCAGAGACGTGAACAAAAAGATCGGCAATCCACAATGTTACTGCCCATCACGGTCCCACTTGAACTTGCCATGGGTCAGTCTGCGTGTTCGGAATACATATCAAGACTTACAATGATCTGTAGTTCGTACCACTCAACATGACCGAGTGGTAAGCCAAAGGGACCAATGATTGGAAGGTTCGTCGGTTTGACTCCCCCATCAATCAAAAGAAAAATATTATGGGACCTCTTTTCAGCCCTGACTGGCTCCAACCCAGAATTGACAGTACAATGGATTCATCGGGAAGACTGAGCACAATGTAGTCGAGTCTCATCCGCTTTACGGATGCGTCATTGAGGGTGTTTCGAAAATTTTCTGACCAGCAACACAGACGTCTATATCTCCTGATCCTGGTTGCCGCCAGAATAGGTTACTGAAGTAAGTCAGGGTCAGATATGGGAAACGCGAGGGAGGGGGTTACACACGAAGTCCAGGGACAGAGCCCTTGATGGGGTCAGTGGCCAACATGAAACATTTTTGCCATTTGAAAGCAATAAGAAAAGCAAGTCTAATATCGAACCTTTCCTCTCTTCTTTTTTCTTTCTCTATGTGTTTCTTTTCGCCCTCATTTTCATAATTCATTTTTACCCTCTCCCCTTTCTCTTTTGTTTGAAAGGCGGGATCTAGAATTCAGGTACCCCTCTGGGTCTTGCCCTGTAAGTGTCGAGTACAGTTCTGTCACGCAGTCTCAATCCTGGATGGAACTCCATACCCTAATGCTCTTTAATGATCACCATCCCCATTCATCATGCAATTTCCAATCATCATAGTCTCGTGATCTGTCCCACATTCTGTGGCCATTTGTCGTAGTGACTTGTTGCAGTTTTTTCAACTGCTTCCATGCTGAAGATAAATTCAAATTGGAGCCTTTGGCGTTCGTGGTAAATGGGCGCTGTCACCGAAGGGCCATTGTGGTGGTCTTCTTACTATAATAATAATAATTACAATATTTATATAGCGCAAAATCTTGATAAAATCAAATCTAAGCGCTGAAGCAGACACACACGCAAGCACGCACGCACGCACGCACGCACACACACGCACGCACACACACACACACACATACACACACACACACACGCATGGCTATAAATGGGGAGAAAGAATAAAAGCAATAAAAGCAAGAATAAAAGCAATGGAAAATTATAGAGAGCATAGCATATACAATTATATATTATAACCATGTGATTCCCCTCCGAGCGGAGACAGGCTGCAGAGGGGGGTTAGGATTTTATGCGGAGGAGAAAAGGTGAGTTTTGAGAGCGGACTTGAAGGAGACAAAAGTAGGTTGCTGACGGACTGAGAGAGGAAGTTTGTTCCAGGAGAGTGGACCAGAAACAGAGAAGGCTCGTGGACCATAGGTATTGAGCTTAGTGCGTGGAAAGCGAAAAGTCAGAGGATCGGAGGCAGAGCGGAGGGTACGTGAGGGAACATAGATCTCAAGTAGGCTTGACAGGTAATCGGGGGCTGCGTTATTGAGGCTTTTGTAGCACATGGTGTCTAGTTTGTACTGTATGCGCTTTGATACAGGGAGCCAGTGAAGTTGTGCCAGGAGAGGAGATATGTGGTCAGCTTTTTTCTTTTTGAGTACAAGGCGTACAGCATTGTTTTGAATGCGCTGTAGGATGTGAATGGTGGAGGCAGGAAGACCAGACAGGAGTGAATTGCAATAGTCAATGCGAGACATTATGAAGGAGAGAACGAGTTTTGCAGTTGTTTCGACAGAGAGATACTTCCTGATCAGCCTTATACGATGGAGATGATAGTAGCAAGATCTGGCAGTTTGAGAAACAAAGTTGTTCATGGAGAGGGTAGAGTCAATCAGTAATTGTCAGTCCTCAGTCTCGCTTCATGACCGAGTAACTACTGTCTATGGTAAGGGGCTTAGTGGGCAATATCCCCAGTAAGCTGAATCAGAACAGGCACATTTAAACATCATTTATGTGACCGGCAGCAGTGCAGAATCTCCTCCGACGCGTGGCTCCAAGGCAGCTTGACATCATCAGTTCCCATGGGCTTCTTGGCACTGGAACTTTGAGTAATGAACCTGGATTTGGAGGAGTGCTCAGGATCCTAAATGAGCGGCAAGGCTTCAACGCCACCGAAGCAATGCAGACGATAGGACAGGGGAAAATGTGCTATTTATGATAACTTGTGCACTGATCTACATACCATCTGAAGAGCTCAATAGTCCGAGCCGACAGTCCCGAGTCTCGCTGCAGTTTTTTTCATGTATGGCTGGTCACGGATGGCTGAAGTCAGACAGACCTAGACAATGTTTCGCAGAGTCAGAAGTCATCTCTGTCTCTTTATGTCTCTGATGGAAAGTGGTAGAAAGGGAGTGGAAGACATGGTAGCAACTTGCCATTAGTGGAATCACGGGGGCCAAATGCATCATCTGTGGCTCTCAGGCTTAATTGGGAGGTCAAATGGAAACGGGTCGTAAACCTCTTAATTCATTAGTGGTGAGTACAAAAGCAGAAAGAGAGAGAGAGAGAGAGAGAGAGAGAGAGAGAGAGAGAGAGACAGAGAGAGAGAGAGAGCGAGAGCGACAGAGAGAGAGAGAGAGACAGACAGACAGAGAGAGAGGAAAGAGAGGGGGAGAAAGGGAGAGAGAGATGATGTTATTGACGCTGATGATAATGATGATGATGATATTCTATTTTCCAACGATAGAAGTTATTAGCTAAAAGCCGTTTTTTTCAATCTGCCATTGCTTGCATGCTGGGTGTTTTCATTTTCCATAAGCCATCCACTGACATGACTTACAGGATCTGTAACGTGCATATTTGATATTGTGCATGCATGAAAACCCCAACGGCGTTTAGACACTGGCAGATATGCACACATGTTGATCTTAGAGATCGGGAAAATATCCACCTCTTACCCACCTGGCAGAAGTGTCTTAATGGACTGAACCCAGAACCTTCCAATTTGAAGTCCATGTTTATCTAACTACTGCACCAGAGAGAGAGAGAGAGAAAGAGGAGAGAGAGAGAGAGAGAGAGAGAGAGAGAGAGAGAGAGAGAGAGAGAGAGAGAGAGAGAGGAGAGACATAGAGACACAGTGGAAGAAGAAGAAGAAGAAGAAGAAGAAGAAGAAGAAGAAGAAGAAGAAGAAGAAGAAGAAGAAGAAGGAAAGAAAAGAGAGATTGACTGATTGATTTTCCAATGGTAAAAGCAACGACAAAACACAACAGTGCAGCAGGTCTGAAGAATTCTGACATAGCAAAACGCGTCACCTGCTTTGGGAGAATTACAGACTTTAATACTAACGAAGCGTTCTGTGAGGGTCATGTAGGCTGTTCCCGGACTCCAAACATTTCTATTTAATGTATTAATTTTATTTATTGATGATATATAACCAATACTGGTGTACGGATGCGAAGTGTGGAAGTCAACACACAAAGTCAGAACAAGACTGAGGTAGCTGAAACGTGGTTTCTAAGAAGAACGTTACAGAGTTCCATGGACAGCAAAGAATTCAAAGGAAGCAGTCTTGAAAGAGGCAAACACAAAAAAGAGCAGTAACGAGGCAAACACAAAAAAGAGCAGTAACGAAGTAGATAAGAAAAAGAAAAGCAACATTAATAGGACATTTTATGAGGCAAGAGAAATTTGAGCACCTGGTCACAACAAGGAAAGGTGGAAGGAAAAGAGTGCCAGGTAGACTCAGGGAGAAAATACTGGACGGATCTGCGGAGTGGATGAAGACAGAAAGGGTAGGAGGAGATATAGTTGCAGCGACAAAAGATAGATTCGTATAGATGGCCATGATTGACAACGCTATGCGGCAGGGCACATGATGATGAGGACACATTCATTTATTTTTCTATTGCAATGTCTTCGTCACACGTTTCTGTTCTGTTTTGTATTTCAGACCAGAAAATTTGTTCTGTGGAGTCGAAGGTGTGTTCTGTTTGCACGTTTTTGTATCTCTGTCTGTTCGTACTTTTGCAGGAGAGAAAAACCTTCCTTTCCCCTTCTTGATCAGGCTGTGATACAGTGTTCACATTTTCTTCACTTGACGTTGCCGTTTCTGGCATTCTCTTTTATGTTTGGTCAGTTATCCATGTATGTCGTCACTAAAATCCCATGCGCCAAACGCACGCGTATTATCATATACACCAGTGGACTTTATGTGTACGGCCTTTCTTTAAATCTCGCCAAGCTGGCAGTCATATTTCATTTTGGGGGTGGTTAGGTGTATCTATCAGAGAGGTGTATATATATCAGAGATCTCAACTTTTCTCGGGGTTAGCATTGTGATGGCATCGTCCTCTCTCTCTCTCTCTCTGGATCTGTCTGTCTGTCTGTCTCTCTCGCTCGCTGTGTTTCGCTTTCTCTAAATCTGAAAAGGGCCAGGCACCCATTCACAGCTGGGTCGACTGAAGTCCGCGATTGCATACAGAAATTCTCAAGTATAATCATTCATTTATTTAGTATAGACAAAGGTTTTTCCCTTTGCAGAGAAAGTTCATTTCATTCTTGTCAAAGGTTACTCATGATAATATACTATAATATTCACTGCGTTTGTTCTGTGACACATCCACACACAAAAGACACTTTATGTATTCCCTTTGAAACAATGAATGAGTGCATGGGGTTGGGGTGTACTCAGAAACAGAGTGAAGGGGAAGGCAAGAAGGAAAAGTGTGTCAAATATCCGATTATAAAAGAATTTTATCGATTTCACAAGAAAAGCCGACGTAAATCAAGATGATTTTATGCAATGTGGTCAAGCCATTCTAACAGTCTCCTTTTCTGCACACAATCATGAAGGAAAATTGAGATTTTCTGCTTCTCAAGTCATTATGACTTTGAAGAAGCTTCGGTTGAAGTAAAACTTGATGTGCAGCGAGGACAATGGTAGGGTATTTTACAACAGTAAAAACAGTTTTTAACATTGTTAGAATTTTTAGAGAAAGTGCTGTTCACACACATTCCTCAAAAAGTGTTGAGTGTAATTACACATTTCGGGTCCGTGTGACCTTGACCTTGGAGCTTTACCTTCCAAATGATACTTTCACCATCCCTCAACAATCTACAGCTTTGACCAAAATTTGATAAAGATTCGTCCACAAAAAGTTGTGAAAATCTTGTTCACTCAGTTTTGTCATGGGCGGAGAGAGAGAGGAGAGAGAGAGAGACGAGAGAGAGAGAGAGAGAGAGAGAGAGAGAGAGAGAGAGAGAGAGAGAGAGAGAGAGACAGAGAGAAGAGACAGAGAAGAGAGGAAGAACAGAGACAGAGACAGACAGACAACACACACACACCACTCTCCTGTCGATATGAAACGATCAACACTCACACACGTACCCTATACCTTTTTCCCCCAAAGAGAGATACAAAAAGGGATTTTATCGATTTGAACACGCGATATTTCTCTCTGTCTGGGAGTGACTCACAATGACAGTGATACTGGACATTTGATCTCCTTCCTTTCTGTCCTCCAACTGTTTTGCCACACTCACGCACGCACACGTTGTACACACGCTCACGCGCACGCAAGCACAGAAGTCAGTATCTCTTTCTCTCCGTGTGTTGCAATGACGTCTCGACTGTAATAAAAGCACATATTGTCAGATCTCGTTCACTGAAACATTAAACAAACAAACAAGCAGATGTACAGACATGCTGAAGATGATATAAACAAGAACAAGAACAAAAACAACGCTGAGAATAATCGTTGTCAACAACAACAACATTAATGACAAAAACAAGAACAAAAACAACAACATCAATGATAATGACAAGAACTAGAATGAAAACAAGAACAAAAACAACAACATTAATGATAATAACAAGAATAAGAACAGGAACAAGAACAAAAACAACATCAAAGACTCTAAATCAAAGTGAGTGCCAACGTTCAAGCAAAATGGAATCAAAAATACACAGAAAAAACTCAGAACGCTTATTTAATATGTCAAAACAAGACATGACAAGACACACGCAAATTTTCAGCCAACTGGCCTTTGTCAAGCGTACACAAAAGACAACAAAGAATACATGCACCAAACTTAGTGGGGGTAAACAAAGAAAGAAATAAAGCAACCAGACAAACAAACAAACAAACACACAAGGAAACAAACAATAGACAACCTAAAGACTCGTTAAGCCAAGACACAAGGCGAAAACAAAGATTTGATATTAAACGTGACATCCTACGAAAACGACGTAATACAAAGACAGTGCAGTCAGACTTCACTCACCCTCTCCTCCTCTTCCCCCTCTCCCGATTTCACGCTCTTCCTCCTTCACACACACACACACACACACACACACACACACACACACACACACACACACACACACACACACACACACACATACACATACACGTACATATACACGCACGCCAGCACACACACACACAGACACACACACACACACGTGACCGTCATCATTCATGCAAACTGGAAACAAAAATACACAAAATCAAATCAGAAAGCGTATTCAATATAACAAAACAAGACAAGAAAAGGTCACTATGATTTAAATTCTTCATCACTTTAATGATATCACGTCTTATTTCAAATCTTTATTTTCCTCTTGTGTTCAAAGAAACATCAGATAAGGTGTCACTGTTTTCTTTTCTTTTTTCTTTATTAAGTTTTGTGCACTTATTCTTTGTTGTCTTTTGTTTACTCTTGAAAATTTGCGCCTGTCTTATCTTGTCTTCTCTTGATATACTGAATACGCGTTCTGATTCTGTTTTGTATGCTTCTGGTTCCAACAACATTAAAGGGTATAAAAAGAACGACAACAAGAACAACACCAACAATAACAACAAAAACAAGATGACATTGATAACGATGCTAAAATGGTAATGTTGATAATGTTCATGCTAATACTTATAATCATCAAAAACCACCACCACCACCCATCACCAAAAATACTAACACTACTACTGCTACTACTACTACTAAAACAGCCTACAAGTTCTGACGATATTGTAGCACAATACATTATGTACTGCTATTTATAGACATAAAAGCCTTCTTTATTGACAAGAATGCAAGTCTTTTCTATTGACAAACATGTACGTCTCCTTTATTGACAAGTACGTTCATCTTTATCGAAGTGTCTTTCACTGACACGTAAGCAAATCTTCTTTACTGGCAAGCATGTAAGTCTCCTTTATTGACTTGCATGAACATCCCATTTGTCTTCAGCCTTGCAAGCTTGACGTTGATGCTAACAACAAGAATAGTCGCAAAATGAATAATTGTTAACATGTTCGGAACATGGAGAATCGAAAATGTAACAACTAGTGGATGGGCACTACTTGTATTTTAATACTAAAAAAAAACGATACTAAAAAAAAAAAAAAAAAAAAAGAAAGAACAACTTGGAGACTAATGAATCTTCCAGCTTGAATCTCCGGTTTCAGAAAGGTCAAACGTGGTTTTGGAGGGAGGAAAAAGAGGAAATCAAAGAAAAAAAATGATGACAACAGAAAGTCAGTGGGTACAACATGCTGTTAATATTTGGTACCAGAAAGACTTAGAATGAAAACACTTGGAACTGAAGGGCTCATGTGAATGGAATCAGGGAGGTGGGGGGGGGGGGGGGGATTAAAAATACAGAACAAAAGACTGCCCTAAAAACAAAACAATTAAGATGGTAAGGACATTTTAACAATCTGCCTTTTAATACACAAATTGTTAGAGAAATCCCAGATGTGTACTTCTCAAGGTCACAGGATCTTGAAGCTGTATAAGATGAACTAAAACTTGGCATGTATCGACGAGGGTAGACTGTCACATCAGTGCGAAAAAAATTAAATATTGTCAGAAGTTCCTAAAAAATAAAAGCTGATCTCAAGCATTTTTTAGGGTCTGTGTGACCTTGACCTTGGAGCTTTACTTTCCAAACATACGCTTTTACGACTGTTCGAGAGTTCACGGCGTTGACCGAAACTGAGCGAAGCTCCATCCTTTAAACAGCTAACACAGTCTTGTTTACAGACTTTTTCTCACAGACATACACTTCTCGTCGGTTATATGAAAGATTCTTACCCCCCTTCCCTTTAATCCTTGGACTGCTGTATCCTACCCACTAACTTCAAAAACAACCCTTTGACTCCCTCTCCTTATCCCCCAGCTTCCTGCAGGTTGTTAAGGTTTTGCTTTGCTAGCATGATTGACACTGTAGGATGCTGGAGGGGGGGGGGGTATGGGAGTCAAAGGGTTAAAGAACACACGAAAAAACAACAATAATGCCAACATCAACAATGCCAACAACAGCAACAGCAACAGCAACAAACCCTGTCACAATAACACCCCCAAAGTGATTTTTATTCTACTCGTGGAGATCGCTATCAAATGTTTTCAGATTCCCTTTGGGACTGAATGTTAACTTCCAAGTCCCATGGTAGCCCCCCCCCCCCCACCTAAAAAAAAATCATCTTCCGATTAAGTTTTTTTTTTTTTAATCTTTTCTTTGCCTCGAGATCTCTTTCAAGAGTAAAACAAGAAGAAAGGGTATCAAATTCAGGGTGAAAAAGAAAACATTTTTCTGCTGTACTCTTTTCGTATTTCATATTTTGTTGTAATTTTGTACGTTTTATTATTCTGTTTGCTGTTTTGACATGATATTTAGCAAGACAGTTTCCACTCAGAGTTGTTAGAGAGAAAACTGGAATAATCATAACGGTATATCGGCAATAATGAAAATGGACTCTCCCATCTATTCGACAGATGAGTAGGCAAACTAGTCTTTTATCGCCTTGTATAGGTTTTCACGTGGGACACAAGTACTGGAGCAATCATGGAAGCACATGTTCTTCCACAGGTGCTGCATGGAAAGGAGTCTTGCGGCCTTATGTACTGCTTCAGCTGATCTTCTGTTGAACAGCAGCTTTCCTGAGCTGTTCAAATGTGATTGCCACCTGAGTACACTGCGGTAATCCAAATCCTGCCGATCAAGACTGTACGACATTTAGGTCTATCATCTGTGACCGCTAGTGGTTCAGACATTCGTGGCGCCAAAGGGTTCGAAGCGTTTTCTTTCTTTGTGTGTGTGTGTGTGTGTGTGTTTGTTTATATTGTTTCGACCGCAAAGTTGAATGACCTGACAGACGCAGTTCTCTGCCAGGTATATATGAGAAAGGCTTTGTTTAATGGTTCCTTTCATCCCCTTTCACCATTTGGGAAGACCAACATTGTTTCTGGAAAGGACTGCTTTGTCGTAGTGGGAAGACAACAAACACCGCATATGCCTCAGGTCGACTACGGCGGACGACCATCACCCAACAACCATCTATGTGCAGAGTCATAGCTAGAGACTTCCAGCATCATCCTCTGCCTGTTCCCATCACTACTTCTCCATCGTCACAAGGCTTTGTCAAAGCTGGTGGCAGAATGCCTTGTTCCGCCTTGCCGGCATGCCTGACCAACAGGCTTTCTGTTTCAATTTCAGTTTCTCAAGATGACATTTCCGTGCTCGGAATGAATTCCATATACACTAACGTCACAGTTACTATGTAATGGAGAAGATCAAGAACGATCATGGCACAAGCCTCAAGCCTACACAAAGATCTATGAGCTCACCAGGTCCTGAGGTCCTACGTAGTTTTGTTTTTAAAATCTTATACTAGCATGTATCAATCTATCACTGGAACAATCTTGGTTACATTGAAATGACTGTGCGTCTGTGTACCTTATCCTCAAAGAAAAGAATAAATAAACAAAATAAATAAACACTTTAAGGATTGAATCTAAACACAACTAGCCATTTAGTATACACGTGCCTCACATCACAGAAAGCCCCCCCCCCCTCCCCGTCAATACACAAAGCCTCTGCTGCCTATCAACAATTCAAAACACTATTTCCTTTATCATAGCCCTCCAGTCTGTCGTCCATTTCCGAGGATAGTAAAAAAAAAAAAAAAAAAAAAAAAGGAAACAAACGAACAAACAAACAAACACACACACAAACGAACAAACATATAACTAAAATGAATAAAAATGGGTTGATAAAAATAAACAAGTCAGAAAAGAGAAGTAACAAATAACAATAAACACACACATACACACACGCAAACACACACACACATACACACACTCACACATACACACTCATACCCACACAGTAAGATGGTTCATGTGTCCCTGCGGCCAAGAGACTTGAAATGCCCGTTGGATTTTGTTACAAGGAATCCAGATATAAATGTGAGTGCATTGGGAATTTTGTGTACTGTGTGCGTAGGGAATTTTGTGTACGTGTGCATAAGGAATTTTGTGTACGTGTGCATAAGGAATTTTGTGTACGTGTGTGCATAAGAAATCTTGTGTACGTGTGTGCATGTGGAATTTTGTGTACGTGTGTGCGTAAGGAATTTCGTGTACGTATGTGCATAAGGAATTCTGTGTATGTGTGTGCACATGGAATTTTGTGTATGTGTGTGCATAAGGACTTTTGTGTACGTGTGTGCATAAGGAATTTTATGTACGTGAGTGCATGAGGAATTTTGTGTACGTGCGTGCATAAGGAATTTTGTGTACGTGTGTGCATGTGGAATTTTGTGTACGTGTATGCATAAGGAATTTTGTGTACGTATGTGCATAATGAATTTTGTGTACATGTGTGCATGTGGAGGGACATGCAAGACCTCTACCCACTCTCTTGACTACTGACGCTCGTTGTTCCACAGGAGTAGTGATTGCCACGTTTAGAACGGCCTCAACAGATGCAAAATTATAGTGCTAATAATAAATTAAACAACACACACACACACACATACACACACACACACACATGCACACACTCATACACACACATACATACACACACGTGCATATTTGGAACAATATCCTTCATTCTCCAAAGAGATATATGACTGAATCAAAGAACTGATGGGGAGAAGGAGACATTTTTTACAGCAAATCATTAAAATGGAAGGAAACAAAACTCTCTTAAATGGGCGAAAGAAAAGAGAAGAATTAAACAAAACTTTCTGAAACTGCGGCGCAGACCGCACAAATTAGGACAAGAAGAATAAGAAAAAAATCTATTTACGAGGACAGTAGAAAAATTAAGCAAATACTTTTTTCCTTTCAACCAGTGCTAAAAGAAGTTTACTCTTAAAATAATTATACCAAAGGCATCAATATATCAAAATAATACAGAGGGCAAACATCAAAAGTATCAAAGATTTCAAATCAAGAAGATTAAACACGGTGGGTCAAGACAGTCTAACAATCTTCCTATTTGTACATAACTGATGACAGAAAGTCCATACTTTATTCGTCTTATAAAGTCACTGTGACCTTAAGAAGCATCAGATCAAATCAAACTTGATGTGCAACAAGAACAATGGTAGACTGTCACAACAGTACAAATAGGATGTACACATTATCAGTACTTCCTGACAAACAAGCCGTCCACAACTTACTTCGAAAATTGCTTCTTTTACTGTTTTAGTCACTTTTTAAAGTCCGTGTGAGTCGGACCTTGGCGCCAGGACTTCCAACTTCAAGCATTCATGATTCCTCATCGGTCCACATCTTTAAACAAAGTTTGATAAAGACCCATCCTAAAAAGCTGAGAAAATCTTGGGCACACATTTCTGTCACAGATACACAGACAAAAAAAGAGACACATACTTCTCTCCAGTGGATATCAAACAACCTTCGTCTAAAACAAAAGGGAGGAAGGGCGTGTTGAAAAATGCTAATGTCAGGCAGACAGAGAAAGAGAGACAGGGGGAGGGAGGGACGGAAGAAGGGAGGGAGAGAGACAGAGACAGAGGGAGAGAGAGAGAGAGAGAGAGAGAAGAGAGAGAGAGAGAGAGAGAGAGAGAGAGGAAGAGAGAGAGAGGACAGTCATACTCTCTTTCATTCATATCCTCATCTTTACCTTCATTCTTCGTCACAGTACACAGGCACACCACACAGCACAAGACAACTCAACACTCTTTACAAATACAACATTGTCTCAGCTTCGCTGGCACTAGCAAGGTTTTCGACGACATGGTTATACTACTAAACGACACACAAAAATATCAATGCTACCTTCCTTAGATTAGCCAATTAGCTCAGTTGGTACATGTATTAAAGTGCAGTTTTGATCTAAAGAAACGTGATGCGCAGAAGCAGGTTTAGGTAGTCTAGGCCGTTTTTATGTATGTTTTAGTGTCTTTAGTTACATTTATATTCGTATTCAGGTTTGATTTTTTAAATCCCCTGGTGATAAATTGGACGGGGTGGTCAATGCCAGGGGCATATCCATAGATTATGTACGCGAATACATTGATATGTGTACTTGATTTTCTTTTTCAGATGCTTTTTTTTCTCCAATGAGGCATGGTGTACATTTTAAGACAGTTACAGCCCTGATGTGGTCCTGCGTAATAAACAACAACAGCGAGCAGCAGCAGCAGCAGCAGCAGCAGCAGAGCAGGCAGCAGCAGCAGCAACAACAACAGCAAGGTTGTTAGGGTGCCATGCTCATAACGCTTGGGGTTGTTGGTTCACAGCCGTTTTACCTAAATATTGTGGCCTTCGTTCAACCCTTGGACGGGCCAGGTGGTTTAAAAAACAATTTTTTTCTCATTTAGGCGGGCTGATCGGTTCTTGTGACAGAACCATGGATTCAAGATCTGATATCTTGAGTTCACAACTAACCAGCAACATTCAAAACTTGTTAGAGTGCGATGAATGAATCCCTTTTGAACAAAAGGCACTCTAAACAAACTTAATGAAACAAAATAGGAATTTTCTGAAAAAAAATCACAATGATCATAATCATCTTAATTACAATAACAACAATAACAATAATAATAACAACAACAAATTCAAACAACAACATCAACAATAATCAGAATGATGACGACGACGATGATGATAATAATGAAAATAATAATAATGACAACAATAATAACAGCAGCAGCAGTAGTAGTAGTAGTAGTAGTAGTAGTAGTAGTAGTAGTAGTAGTAGTAGTAGTAGTAGTAGTAGTAGTAGTAGTAGTAAAAACCACACACACACACAAACTCACAATAGATCCACCAGGGATGGACAAGCTGTCGGGGCGGGCAAAGAACACCTCCTCCACCTCAGTGCTAAACGACACACTCTTACTGGGCGAGGGCTGGGGGGATGGGGTCTGAGACAGCCCCAGGCGGACCACAGTCTCCGCGCTGCGACTAACAGGACTGGGCACTCGGATGAAGGTGTGCTGCTGGGGGGACAGGATGGGAGCCGAGGCCCTCCTCTTCCGGTGGTCCCTGCAGTAGCGCGTGCCATACCTGCTGGCTCCCCCCGAACGCTTGCGGGTCTTCCTGACGACGGTGCCGGTGCGGGACACCGCGGACATGCGGCTGGAGTTGGCGAAAACGATGATGGCAGAGTTGGTCACAGGTCAGTACAAGCCGTTTGTGTGGGTGCACCGGGAGCTGTCGGTTTTGGAGAACCGTCAATTGTTTGTTTGGTAGGACCTAAAAAAAAATCGTCTGTTTTCGAAGAAAGAGTTTATTTGTTTCTCCTCTGATTGAAGAAATTCTCATTAACTCCAGTGCCAGGAATCACTAACACAATTGAAAAACAATTCACACGACCCCCAAGTTCTCCTGAACGGGAAAGGGATTCCCCCCTCCCCCCTTTTTTTTAAATGACGAAATTCACGTCAATTGGTTTTGACTGTTTTGGTTTTGAACAAAAAATATTGTAAAAAATCCAAGGCAAAGAATCACTAACACAGCTGAAAAACAGTTTAAACGATCCACAAATGTCTTCCATGGGAGCACGTTCTTTAACACAGCAAGACAGACTGTTTGGTCATACTGAACGCTGCCAGAACTTGCCAAATTTCCTTTGGACTTCAGCCTCCTTAAACTGCAGCCGACAGATTGTCAAGTTTTTGTTCTACGCGTGGAAACGAAACTGTTCCAGTTTGCTTTAGACTTCAGTATCGTTTTAAATGTCATGCTGTCTTTGACTTTTGTGAGCGGATGGCAACATGAAAGAGTGACGTCTTTACTCTGACACACAAAACATCATCCTCGACTAGACGCAAATCAGATTGTTTACTCGTCCGATTGTTTATGTACGTATCTACCGCTACCTTCCAACCTCATAATTATATTCATATACACCCACACTTGCGCACGCGCTTACCCCTTCCCCTATCCCTACGCACGCACGCACAGGGAGAGCAAAGGGATACTGATTTTAGTTAATTTTTCATGTCCACGATGAAGTGTCAAAAGACCATTGATACAAACAACTGTTCATCTGCAAACTGTCTTGTATACATTTTATTGGTTCCATGCCGTCTAGCAGTTTACTTTTTTCTCTATTACTTCAAAATAGACACCACTACCAAACCACCACCACCACAGCAACAACAACAAATATGTTGTTTTGTTTCTTTGGTTAATATATATATATATTGTTGAAACTACATCGAATGATTAAGTACAGTTGACGACTTTTTGGCTTCGTTTTGCTCTTTTCTAACATTTTATGGATGACCTTTCTCAAGTGTGGGGTGGTGTATTCATAAATAAAAGCAAAGAGCAAAAGTAACTTTCGGCACTTTGCAGACAGATGTATTTCATTAACCATAGGCCCAGGAAGGAGGTGTAATTGGTAATGTCTGACTGAAAGTCTTGACGTATTTTCCAAGTCTCTCATTCTTTCTCTCACGCGCACACACAAGCGCACATCATGCATGCACATACACACACACACACACACACACACACACACACACACACACACACACACACACACACACACATATATACACACACGCCCGCACAGGCACACCGCGTACATTTATTTTCTCGTTTATGTTCTATCATTGATTACTGTTTACGTTTAATGTTGTATTAGGTTTATTGATTTAGTACCTTAGTCATTCATTCCCTCTTTTTTGAGACCAAAAGAGTCGAATGCAGTCCCGGATATTTCGTGATTGTCATTAATAAGCAGAAAGATGTATCTGAGTCCTCACACAAATTTTAATCACAAATACATACACACACGCGCGCACGTGCACGTTATCTATCTACCTACCTACCTACCTACCATCTACCTATCTATTTACCTATCTATTTACCTATCTATCTATCTATCTATCTACCTGTCTATCTACCTATCTACCTATCTATCTATCTATCTATCTATAATTATATATTATCTGTTTCGATGAAACAATATTGAAAAAATCAGTTTTCATGTACGTGCGTGTATGTTGTGTGCATGTGTGTGTATATGTGTGTCAGTGCGCGTGTGTGTGGCGTGTGTGTACGCGTGCTTGTATGTGTGTGTGTGCGCGTGCGTACGTGCATGTACATGTGTGTGTGTGTGTGTGTGTGTGTGTGTGTGTGTGTGTGTGTGTGTGTGTGTGTGTGTGTGTGTGTGTGTGTGCTTGAATGGCACAACGTTGTCGTCGCTCCACTGACATGCTAATTACCACTGATGATGACAGTGATGATGATGACGTTTAATCGACGCTAATGATGATCCGATGATGACAGTGATTACAACATGCGATACGCGTCACTTTTGTCCTTTTCTTTGAAGACTTCGTATGTACTGAAAAGAGATTTTCGTTTCCTCTGTGACCCAGAAAACGTACGATAATTTTGAGTTTTACATGTGTGTTCAATTAAGGGTAAATATTTTTGTAATACATGTTTGTCTCATTTCTGTGTCAATAATTTCACAGACATTTTTAAATTTTGATTATGTGCGATTTACTTAACTTAATTCACTATTGCTACAATGTATTGAACTGTGTCTATCAGAAAAGAAAAAAAAATCAGTTTCGTTTTCGACGGGGACTCATGTATGCTCTATAAACACGCACGCATCACCAATTTTCTTGAATCCCTCGCAAAAAACGACAACAAACAAACAAAAAACCACCACACAAACAGAGACACACACGAACACATACAACAACAACAATACAAAGCCGTGAAAAGCTTTAATTTAGTAAAAATAATTAATAAACAGTCATGGGGGCAGGACACTAAAACGTTGTTACATCTTGTTACAGCTTTAGTCAGATCAAAGTTGGCTTATGGCCAAGAGGTCTATTTTTCAGCCCCAAAATGTTATTTGAAAAAACTTCAAAGCTTAGATAGTAAAGCTGTTAAATGTGCTCTTGGGGTACCGGTGTATACAAAAACACAAGAAGTATATAAAATAGCCGGCATCCTTCCTTTGGAAGACTGGAGGAAGTTATCAGCTGCTAAATATATAGTTAGAGCAAATGCAGTAGCTAACTATGTTGACACGGATCTTAAAATTCGGTCTGACATCCATTTCCCCAAGAGAGCAAGAACAATAAAGGCACAAGAAACAATATCCAGTTACACAAATGAGCTCTTCGAAATTTGCAGAGTAGTTCCTAAAAAAGTTTCACATAAACTGATATGTTGTCCTCTACCCCCCTGGGAATTGTCCACTGCTACTTTTGATATCAACTACATTGAAACTGACTTGAGAAAAGATATTAATCCGCACCTGTTGGCAATTGACGTTCTGTCTCATCTGCATGAAAAATATTCACATCACTTGAAAATATTTACTGATGGCTCTGTTCTAGATGATGGTGCAGCAGGCGCTGGTTTTATAATTCCAAACTTAAAAGTGGAAAAGGCTTACTCTTTAGGACAGGGATACTCAATCTTCACGTCTGAATTAGTTGCCATCCTAATGGCACTGAAATATATAGTAGATCTACCCATAGATATATTTAGTATCTTATTATGTGTAGATTCGAAATCTGCATTACAATCCCTGACGAGCTGCAAATGTAAAGTAAATAGTACGTTAATATTTGAGATAAACTTTTTAATTCATTGTTTAATAACAAATAATACTCACGTTACTTTTTGTTGGATTCCATCACACTGTGGTATAATAGATAATGATCGAGTCGATAGAATCGTTAAAAGTGCAGCAATGAATAGGGCAGGCAGTACTAAACTTGATTTACGACTCTCTGAACATGAAATGAATGCTATATTAGAAAAGAAAGTAAAAGCGCAATGTCACTATCGCCCCTTCATCATAAATTACCAGGGTTTTACAAGACTAGAAATAACTTTAGCTTACAGATTATATCTGGACTCACTTCGGATTAAGATCAATAATACCATCAAATGTGTCTGTAATGAGTCTATAACAGTTAAACACCTTTTGTGTTGTCAGCGAATGCGACCTTATTTCCCTGTATCATTTTCAAAATTGAAACAGAAACACACTGATTTCACTTTGTATTTACACTTTGCTAGGCATTTACTGCACAGTCCTGTAGGTCGTTTTCTTTGATCAAGACCGATTGTTTTTATACCTGTAACTCCCACCTACCTCTGTTTGTTTGCTTGTTAGTTTTATCGTTACTCCTTGACTGTTACAATGTTTTTATTCGGTAAGATTATCCTTTTCTACCTCTCTACCCCACCAGATAATCACAGATGGTTTGTCATAACCCAGCACGGGACACGCTCGTTGCATGCGCATGCGTATACGTGCACACACTCACACACACACACACACACACCCACACACATACACACACACGCGCGCGCGCGCGCGCGGTTACATACACACATACAGCCCTGAGCAATCTGTTCAAGCCTGATCGTTCTAATGTTATGATTGCTTTTCTATTGTCCTACAATTTTTTTTTAATGTTAATTAATACAGTATGTTAAACTGTCTTTATGATTTCGTAGAATCTTCCACCCCATAGACACCTTTTTTTTTTTTTTTCTCTCTAAAAACACATATGTGAACAGACGTTAAAAGAAATAACGAACGAACAACAACAACAACAATAAAACCCAAGCACACAGAAAAACAAACAAACAAACAAAGAAATAAACAAAAAGATTGATTTCATATCAATACCAAATGAACTTCTCCCTGTATTTCTTTTCACAACTCTAGTGACACGATGATGGAAGAAAGAAGAAAGAATTTAACCAGATGAGAGTAGCTTTCTGGCAAAAGTACACTCAGCTTTTCGTGTGATGACCTTATTCAATAAGTTCCCACAAAAGTCTCCCTTCCACATCTTGAAAATTAGGTTTACCTATCTGATAGGTCTGACCTTATCCCCATGAAATTCTAGACTGTTTGCCAAGAATTCTAGTTTGCCAGCAGCCCAGTAGGACTGAGACACCGGTGACCAATCTCACAATTATTATGTCAGCAAAAACTTCATGTGTTTATATGCACAATGACCTCAATGATCTTTTAAACGCATACGTCTTTCCGTCTTTTCATGGCATCGGGGGAGGGAGGGAGAGAGAGACAGAGAGAGAGAGAGAGAGAGAGAGAGAGAGAGAGAGAGAGAGAGAGAAAGAAAGAGAGAGAGAAGTATCTCTTATGAATTTAGCTGCTATGTGCATGTACTCAACACCTACGCCTCTGTTCCACAAAATTACAAAATAATAAGAAGACAATGAGAGCAAAAAGGAGAGAGAAAAGAAACTGTTTCTTTCAAATAATTTGCTGGGAGGCCAAACAAACAAACAAACAAACAAACAACAAAACAAAAACAAAAGAAACAGTGATTGACTGGCGTGGCAATTTAATCTGTCATCAAGAGCGTTGCAATTTAAACTGTCACCGGACCCCGTTTCACTTGTCACGAAAGCCGGCAGTTGAATGCAAGTGATGACACCTTGTCTGCCAGGCAAGCGGGGGAGAAGAATTGCCTTAATTATCCCCCCTAGATCTGATGGGTGCGACAGTCGACTGGCTAGGACGCCAGTCTTTCAAATGGGAGGTTTACGTTCGAACCTGCTTGTGGGTGGCGCCAGGTGAGTAAACATTGGGGTTTTCTCCGATTGCCCAGATCAACATTTAGACAGACAATGCTGGTGCTGGAACCCCCTACGTGTGTACACGCTGGCAGAACATCAGATACGCACAGTAAAGATCCAGTAAGCTGTGTCGGTGTTCGTTGGTTTCACGAAAACGAAAACAGTTCAGCATGCTTCCACCCGAAAATGAAGTTTGACTGCCTTAACGGCGGGGTACAAACAAACACACAAACAAACAAACAAACCGGCCTACAGCGTAAAAGCCGACTCACATATTCGATGTTATAAATGTCCACATTTTGTAAAAAGTCGAACTACGCTAACCAAGCAGGTTAAGAATATCACTAACAGAAGAACAAAAAACAAACCACAGTTCTTTTCGTTTTGTTTTGTTTCTGTTGTTGTTGTTGGTTGTCGCCCACTTTTGTCTGTTCGCGTTTTGAACATTTTGTGTCCTTGTTTTGGATCAGTACGTGCCTCTGTTGTTATATGACAAATGACATTGTAATCTACAAAAAAAAAAAAAAAAAAAAAAAAAAAAAAAATCAAAAAGTAAAACAAACAAAAACAAACAAACAAACAAACGAACAAACAAACAAACCAATAGCTCAAACAACAACCGCAACAATGAGAAAATGTAACTTCCTTTCTTATCCCAGCGCAAAAACAACACCAGCAACAAAACAAAACAAACAAACAAAACAAAGTGGGGGAAGATCATTAAAGAAACAAAAAAAAAACAAAAACAAAAACAATCAAAAAATTGTGTGAAGGGAGGTAGAGAGAGATATAGATAGATAGATAGATAGAGAGAGAAAGAGAGAGAAAGAAAGAGAGAGAGAGAGAGAGAGAGAGAGAGAGAGAGAGAGAGAGAGAGAGAGAGAGAGAGAGAGAGAGAAAGAGCAGATATAGCAAAATATACTACTGAGGTTAAAAAAAAAACAACTCGTCCACCCCCCCCCCAAAAAAAAAAAAAAAAAAAAAATGTGGCAAGATAACGGCGAAAAGACAGAAGAAGAAACATGTTCGCTTTCTCTTTTCCGATTTACTCGCGGACACTGTCAATGCAAGTTCTCATGAAACCAAACATGTCGAGCATTGGGGAGAAAAAAGAAAGAAAGAAAGAAAGAAAGAAAGAGAGAGAGAGAGAGAGAGAGAGAGAAGAAAGAAAGAAAGAAAGAAAGAACAAAAAAACAACAGCAACAAACAAATATCCACCTTATCCCCACTACCAGCAGATCTCAAGAAAAGACCCATTTCACGTTTAGGGTGTCATGTTTCAAAAGCACGATCACAAAACACACAATCTCCCGAAATAGCAGCGAAGGGTAGAAAGGAAGAAAGAGACATTACGGTCTTTTTTCTCTCTCATTTTTTTTCATGACGCCCATTAGCCCATGAAGACAAGAACATGGCTCACAAAATGGCGAATTACGAACAAATACATAAAAGAAACAAATAAAAGCAGCAACTCTGTCACTATGTCTGTTACTGTGTTCCTGCCAGACCACGTACCTTTAAAAATGGCGGCAAAGCAATGTTAAAACAACTACAACAACAAACAAAAACAAACAAACAAACAAACAACAACAAAAAAACAAAAACAAAAACAAAGCAAGAAACAGATACCCCCTATTAAAAAAAAGCTTACTGACAAGCTTGCGATGTCTTTTTACAGAAAACCACACACTACCCAAAACCGCCAAAATCCGCCATTAAAAACAAACAAACAAACAAACAACCCTCCCCCCCACCCCTGATAAGCATGTAGCGATGCCCATCAGTCAAGATCTGCAATTTTAACCTGGCGGAAAGACATAAAAGGAAAAGGAAAAACATACAAACAAACAAACACACAAACAAACCTAAACATGCAACCATATTCTGAATCTTAATTTTCGTTATTTACTATATTTTTTCTTTATTTTATTTTCATTTTTCAAAATACAAAAAGCAAAGAAAATACTGAGCAGAGTATTTATTTGCTCAGACATTCACGAACAATAATCACATTGCAGAGGTGAAAGATCTAATACATTACACATACGTCAGTCGTTGCAATATAATAGCTATGAAGCAGGGGAATAACAGAGAGAAAGACAGACAAAAGAGAGAGAGAGAGAGAGAGAGAGAGAGAGAGAGAGAGAGAGAGAGAGAGAGAGAGGAGAGAGAGAGAGAGAGAGAGAGAGAGAGAGAGAGAGAGAGGAGAGAGGGGAGAGAGAGAGAGAGAGAGCTCACAGTAACTTAAAAAGAACTACAAGCAGATAAGTTTACTGTTGTGTCACTTCTGCCAAGCAGCAGTAGGAAAAAAACAACAACCTAAGAAGTAACCCAAACCAATCTCACTTCATTTCCAACGGAGACCTTCAGAGAAGCAAGAAACTCTACACACCACTCCATCGCAACGATATGAATTATTATGACAAATCACGTCAAGTATAGAGGAGCAAAAGACACCCTGAAGTACTTAAACTTCTCTGCGGACGCATCCATACAGTGGAAAGACTAATCATCGACCTACCAAAATATCGACAAAAACTAATTCGGGGAAAAATTGAGAGAGAGAGAGAGAGAGAGAGAGAGAGAGAGAGAGAGAGAGAGAGAGAGAGAGAGAGAGAGAGAGGAGAGAGAGAGAGAGAGAGAGAGAGAGAGAGAGAGAGAGAGAGAAAGAAAGAAAGAAGAAAGAAAGAAGGAAACAAACAAGCAAGTAAACAAACAAACAAAAAAATATTTCGGCGAAATGCATGGTACACGGATGTTGAACAGACACTTATCAACCCTTTCATTCGCTCACACTATCCTATCCATCAGCTGCAAAACCTTAACCTTTTGAATCCCTCAGCCTGTCCACTAGTTGCAAATACTTAACCCTTTTCCTCCCTCATTCTATCCACCAGTGCAAAAAATTAACCCTTTGACTCCCTAACCCTATCCACCAGCTTCCCATTTAAACCTTTGGCTGCTCACCCTATCCTCCAGCATGGCAGCTTGTGGATAGGGTGAGGCAGTAAACGGCTTAAGCCACTTTGAAATAGTGAAATGCGAAACATATACACACAGAACACTTCTGGTCTGTCTCACTGTGATAGTGATTTTCCCCAAGTTTTTTTTCCCCAACGTTGAAACATAAAACGGGAACGCATCTGTCGTTATTTGGTCACATTCCACCTTTGGTTTCAATTTTCCCAACACAGAATTCCCGCACTCAGACTAATTCCATATACACTGACATTTCATATTCTGATCATCATGACACTCACCATGTTGCTTTCCAAACACAGTAAACAAGTCACACACGCAAAGAACAAAGCATCTTTCCTCTTCACCTGCTCACACCCCGGAATCATATACCGACATCCACAAACTTGATATCTTAACGGCTACCAAAAACAAAACGAGACACACAAAGAAACGTCGTTTCCTTTTCTCTTGTCCCACTGCTCATTTCTGGTTCCGACAGTCCATTATCAGTACACGACTTGATTACTTCACAGTAACCAAAGGCTGAAATAAAAAACGCATGCACTCATGAAGCAGACGATGACATCTTTTCTCTGTATCTGGTGCCATTTTCTTTCGGATTTATATACGGTCAGTCCACACACTTGATCACTAAACTGCTTCCAAAACGCAAAGCGACACGCACACTAGGACCGCATCATTTTTCTTCTTTATCTGCTCCCATTTTGTCACGTCTGATTTATATACCGAGCTCTACCATCCCCATCATCACTGGCACAAACTGGATCATCACCTGACAGCTACCAAATTGACAGTCCCCAAAACAATCTTGTGGACGAGGGCCGAGACTCTCTCTTTACTCCCTCACCCCATCCACTAAGCTTCCACCCTCTCAACCTATCCACCAGCTTCCATCAACTTCTTGTAGCTGGTGGACAGGGTGAGGGAGTGTAAATCTAGTTTCCTGACGATGTAGAGCTACCCCAGTCAACTTCATCAGAACAGGAACAAAGCGCGGTGAAGGGTTCTGTGAAGGAACAAAAAGGCTATTGGCTTTCTCTTAACCTTTGGCGTCATGTCTTTTCGCCTCAAGCCCTCATTGGCGCTACCGTTTTACTGGCACTGCGGTGTCTAGCTTAATGATGTCGCCGGATATGACGAGCAAGCGACTTGTTTTCTCCTGGTCCAAACGAAAGGATGACTTGGTTGACCCTGTATGTGTGTGTGTGTGTGTGTGTGTGTGTGTGTGTGGTGTGTGTGTGTGTGTGTGTGTGTGTGTGTGTGTGTGTGCGCGCGCGCGCGCGCGCGTGCAAGCTAATATACCTGCGTGCGCGATTTTGTCTGCATTCAGAACACATTTATTTGCGATAAACTCCGGATAGAGCCGTAAGACGCAGACTGGTTGCAATAAGCCCACATTCTATGCATGCGCGCGTGTGTGTTGTATGTGCGTGTGGACAGGAGAGAGTGTTCGTGCGAGAGAGCCTGGGCTTTGTGTTTTGTTGTGCGCGCTGTCTCCATTAAAGCATCAAAGAAAAGATGGAGGGGAAAGGAAGAGGTCGGTGAGTGGAACATGGACAGGTGGACGTGGTGTAAGGGGGGGGGGGGGAGGGGGATTCAGTGTGCAGTTCAAGGGGAGGTGTAAATGTGGTTGTGAGTGCATAGGTGAGGACTAGACATGTCCAGTATTTTTGAGACAGACAGAGAGAGAGAGAGAGAGAGAGAGAGAGAGAGAGAGAGAGAGAGAGAGAGAGGATTGAGAAGAGAGAGGTAGAGAGAGAGGGGAGAGAAAGAGAGAAGGAGAGAGAGAGAGGGAGAGAAGAGAGAGAAAGAGAGAGAGAGAGAGAGAGAGAGAGAGAGAGAGAGAGAGAGAGAGGAACAGATCATTAACAAAACACATTTGCTGACTTTTAATTTTTCAGATGGACCTACATAACCATCTCTGTTGCACAGCCATTGACATTTGGGAGTAAATGTTTCATCTACTTTATATTTGTGATACCTTTATACACAAGACAAGAAAAAATTTAATAAAGAAGATTAGTGAAAGACAAGCAACATTTATACGGCATTTTATGAGGCAAGAGAAATTAGAGCACCTAGTCACAACAGGAAAGCTGGAGGGAAAGAGAACACCAGGTAGATCCAGGGAGAAAATATTGGACGGACTTGCAGAGTGGCTGAGGACAGAGAGGGTGGGAGATGTACTTGCAGCATCAAGGGATAGATTCGTATGGAGGGCTATGATCACCAACGCCATGCGGCAGTGCACATGATGATGATGATGATGAGTTCCTGTAAAACATTGCGTATCTTCTGGTTCGGCGCTTTCATCATAGAAGTAGGGATTAATTTTCATTTACTTTGGCATATGTCCGCCTTTTGCTCCCATGCTTCTGAGAAGGGCTTAGGGCTCTCGTGAGATAAGGCACTGCGCAGTCAATATCATTATTATCATCATCATTACTAGCATTATCTACCGAGAAGTCCACAGCATTCACAATGCGGTTGTTTACCTATAAGCAAGTACAATTTGTACTCTGAGGTATTTTGTCTGTCCCAGAGGGCTTGGTTACCAAAGCAGGTATTGTTTATACATTAAAGTCATTCACCTGTCCACAAGGCTTCGTTACCAAAGCGGGTACTATTTGCACATTTAGAGCATTTACCTGTCCATGGGAGTTTAACTACCAAAAGAGGTACTGTTTACACATTAAGATCACCGACTGCCCATGAGACTTAGTCACCAATGCGGGTACTGTTTGTATATTAAGCTTATTTATCTGTCTACGAGGCTAATTTATCTTCTTCATCATCAAGTGCCTTGTCACATGGCGTTGGCGATCATGGCCTTCCATCTGTTTCTATCCCTTGTTGTCGCAAGCACATCTTTCACCCCCTCTGTCTTCAGCCACTCTGCAAGTCCGTCCAATATTTTTTCCCTGGGTCTACCTGGTGCTCTCTTTCCCTCCAGCTTTCCTGTTAATTTACCTTACCACCTGCTATCTGTACATTAAGCTCATTTACCTAGGCATAAATGTTTCGACATCAGTCTTTCGTTGCTTTCAGTATGTTTTGCTGCCATATTTTCTGCGCCACTTCCGTGTGAGCGCCCTCACGCCGTTCATTTCGACCTTTCCAGGCTCTCCAAAACAATTCCAAATTATCGAAACTGAGGTCATGTATGACAGCAGGGTCTGAAGGGTCGCATAGACAATTTTTCGTAATGCTATAACGACAAGAACAGGGATGATAATAATGACGTTATGGAGTTCCCTTTGAGACTGAGGCTGCTTGACAGGGCTGTACTTTACGCTTATTTTCATGAAATGTCCTGGCGTCAAACAGGCCCGAGAGATACAGAAATCTACGCAGTAACTCGAGAAATAGGAGCAACACTTTCCACGACACATCCGTAGGGTGCATGAGACTTGACTCTGTTGTACCAGTCTTCCCAACGAATCCACACCACGCTCTACTCTGGGTCAGAGCAGGTCAGGGCAGAAAAATCGCTCGTGACTTTTTTTTTCACTGATGGAGGTTAGAACCGACAACCTTCCAGTCAGTCGTCGATTACGCTAACCACTTCCCCATATTGACCAGTTTGTTATCATAGTCTTGTTGATCGGCCAGCAAAGGTTTTTCATTTACCTAGCAACAGCTATTTGTACAGCAATGTGATTTACCAGTACGTATGTGTTTACTCGCCACAGCCAAATTGATTCATTCACACACACACACACACACACACACACACACACACACACACACACACACACACACACACACACACACACACACACACAAACACACACACCACACACAAAGTGCGGTGATTTACGTGTGGATTCGTGATTATCTGATATTTGCAATAATGCAGGCGCTGTGGATATATACATAGGTGATTACCTGTGATAACTTGATGGACCCACCCACAAAGCACTGGCCATGTTCGTTTGCCCTCACAGAGCATTCATTTGCCGTAAACACCAATACAAAGGAAGAACGAACATCATCGTGACTAGCCAGTAGACATGTGTTCATCTGATGTGAACGCAAAACAGCCACAATTCTTTTTTAGTCGGAGTTGAACGACATGTGGTCATCAGGATTGCAACAGAGCAATGACCTGGTTAATCGTTTTGTCCCTTCGGATGTGTATATGCACGTTCTTTTTGCCCACACTGTGCAGGCGGTATACTGTTGCACAGTCTGCAAAATCCGTCTTTGGTCAGTGTGCATATCAAAAGATATGACAAAATCAATTTTCACTGCACTTTAAAAAAAAAAAGCAGACAAAAAGCAGGGACTATAGAATGCGAACTCCATCGTACAATCAGCTTGATGAGTCATGTAACAAAGATTCTGTTAAGAATAATCACGATGAGGGCAAGGAACAGAATCAAAAGAGAAATAGCAGAAGAACAATGTGGATTTGTCGAAGGGAAAGGAACTATTAATGCCATATACATCCTAAGAACTCTCATAGAAAGATCAACAGGATTGATTCTTACCCACAGATGCCTATCAATTAACATCAGGAAGAGAGTTCTTCAGTGTTATATAGAACCGATAATGTTGTACAGATGTGAAGCCTGGACAGTCAACACTCAAAGTCAGAACAAGATTGAGGCAGCTGAAATGTGGTTTCTAAGAAAAATTAAGAGTTCCAGGGGCAGCAAAGAAAACAAACGAGACAGTCTTGAAGGAGGCAGACACAAAAAGAACATTAATGAAGAAGAATAGGAAAAGACAAGCAACATTTATATGACATTTTATGAGGAAAAGAGAAATTAGAGCATGTAGTCACAACAGAAAGCTGGAGGGAAAAAGAAGACCAGGTAGATCCAGGGAGAAAATATTGGTCGGACTTGCGGGCTGGATGAAGACAGAGAGGGCGAGAGAAGTGCTTGCAGCGACAAAAGGTAGAATCGTATTGAGGGCTATGGTCGTCAACACCACGCGGCAGGGCACATGATGATGATGATGCATATTAAATGTTTTCGTATTTCCAGAAGCTACCGGACACTGGCATGGTTTATATATATGATCTTTAACATGCATGTTTGATGTTCTTTGTGAGTAGGCCCTAACAGGTCTGTACACATACTGATCTGGGAGATCGGAGAATTCTCCACCCTTTATCCACAAGGTGGGAGGTACCGGGGCAGGATCGAACCCGGCTAATCTGAATGCGAAGAAGAAGCACCATCAGCTTTACCCCCATGCAGAGACCATAACACACTCATGTCATCTTCCTCCACAGATGTGAAACTAGGACTCGAAAAAGAATCAAGGCCTTTGACATCAACATGTCTGGAGATATTTTTATTCGTTCGTTCCGTTTGTACCGACAGGTGTTGCAGAAAGATGAAGCCGGCGGCATGCAGCTGGACGAGAAGCCTGGCATAGAAGAGTCATGTTGTAATATGTGGAGTTTGCCTAACACTCAAACCATCTAGCATCGCCACAATCCTTCTGAAGCCAAAGCATCTCATGTTGTAAGCTGAAGGTCTGGCCGTTTGACTGGGATCCTGATCAGGTAGCCAAGTTCCTCCATCCGCTTTGTGCGATGTACTAGCTGACAGGAGTTGCTTCAATAATCTCTTGCATCTCCACGTTTCTTCTTATGTCTCTTTTCGTCTTGCCTGCTGTTCTTCTGAGTCACCTTATCTTAGGTAATGATCTTCTCTGTCAAGAATTAAAAAAAATGCTATAACACAAGAATAGTACTAAAGGAGCTATTAATAAAATTTAAAATCTAAAGAATTATGAATCAGTTGTAAAACATGCAAGACCCTGTCAAAGATTTTGTTTGAAGTCTTTGAAGGCACTGATAAGTCAGTGAAGGTAAAAATATCGTTCTGATAAGCCTGGTTGTTGTTTTTTATACACATGCTTAGATGTTTTAATAGTGATAAAATTTCGGAGTTTACACCATTTGCCTTTTGGACTCTGGTCTTAGTTTGCCTGTCCATTTTTCCATCTTTGGCAAATAAACTTGTCAAGT
>CM060314.1:26888390-26895890 GCA_030674185.1 Monoplex corrugatus
GAGAGAATAAGGCTAAGGGAGTAGTAAACCCCGAAAAAAAATCACCCTGCTGCCTTGTAGGTTGTCGTGGGAACGACAAAGGCTAACGGAGAGACTGTTAAAACAACAACAACAACAAAACCCCCCCACAAACAAACAAACAACAACAACAACAAACAACCGATGGAAGGCAACGGGAAACCACCATCGTACTTTCCCCAGAACAATCATGGCCAGACAAAAGAAAAATGAAAATAACTACGTAAATAGGGGCTCCTATGGAGCACCTTCGTCTTTAGGGATCGTCATGCTGTGCAGGTGACACCAGACCATCAGCAAGCGTTAAATCTAAAAAAAATTGCAACATGGAATGTCAGGACATTGTAGCAAAAAGGAAAATTAGATAATGTCAAAATGGAGATCGAAAGGCTTAACATTAGTGTTTTAGGACTAGGGGAAGTGAGATGGAAGGGGGCAGGCCATGATAACATCAGGAGAGCATACAATAATATATTCTGGTGGAAACTCACATGAAAGAGGAGTAGGCATCGTAACTGACAGGGACAAATCAAAAGCAGTTAAGGGATACAGGGCTGTGTCCAACAGAATTTTGCTGGTTAAACTGGACGGCAAGCCATTTGATATCAACATCTTTCAGGTGTATGCACCAACATCCGCAAGTACTCAGGACGAAATCGACAACTTCTACATAGTATTAAAGATGGCCAAGGTCCAATGTAAATCACAAGAAGTTACGATAACAATGGAAGATTTTAATGCTAAAGTGGGACAGGATAGGGTGGAGGATACAGTTGAACCTAATGGCCTCGGTACACAAAATGAAAGGGGAGGGAAACTTGTAGAATGGGCACAGACGAATGAGTTCATAATAGGAAACACCTGATTTGAGCAGCCTAATAGAAGAAAATGGACATGGATGAGTCCAGGAGATAATACCAAAAATCAGACTGACTATATCCTGATCAACAAAAAATTAAGAAATTCTTTGCTGACAGCAAAAACACTACCTGGCACAGACGGCAACAGTGACGACAATCCTGTAGTGGGAAGATTTAGGCTGAAATTAAGGAAAAGGAAACAGACTAAAAGCAACATCAAACTAAATCTTGGACTCTTAAAGACAGATGAAATGATTCGTAAAATAATTAACGCTCATGTTCAAAACAAATTCAGTGCTCTGGAAGACGTTGGTGACAGTGAGGAACAATGGACAAAGTTGAGAAACTCGATAAATGAAGCTTGTGAAGAAATCCTTAGAGTGGATGACAAAAGAAATTCTAGGCTTGATGGAGGAACGGTGGAAGGCAAAGAGAAACGAGGAAACATACAGGAAGATAAACAAAGAAATCAGGAATAGGTGCAATGAAGCTAAGGAAGCTTGGCTGAAAACAAAATGCAAAGAAATAGAAGATCGACACAAAACGGATCCTCAGGGTATGTACAGACGAATTGAAGAAACTGTCCACAAGAAAAATACATGCTTAAATCGAAAGACGGTACGCTTATCATGGAAAAAGACAAAAATATTAGATAGATGGGGAGGTATATTAAAGACCTTTTTGAAGATGACAGAAACGAAGAACACATTATAAGAAAGAACGTTGAAGGCCCACCCATAATGGAAAATGAAGTTATAGCAGCACTGAAAAAGATGAAACCAGGAAAAGCCCCAGGACCAGACAATATTACTACAGAGATGACTGAAGCCCTGGAGGAATTTGTATTGAAAAAATAGCAGACCTCCTAAATGGGATTTATGACACTAAAACCCCCCCCCCCCAAAGATTGTTAAAATCAATTTTCATTGCACTCCAAAGAAAACAGGGGTTATAGAATGCGAACTCCATCGCACAATCAGCTAGATGAGTCATGTAACAAAAATCCTATTAAGAATAATCATGATGAGGACAAGGAATAGAATCAAAAGTGAAATACAGAAAAACAGTGTAGATTTGCTGAAGGGAAAGGAACTATTAAAGCCATACACGTCCTAAGGACTACCATAGAGAAGTCCGTCGAGATGAATAAGGATTTATATTTATGCTTTGCTGATTATACCAAGGCTTCCGATCAGGTAAAACATGAAGAATTGAACAACCAACTAGAAAGACTCAGTATTGACGGAAAAGATCTGCGAATAATCAGAAATATGTATTGGGAACAAACAGTTGCAATGTGAATAGAAAACGATACAAGTTCTTTCCAATATATCAAAACAGGAGTCACACAAGCTTGTGTTTTATCACCAGATCTGTTTTAACTTTATAGCAAAAACATCACGAGAAACCTGGAAGAATACGCTGGATTAAATGTTGGAGGAAAAATGATAAACAACATTCGATACGCAGATTACACCGTGCTAAGTGCAGAAATGAAAGGGACCTACAAAACCTTGTGAATATACTAGAAATAGAAAGGAAAGGTAAGGGCTTGGAACTAAACAGCAGGAAGACTGAAGTCATGGTGATCAGTAAAAAACATGAAATCCCCTCATGCAAAATATCAGCAAACGGCACAACCTTGAGACAGGCTGATAAGTTCAAATACCTGGGAACGATCAGTTCATCAGACGGCAGATGCACATCAGATACAGCCAGCAGAATCAGCCAGCCAAAATAGCATTCAAGAAGATGAAAAGCATTCTTACCAACAAATGCCTATCAGTTAACATCAGGAAGAGAGTTCGTGAATGTTATATAGAACCAATACTGTCGTACGGTTGTGAGGCGTAGACAGTCAACAAGCAAAGCCAGAACAAGATTGAGGCAGCCGAGATGTGGTTTCTAAGAAGAATGTTGAGAGTTCCATGTACAGCAAAGAAAACAAACGAGACAGTCTTGATGGAGGCAGACATAAGAATATCATTCATAAGGAAGATTTGGAAAAGACAGGTGACATATACAGGCCATTTTATGAGGAAAGGGGAATTGGAGCACCTGGTCACAACAGGAAAGCTGGAAGGAAAGAGAGCACCAGGTGGACCCAGGGAAAAAATATTGGACAGACTTGCAGAGTGGCTGAAGACAGAGAAGGTGGAAGATGTGCTTGCGGCAACATGGGGCGGATGCATATGGAGGGCCATGATCGCCAACGCCATGTGGCAAGGCACTTGATGATGATGATGATGATATACATATCTATATCTATATATGTATATATCTATATATATGTATATGTATATGTATGTGTGTGTGTTTGTGTGTACATATACATGCATACATAAACCCACAGACAACACTTACACACTCACAGACACACAGGCAGACAGACAGACACACTTACAGACAGACAGACACACACAGATACAAACAAAGACTCAGACAGACACACACACACACTTACACACTCATAGATACAGACACACACATACACAGACACCGATCCAAACCAAGTCAGAGACACAGACACACAGACACTTCAAACAGACACTCACACAGAAACACATCAAAGGCAGAAGCACAAGGGTGGGTCATGACTCTGTACTACAGTGACCTCTTCATCTCATCGAGACCGTTACAGTTTGTCCCTGCTTCCTTATTAACTCTTCTAATTCGCTTTCTATCGAAGAAACGTTCATCTTAGTGTTTACTCAATCATCCACTTCTAAGGGACAGCGTTTCAAATCGACTGGAGGTGTCTATACACAACTATATACGAAGGCAGGACGCTGGGGTACAGGGTAAAGGAGAAAAAGACTTGAAACACTGTCACAATTAGCGTGTCCTTAAGAAAAAGTAAGTGCCAAAACCGTATCTAATAAAGACCTGGAGAGTCCTTGCTGAAACAGTTCAACACTTTTTGTCACTGGGAAACTAGATGTGGATCATACCCATCCAAAAGTACGTACTGGAAGAACGAACGTGTATTTCTTGTTCAGCTGCACTTGTGAGCCAAATATAATATTTGTGTTTGAAAAGCCCAAGAAAAAAGACTTTCTGAAATTGTTGGACAAGATTATCATGTGAGTCAAGTAAGTCTTTGTCGTAATAGACAGCCAAAGCATGTGGTGTTGGACCGTTTATATCCCGACACACTGAAGGAAGCAGTCCTCGTGCTAGGATGGGTATGCAGTTAGTCTGAAGACAGCTTTCGTCCACTTATGCTCAGCGCCGAATTGTAACATCTTTATGTCGACATCTTAAAAGAAATAAAACATCAATAAACCTTAAAAGAACTGTCATGGTAAGATACTGATAACAGAACAACAGTTACATGGACACGAAGTCACAAGAACAGACACAAGTTCACAGACAAATGCAGACATACAGTGAAACGCATGTGCAAAATCTCGCCCTGTCTGAGCTGATTTTTTCTTTGGTGAAAATGGACAAGAAAATTGTGTCGACGCCGTGAGTGTTAAAGGCAGACCCCATTATTGTCTTCAATGTGCTGATGCATGTAAAGCCAGAGACACCGGGCTCTGGCATTGTTCTCGCTTTGCTGCCGTGTATACTGCTAAAAGGAATCAATTCCAACAATAGACTTCAGCTTAATGACGACAAAACAGAAGCTATCCTCATTGGCACCCGTCAGAAACTTTCTCAGCTGCCTCCTCTTTCTCTCCCATTATGTAACACATCAGTCCCAATTTCTGATTCAGCTAAAAACCTTGGTGTCTGCATTGACTCTACCCTCTCCATGAACAACTTTGTTTCTCAAACTGCCAGATCCTGCTACTATCATCTCCATCGTATAAAGCTGATCAGGAAGTATCTCTCTGTCGAAACAACTGCAAAACTCGTTCTCTCCTTCATAATGTCTCGCATTGACTATTGCAATTCACTCCTGTCTGGTCTTCCTGCCTCCACCATTCACATCCTACAGCGCATTCAAAACAATGCTGCACGCCTTGTACTCAAAAAGAAAAAAGCTGACCACATATCTCCTCTCCTGGCACAACTTCACTGGCTCCCTGTATCAAAGCGCATACAGTACAAACTAGACACCATGTGCTACAAAAGCCTCAATAACGCAGCCCCCGATTACCTGTCAAGCCTACTTGAGATCTATGTTCCCTCACGTACCCTCCGCTCTGCCTCTGATCCTCTGACTCTTCGCTTTCCACGCACTAAGCTCAATACCTATGGTCCACGAGCCTTCTCTGTTTCTGGTCCACTCTCCTGGAACAAACTTCCTCTCTCAGTCCGTCAGCAACCTACTTTTGTCTCCTTCAAGCCCGCTCTCAAAACTCACCTTTTCTCTCCTGCATAAAATCCTAACCTCACTCAACCCTCCCCTCTGCAGCCTGTCTCCGCTCGGAGGGAACCACATGGTTATAATATATAATTGTATGCTATGCTCTCTATAATTTTCCATTGCTTTTATTCTTGCTTTTATTGCTTTTATTCTTTCTCCCCATTTATAGCCATGCGTGTGTGTGGGTGTGTGTGTGTGTGTGTGTGTGTGTGTGTGTGTGTGTGTGTGCTGTATGTGTGCGTGCGTGTGTGTGCGAGCGTGCGTGCCTGCGTGTGTGTCTGCTTCAGCGCTTAGATTTGATTTTATCAAGATTTTGCGCTATATAAATATTGTAATTATTATTAATTATTATTATTATTTGTTCTAGCTTCGTTTCTGTGCATACCGCTAAATCATTTGCACTCTGGTATCGTTTTTGTATTGCTGCAGCTTGTACAGGTAAAACCAGTAGATTCCAACATTACTCTGGCTCTCCTGATCTCTTAACACTTTCAGATGGCGGACTTTTGCTGCTGATGTTTTCGTAGATGGAGATAATGTCTTCTGGCATTATTCTAGCTTCACAAACGTTTTTGCAGTTTCTTTTCTTCTGCAATATCTGCCTTGCTTAGGACCTATCGATCCATGGAAGCTGCAAAACAGACTGTCTGGCGTAGATAATCTGTGGTGCCTTTGGAGATAGAGATTGTGGCACACTGCATTATGGGATTGTCCTGGTCTCTCTGTTGATTATTTTGCCACTGAAAACTGGTTAGGCTGACATATGGCTAATACTGGCATTGTCCACAGTAACGTACGGTTGTTGCCATTACATGTCGTTTCTGTCCTTGGAAAGATCTGTTCTGTACTTGTAAACAAATAAATCAATCAATGCCGAGAAAATGTTTTTTCGCCCTTATGAAGACATTCTTTTGTTATACAAGAAGAAAGCTGAACATCAGGAAAGTTATCACTGCTGTGGGTTTTGTGTGTTTTGGTGCAAGTTTATATGTATTAAATTTACTGTCTTGTCGAAAGCAATCTGACATGTACCAGATTACGAAACATCAATTTTCTGAGTTGAATAAAGGAAAGAGCAAAGATGATATGATTAAGTAGCCAGTTTCAGTGTTAAGTTTTATGTCTTCAGACTTTGTACTCAACCATTTGGCCACAATGGTTATGATTTAAACGAAACTACACATTGACAAGAAACTGCATTAAGCATCAGAAGGTGTGAACTGTTCATCTGTACACTTCCATCCGCGTCCTGCTTGGCGTAGAAGCAGTGCTCTTGTCTTCCAGTCTAATTATATGGTTTCTAGAAAATCCTTAACTCTGTTTACGCAAATCTCCGTGCATATGGCCGCAAGTCCCACCAGCTGTGAATGGGTTCATGACATGTTCAAGGTTGAGAAAGGTAAAACAGCAAGTGGGAACAGACATGCACTGTCCTCATAATGCTGGCCCCAAGAAAAGTTGTAATACCTACATCATGTGTTCCCATCTTTTTATATACCTGTTCTTAAGTCACATAATGCTAAACTAAACTACACACGTTATAATGAAATCAATTAAAATGTCAACTAATTGAACAACGAGCGACAAATGCACACTCGTGTGTGATCGTACATATTCATACAAGAACACTGAAACAAAGTGGGGAAAGACAGAGAGAGATAACAACAACAACAACAGCAACAACAAAAACGATAATAATAATAAATAATCATAACAACAACAATAATAATGATAATTACACTTCATTATTATAATAATTATAATAATATGACTATAATTCATTCTTGTACAGTGCTATTCTCCAAACCCATTCGGACTCATGCACATTACACATTTTACGAGACACAGACTATAATATATACAAACGCACTAATATATCACTCATACACATACAAATTCAGAAACACATTTATAAACACGCAAAATAAATACGTACCAACAATGTCCAACCATACATACATACACATATATATGCATACGCATACACACACACACACACACACACACACACACAATAATATATATATATATATATATATATATATATATATATATATATATATATATATATATATATGGTGTTCGTCTGTCGTCGTCGACAATGACCATGGCTTCATGAAGTTGCTTTGAGTCAGTGTGTCCGGAGGTGACTGATCAATCCGATCCGGGCACGGAAGTAACGTCCACAGGTTGGACATCTGTGGCCGGTTACTGTGGTTGAAGGGTTTGCAGCCCTAGCTTTCCGTGCAGCTCGTTTTTCTTGTGCAGATTGGATACGAGACACTTCTGAAGTGGTACATCCGG
>CM060314.1:26900890-26920890 GCA_030674185.1 Monoplex corrugatus
TAAGACATCCTGGCACTGCCCCGGCCTCTTTGTAGTGGGAAATAGTGGACTCAGGCACTGTACTTAATGCTCAGATTGGGCTGAGACAAGCCCAAAGCTGATATTGTCTACACAGCTGGAACCATTGTTGTCATTATACAAAATTTTGCTTTTTGACCTCGCAAAGATCTCTTCTTGTCAAGAAAGAAAATCACACAACATCTGAGAAAAAAATCTTTTTTAGTCTTTATGAAGAAATTCTTTTGTTTTAGAAGAAAAATGATGAACATTAGAAAATATTAGTCTTTATGAAGAAATTCTTTTGTTTTAGAAAAAAATGATGAACATTAGAAAATAAACAGGTAAACACGTACTGTGTTTTTCTCCTGTAAACAAACCACACTGGCTGTCTAATGAAAGTCAACATGCATCACATTATCAAATATCAAATCAAATACATTGATACAAACAGAAGATAACAAAATGGATACTTCTTTATCATTATGATTACAGATACATGTTAAAAGTGTAGGAAAGTGTTATGATGACCCCCTGAAAGATACAAAAATAGGCAAGGAAACCAAGCAAATAGCAGATGAAAGCCTACAAGTAATAGACCAATATGGCCTTCTTGGTAAATACATGCTGATTCCAATGATCCTCTGGCCTCTGTTGACAAACTATATCAGCACTAGCACATCAACAAATATGCAAGGAAAAGCTTGGTGTCCTACTGGGTCTCACTGACATTGCGCTCTACTGTCACTAGGCAAAGCTGATGCTGACCCTACAATCTATCATCAAGGAACACAAGGTGAGAAATGCTAAGCTTCTTAGTATGCTTAAGTACTTGGGAGATAAGGCTGTGAGATCAAGCCAGTCCAAGTTGAGGGCCGGCAGAAAATGGAAAGTCTGGGAGGCAGTGGCTGCAGCAAAGGAAAGCTTCATGGTCAGAGAAATGATAGGGCACATGCAGACCAACAGGCAGCGACTGGGATCAACAAAGATGGAATAGTGATCTGAGGCCAACAGAAAGGCAAAAAGAGATATGATAATACAAGATATTAAGAAAAAAAAAGAAGTTGTCATGAGACTCCAGAAGTCAGTCCAGCAAGGCCAGCAAGAACAATGAACGACCAGGAAAGATGTACTCCAAAGAAGTCTAAGCTGGAATGACATAAGGCATATGGTCCCTCTCAGAACCAGTTTCATTCTCAGATGACATCCTACCCTTGAATGCTAATCTGCTGAAATGGGGGAAATCAAATGAACCTGTGTGCCCACTCTGTCAGGGCATACAAATGGTGGAACATGTCTTGAGTTCATGCAAGGTAGCGCTAACCCAATGGAGGTACATGTGGAGGCATAATCAAGAGATGGCACAAACAATCAGCACTGCCAGATGAAAAACATGCCACCAGAAGTTCCTACAACATTCTACATGGCAGGAAGCAGCAAACTGTGGCCTGAAAAAGATATGACAAATGGAGCATGGAAACGGGGTCTGTTAGGTAAAACGGATAGCTGGGAATGCAGAGTAGTTCTTCCACAACGAAAAAACATCCAGAAATCATCAGCAAGACTAACATGAGACTGGGCATAGTTCTCCCTTCTGCACTCCCATTTATCAAGAATAACGACTGTGATCAAGATCACTAAACCATATGAAAATAGAATGGAGGAAGTTCATATCTACAAGAATAAGAAATATGCCAGTCTAGTCAGCAACCTGAAGAACTCTGACTTTCAAGCCAAAGTCCTAGCCATAGAGGTTGGAGCAAGGGGGTTGATAGGCACATCGGCCATGCCTTCATGAAACAGCTCTTGATTTCTGGAGGAGAGAGAACCAGAGCACTAAAGGCTATGACAGAAGCAGCTGAAAAGAGTTCCAGCTGAGTATGGTCAAGGAGAAACAAAAAATAAACATTATAAGGCTTTAAAGTCCCTGAGTGTTGCTGGTGTCTGATGGCTAAGTGGTTTTAAGACATCTCTTGCAAGGGTGACTCGGGATTGAGAAACCGATCACCTTGATGTACAGGCTCAAATCCAGATGGAGGATAAATTTCTATAAAATAATTGCGACAACAGCCCCTTAAGAGTTTTTCGGAAGATGAGGGCCGAAACTCTTGCTTGGTGGGGGTTTCTCCTCAGAGAATCTTCTGCTGTTCGACTCTTCCAAGAGTTTCTTGCTATTACATTATCTTTCTTCCTTTTTTTAGTTCTTTGTTTATTATAAGATATATTTTAGATGCCCGTATTGTAGTACAGTAATAAGGTTATATTAAAAAAAAATCATATGAGATCGCAGAAAAAAAGGAAAAACATCTGTTATGTGCCTGCACATGTCAATTATAAAGCCTGTCATTCCAACGTAGAAAGACTGGTTATAAACTGATCCCTCAACCCTTGCTCCATCCATCTAACCTCATACAAACAAGATGACTTTAAAATGTACAGTTTGTCCCCAAACCCATAGATCGTAAGGAAACGAGTGTAATGAAATGTTTTATTTCGAAAATTGTGGTGTATATGTTATTATCATCATCATGTTATAAATTGTCCTATTCATGGGGCATAATCTTGGTGGACTCAGTACAGTGTTTTTCATCTAGGTAACTTCACGTATGAAAAACTTTGTTGGCCTGACAACATGGGTGCGTGCACGCGTGCGTGCGCGCGCGCGTGTGTGTGTGTGTGCGCGTGCGTGTGTATGTATATAAATGTACAGGTAAATATATCTATATTGTGCAGGTTAATGTTCTTCTAAAAGATACTTGATTATACTGTTTTGTGTTGGTTTCAGAAAACAAGGATAGCTGAATAGTTACAGACTTTTGTGTCTAAAAGCAACACTAAGAAAAGATCTTGTAACTACAAGGTCGATTTATATTATCTGCAGAGAATGGCAGAAATCTTAAATAATGTTTCATAAGGGCTCCCCCATACAGAAAGATGTCTGGGAGTTCTGCTTGGAGATTCTGGCAGGAACTGAACAGCCAGGAGGTGAACAACTACTGCACAGTCATACAGGGGATTTTCAAGTTGCATGGGATCTGCAGAAGAAAGAGATAGGATGGGTACTGTCATTTTTCCCCTATGAGTGAGTGCACTGTGTAAGGACAAGGTTTCCCACTGACTCCATCTAAAATGTCCTCTTTTATCTATTTCAATAAAGGAGTAGCATTAAAATTGTGGATGGTCTCCTCCCACAAGGTGAATATGTAGTTTACAAGAGAGACTGTGTGTACAAGTGAGTGTGACAATCCAAAGGTACACACATGAGTCAAACATAAATACATTGCAACCAGGTGTTAAAAGATCTCAATTTCTCTCAGAACCAGTACAGTGCCCATATCTTCTCTGTTACCTTTCCATCTTTCCTGATCCTTAAAAGGGTTAAGTACCCATTATCATCTGGGTGGTCTGGAGAACGCATGCAAAACGTTTTCTCAAGTCAGACTGGAACATGTGCAGTCAGACTGGAAGGAAAAGCTCTACCTCTATGCCAAGCAGGCCTTTCTAGAAACGTAACAGATAAGCATGAATGTCTTCCACATCCATAATTATGCGCATCCATCCCTCAGCAGCTCAAAACGGACTTAACCATCTGCGTTCCAGTGAAATCATTAGGAATACAAATAACATACAACCAGCCAACAACAACAACAACAAACATGCTTGTGTGAGCTCAGATACTTTCAGATGAGAATAGACACAAGGACAGAGGGTAAGAGAGAGAGAGAGAGAGAGAGAGAGAGAGAGAGAGAGAGAGAGAGAGAGAGAGAGAGCAGACAGACAGACAGATAGACATACAGAGACAGAGAGACACAAAGAGAGGGAGGGAGGGGGAATGTTAACATAATGTTAAAGATGCCACACAGAAGAAGAGAGCCATAGCGCTACAAAAGAACGCACAGCGGCGGCCATTATCAAGGGAAGTAATTCACTCGCCCTTGCCAGAGCATTGACAAGCAGAGAAGGCGCTTTGCTGGATCCGTCTTTGATCCTTGTTCACTGGTAATTACTAAGGAGACAAACAAGGCGACCCACCGGCAAAGGACGGCAGTTTTAATTAAACGCTTACACATATATCCATCTCTGGCCAAGGGCTTAATCCTTTGCAGAAAAGCCAGTAAATCTTTACCTTTACATACAGCCAATCACTAGTGCATGGCTTAACCATGATTAAGAGGAAGCTTCTTTGCTGGAAAACAGGATGATAGTGCAAAAGGGTTAAGGGTAAGGTAAGGTTAATATTGTAACATAACCCTTGAGGTGGTAGAGACCTCTTCTCTCAAGTAGGTTAGTCTCTAGAAAACTTGACAATTCATCATCATGATGTAACATACCACATGGCCCTCCATATAAGCATGGCGTTGGTGATCATGGCCCTCCATACAAATATATCTTTTGTTGCTGCAAGAATATCTCCTACCCACTCTGCAATGTTGTCTTGTATTTTCTCCCTGGATCTCCTGATGCCCTTTGTTTCTCTAGCTTTCCTGCTGAGACTATGTGCTCAAATTTCTCTTGCCTCATAAAATGTCCTATAAATGTTGCTTGTCATTTCCTTATCTTGCTTCTTTCAAAATTGACTATTTTTTCGTTTTTTTTGCTGTCCATGGGACTCTTAATATTCTACTTAGCAATCACATTACAGCTGCCCGAATCCTGTTCTGATTTTGCGTGTTGACTATCCTCACTTCAGATCTGTATAACAGTATCAGTACTATATTACACACAGGAACTCTCTTCCTGATGTTAATTGATAGGCATTTGTTGGTAAGAATGCTTTTCATTGTCTTGAATGCTGTTTTAGCTTGATCAATTCTGCTGGCTATTTCTAATGTGCATCTGCCATTTGGTGACATGACTGTTCCCAGATATTTCAACTTATCAACTTGTCTCAATGTCGTGCCATTTGCTGTCAGTTTACACGAGAGGAGTTCCTTGTTATTTACCGATTATCATGGCTTCAGTCTTCTTACTATTCAGCTCTGGCTTTTATTTCTGCTTTCTATTTCTATAACATTCACAAGATTTTGTAGGTCTTTTTCATTTTGTGCAATTAGAATGGTCTCATGTGTATAACGGAGATGATTCATCAATTTTTCCTCTAACTGTAAAGTGAAAACAAATCTGGTGACAGAATACATCCCTGCCTAACTCCTGTTTTGATATTATGAAAAGAGCTTATTTCATTTTCTACTGTCCCTGCTGCTGTTTGTTCCCAATACATATTCCTTATTATTCCTAGATCTGTTCCCTCAGTATTGAGCTTTTCCAGTTGATTGATCAGTTCTTTTCGTCTCACCTGATCAAAGGTAAAATAAAAAAAAATTCTTACTCAACTCAACTGATTTTTCAGTGAGAGTTCTTAGGATGCATATAGCACTAATAATTCCTTTCCTATCAACAAATCCACATTGTTCTTCTGCTATTTCTGTTTTGATTCTGTTCCTTGTCTTCATCATGTTTACTCTTAATAAAATCATTGTCACATGAGTCATGCTGATTGTACGATGGAGTTCGCATTCTACACTCCCTGCTTTCTTTGGAAATGCAACGAAAACTGATTCTGACATATTTTAAAAGGATTTTATAGCGTCATAAATTTCAACAGGAGAACTTTGTCTTTTCAATACAAAATTCATGTAGACCCTCAGTTATTTCTGTAGTAGTATTGTGTGGTCTTGGGGTTTTCCCAGTTTTATCTTTTTCAATGCTGCACTGACTTTTGATTAGTGTCGTTCTAAGTTCTTTGTTATGATGTGTTCCTCTTTTCTGTATTGTCAAAAATGTTTCCAATGTACTCTCCCCATCCACCTAATGTTGTCTTTTTCCATAATAATTGTACCATCTTTAGATTTTAAGCAACGAGTTGATCTGGATGCTTTTATCCTGCAGGCAATTTATTCAATGTTTCTGTGCATGAAATTGGGGTCTGTTTTGTGTCCATCTTCTTATTCTGAGAACTTTGGTTCTAGCCAAGTTTCCTTAGCTTCACTGCACTTATTCCTGATTTCCTTATCTATCTTTCTTTATTCTTTCTCTTTTCCCTTTACTCCTTACGTTCATCCATCAAGCGGAAAATTTCTTTTGTCATCCAGTTCTTCTTTGCTTTTCTTTCAACTGTAGGGATTTATTCATAAGCTTCCTTTATCTACTTTTTCGATTTTGTCCCTTGTTCCTCACTGTCCCTAATATCCTCCAGAGCACGGAATTTGTTTTGAATAGATACACAAAATTCTGCACGATCTGATTCATGTGTTTAGTTTGATGGTCTTTTTGGTTTTGTTATACTTTTTAGTTTCAGCCTTAAGTTTCCCATTACAGGATTGTTGTCTAGAATGGATTTCATTAATATCAGTCTAAACTTTTATTTCATCAAAATTTACCGTTTATTATCGTCAACTTGGAATTTGCAGTCACTTGATACCTTTTACAGTTAAAACCTCCAGTGGGACCATTCTGTCGTAAACATTATCTAAATACATGCTGCAGGCATAGCGCTGCCTATCAATTTCAATAGCACATTCTCTCTTTGGCCAACGTCAGTTTAACATTTAATCATTTCGATCTTAGTATTTCTGTCAAAGAAAAAGAGCAGTGTTTAAATGATGTTTTCAGTGCTGCCGTTTACTCAACGAACAATCTTTTAACCTGGATTAAATATGGAACACAGTTGTGGCATCAAGATCACAAACTGGGAAGACATTATCTACAACAAAGTATGCTGATGACAGCAATGCAAATAGGGCACAATCACATCTGAAAAGCACAGAACACTTGTTTTTCAACAAAAGACTGAATGACAGAAACATAGTCAAGGACTGCAAGACTCCCTCTCATGCAGTGTCTGTGGACGAACATGGGTCTCCAAGACCGGTCGTGTATCCTACATGAAGAGCCACATCAGGCAATGAAGGCCACTATGTCGGCTCTTCCATAAGATCAATAGAATAGTTCATCGTGATCATGATCATGATAATAATGATAATGATGATGGTGATCATCATCAGCATCCTTATCAAATATAAATCTTCTGACAGAAAGCTGATTCATTTAAACCTTGTCTACAATTCGAATCAACTACAGTTTATGAGTGCTGTAATTCTCATGGTGCTGTAAAACAATCAGTCATCAATCTTACAGTAATACCTACCAAAACGATTCTTATTTTGGGTGAAATACGATGCTACTTCTGGAAAAACAAAGAAAGAAAGAAAGAAAGAAACAAACAGTTTAATCAACATGGCAGCCCTACGGGGCAAGGTAAAGATTGATCCGTAACCTCAAGATCACATGGAAGTAAAGGAATGAGACTTCAACTTTTCTTGGGGTCAGCATTGTAAGGGCTGTGTTCATCTCCTGTCTCTTGCTCCTGTACCTTTCACAACCATGAAGGGGTCAGTATCCATTAACAGCTGAGTGGAGTACAGGCCACATGTGCACAATTTTTATCGAGCCAGACTCAAATCCAGACAGACTGGGGTACAGAACGATACTGCCATGCCATCCAAAAGTAATTAGACCACATAACAGTCTGTGATTAAATTTCATATGGTACTATTTGATCAAAGGATAGCTTTTACAACAAAACTTTACAGTGCTAGGTAGCCAAAGGATTTTTGGTGCTACTGTTTGTCCAAAGAATAATCTTACAATGCTAGTCACACATAAGAGCACTAATGTTTTAACCAAACGTAACAATGAATAACTGTCCAGCCAAAATGAGAACGCTTGTAATGATGCGTTATCATGCATTACTTATGGCGAAAGTAGGATCTGTTGTGGTTCGCGTTTTGATCCATAAAGGCGTGTTGCATCAGTCACATATACTGAAATAAAAGATGTGCAAAGTAATTTTGATGGCTACTGTTTTATTTCATTCTTCAGTTCATATCTGCTGGAAATGATTTCTGTCATAATGGCAAGTGAAATAAGTCTTCAATGTACATACAGGAAATGAATCGATACTGAGATTATATCTACGTCATCTTCTGATCTTTAGACAGTCCTTTTGTTTTTTTAATATGACAGTTCTTCTTCTGTCAAAAGACATACTGTGAGATCAAAGTATACATTGCTACCATCAAGTCAATGACAGCTTTTACATATAAACAAATTGCATGGTGATATTAGACCAAGAGAACTTTTTAAATCAAACTCTGTGGCAGTATGTCAAAAGACAGTACTTGGTACTTTGAAATCTTTAGGGAGAATGGTGATAGAGGCCTGAACGTTCTGGGGCCAGCATTATGCCGGCGGTGCCCGTCTATTCTCAGTCTAAGTAACGTGATAAATCTACCATTATAACCAAATGGAGGCTCTTTCATCAAATGGTACAGTGCTCACATCAGGCCAAAAGACGGCTCTTTTAATTACCATGCTATCGATCAGTCAAACAAGAGACCTTTATTGAGGAACCTTAGGAAAGAGAGTTGATAACTGGCCAAAAATAAACCTTGGGGTCTTTAATCAAACCATACGGTGCTTAAATTAGGCGAAAAGACAGCACTTTTAATCATCACGCTAACGACCAGTCGACAAGGGACATTTTGGGAAACCTTATAAAAGAGAGTTGATGACCAGTCAGAAATGTACCTTTTATGTCAACCTAATATGGTGCTAATGACCAGTCAAAGAACAGACGTTTTGGTTCGGGCTTATCTGACATAGTGCTAACGGCTGTCAAAGAACGCCCTTTTTGATTAAATCTTATACAGTGTAATGACCGGTCAAAGAACAGACCATCTGATTACACCGTATACAGTGCAAATGGCACATCAAAGAATAGATTCTTTGATTAAGCCACATACAGTACTGGCTGACTCATTTAGTCGCAGGTAGATAAAACTCGTCTTATCATGACAAGCTGTCAAGCTCAAGAAATACCAAGGAGCGCTGGAGATCCTGAACATGCAAATAATCTGAGTCCATGGACATGAGCCTCAGCCATGGGTAAGTGCCCCTGTGCCTCTGAGGAAGGTTCTTGAGCCAAAGGCTAGGAGACAGGTACTCCAGACAACAAAGCTGTCCTCAATAAAGCCGTTCTACATGCGGCAGTCACAGCAACTACGAGTGTCGGTAGGCGAGAGATTGGGAAGAGGATTGGTGCTCCTTCCACACTTGTGCTTGTTGGCCTACAGGCAAGCTATGGGCAGCAGGTCTCTTTCCCATGCCGTGCCCGTGGACGAACATGTGCTTCTAAGACCCACACCATACACGGGAGACCACCAGTATGATACTTATCCGTCACACTGATGGGTGTGTCTTTCATCCTACAGTTCTGACAAGTCATAAAATGGACCTGATTAAGTTTTACATATAGCGCTAATGACCGGACAATGAATGGAGCTTTTGATTAAGTCTTACGGACAGTGTTAATGACCAGACAAAAATGGACCTTTCGATCAAGTTTTATACATGATGTTAATGACCAGTTAAAAAATGCATCCACTGATTAAAGCTTTATATAGCACTAAAGACTTCAATGAATAAACCTTTTCATCAAAGCTTTATGTAATAGTATCAATAATCTATGAAAGAATGGATTTTTGATTTAGCATTTTAAAACACCGATGACCAGTCAAACAGATTGTTTTGAATTTGTCCAAAAACGAATGATGGTACCGATACAATTCCATACATGCTCCACCCCAATCTGCCAAATCTGCCAGCAACCATCTGGCAGATTCTTTGAGCCTGTACAAAACCCTATGCTCTGGCAAGACCTTGAAGGGGGGAATATGAACGTCTAAACATCCTTTTGATTTCCTTCCACCAATTTCTTGACCACTTGATTAACTCTTTAACTCTCTCACCCTGTCCATCAGCTTCCTGCGGGAAGGATGCTGGTAGATAGGGTCAGGTTGTGATGAAACTGAGGCCTGACGTCTCCATCCACCATAGGCAATATGGCCGACAGTGACTGCGAGGGAGAGAAAGGGTTAAAGCCTGACAGTACTGAGGACGGCTGCCACCGACAGCCGACACCTGACACCAGCCGTTTCCAGTATGCAGTTTTCCAGCTGAGCTCACACCTGGGCTGATCAATCTGTCAGAACACACGGTAATAAGATGTTCCTCATCTACACCGATGGACAGATGCCAATGGCATGGACGAAGAGAGAGAGAAACCTGTGTCGTCCAATCCGATTGCACGGGTTCGAACCCTCTGCAGGGCATTGTTTCACGTGCGTACGCGCGAACTCACACACACGCATACGCTATATTCCCCAGTGTCAATATAAGCTTCTTTTTGTGTAAAAAAAAGGACAACGAAAAGGAGATTTAAAATGTATTTGCAGTCTTTAGCTTACCCAGCTGTAAAAGTATACCTGACTGTCTACAGAACTGGGGACGAGAAAGGAATCTGGAATGGGACTGAAAAAGAAAGCCAAAGCCTTTAAACGTATGTTCCTCTACTTCCGTTTTTGTCTCGCACGGCAGTGTTGCTGTGGACAACATATACTTTGATGACTGAGTGTATCGCACGGTTTACTTTTATCCAGTAAAAAAAATTTACTTTGGTATGCGTATAGTATATTACAGCACAGCACAACACAACACAACACAACACAACACAGCACAGCACAGTATAGATAGTATAGTATAGTATAGTATAGTATATAGTATAGTATAGTATAGTATAGTATAGTATAGTATAGTATAGTAAGTATAGAATAGTATTAGTGTAGTATGGTATGGTATGGTATAATACAAAAAGTACAGAACAGTATAGGATAGTATAATATAGTATAGTATAGCATAGTATAGTACGGTATAGTATAGTATAGTATAGTACAGTATAGTATAGTATAATATAGTGTAGTATGGTATGGTATAGTACAAAACGTACAAACAGTACAGTACAGTATAGTATAGTTATATATATAGTATAGTATAGTACAGTATAGTACAGTATAGTATAGTATAGTATAGTATAGTATAGTATAGTATAGTATAGTATAGTATAGTATAGTATAGTATAGTATAGTATAGTATAGTATAGTATAGTGTATTCTGGTCCAGTCGAACATAGTATACGTGTTGTGATAGTAAGTATGTGTGTGAGTGTGCATATGGTATTTAATACGTCCCATTTTGACTTTTCTATGATCATCAGTACTACTAATATCATTAACATAATTAGATTCAATTATTTCATAAGATTGTGTGGTTCCCATTTTTAATATGATTATCAATATCACCGTTATTGTCAATACTGATATCTACGTTTTACACTTTTGTCAGTTTACTGATTTTACGTTTTTGATGGTTACAAAATGATTTTTGTCCGCGGACATGAGAAATTTTGATCGTCACCATTTCCACCACCACCACCATCACACCCTCATCATCATCATCATCATCATCATCATCATCATCATCATCATCTTCACCATCATCATCACCGTCAACACAAAACAGCAAAGGACGAGGCTCACGGGAAGATTGACAGAGAAAATCAAAACCTAACGAGGAAGCAAGAGCTGTGCATTCCTGTAGCGGCTCCCCCATAACCCCAGGCCAAGCTTTGTTATTTCGGGGCTGCACGAGACACGGGAAACGCTTATTGATTATGCAAACACGTTCTGGAGGTGGTTGCTGCAAGGCTTTCCATAAACTCGCCACAATTAGTTTATATCCTCATCCCTCCCGCTAAACCCACCCAAACCCTTCTCCCAGCTACCTCTTTTCCATATCCACACCCCCAGCCCTTTTCCCATAAACTGGCACACTATACGCTACGCACGTTGACCATAACGAAGTACCGAAGTACAAAAGAGGTCATAAGCTTCACACAATTAACACAGTTTTCGCGCAAGTATTAGCGTTCATTTACAGTTTGGTCGCAAAACCATTTTCTGCGTGAAATACACGTCGCCATGGTGCGTTGCCACCCATGTCTTCTTTTTTTTCTGTATGCATGTTCTTGTTCACCTAACAGAAAAAATTTTCTGTTACATTTGACATTTGACATTTTCTCTCTTGCTGTGGGTTCTTTTACGAGCACAAACAAACAAACAAAGAAACAAACAAACAAACAAACTAGCCCTCAAAAGCTGGTGGTGAGAAAAAAAAGGCCAAGCCATTCTAACACCGTTTTTGTACAAAACTTACCAGGGATAAGCCACACTGTGTACTTCTCAAGATCACTGACTTTTAGAGAGCATCAGTTGAAATATAACTTGACGTAACAAAACAATGGCAGACTGTCACCACAGAGAAAATAGATTTAAATACTATCAGAAGTATCTGAGAAAACGCTGTTCACACACACACCTTCAAAAAAGGGCTGATCTGTGTGTGTGTGTGTGTGTGTGTGTGTGTGTGTGTGTGTGTGTGTGTGTGTGTGTGTGTGTGTGTGTGTGTGTGTGTGTGTGTGTGTGTGTGTGTTTGAATGGTGTCTGCGCTCACGCACATTATTTTGTGCGTGTGTTTTTGAGTAGTGTGTGTGTATGCGCGCGCGCGCGCGTGCGCGTGTTTGTGTGTGTGTGTGTGTGTGTGTGTGTGTGTGGTGTGGTGTGTGTGTGTGTGTGTGTGTGTGTGTGTGTGTGTGTGTGTGTGTGTGTGTGTGTGTGTGTGTGTGTGTGTGTTTGTATGAACATAACCTTCAAACGTTTTCCTAAACAACCGAGAAAATATTGCTAACAGTTCTGTCACTTACACACAGATAGATACAGTGACAAACACACAACTTCTCTCCAGTACAGATTTTCCCTTTAATCTGAGGTCGTAGGGAAGCCATGTAGTAGCAAACTAAATGTTCTCAAGACCCAGCGTAAAAAGGACGGTAACTGCCTCTGTTCCCTCACTGCTCTACCTTTCCCCGAATATGAAGAACATCAGGTAAACATTCACGAGTGGGTGAACTGGAGGCCTTATGCACATATCGAAATTGTTCAGGCTAAATAAAACTAGGTAATATCCCCTGTTTGTAACACACACACGTTATGTATGCGTCTACATATTTTTTCATTTTTGTTAATTAAGCTTTACGCAAATGGACATGTCCTATTACAAAAATAATATTTAAGCTATGTTCAATTTCAAGTTTTACGTCACAATTGCAAATACGCTTTGCTGTTTTCTCATGTACTTGTTTTTGTTTCTATGTTTGTACTTGGCTAACTGCATTACAAAGAAGTTCCTTGCGTTTGATTCGTACCCGTGCAAATTTCTGCAGGCAGGGTGGAAGGCCAATGCTTATCTCTGCACCAGCCACACCTGTGCGTTGGGAATACTGACAATCACAAGAGCAAAAAGATAGGACTGATGCTGAAAAGATGAAAAGTAAGGCGTTTCCCATAACCAGAGTGGTATTTGAGAAGCGATGGGTTAGTTTTAGTTTGTAAAGATAACGTCTCCAAGCTTGGAATAAACTGCATAAGCAATGACGCACAGATACTAAGAGATGGCGAAAATGTAAACTGATCATGGCATAAGCCGGAGTATAGGCCTTACAAACTGGTAGGCTCTTAAGGTCCTACACAGTGTGTGGAGAGAAACCCTGTGGCCCACGCTGGGCGTTCAGAGACATCGACTTCATTCGAAGCCAGCAGTATGAGATCGGTTCCCATCTTCTCTCTTGACGGGCATGATAGTCAAGTGGGTAAACATCGGACCTAAGATTAGGAGGTTCTGGGTTCAGTGCGTCATCACACCTCTGTCTGTTGGCTAGAGGGTGGATACTTTTCTGATATCCCAGGTCAACGTGAGTGCAGACCTACAAGCACCTACATAAAACCCCCTTCATGTGTATACGCATGCCGAATATCAAACATGCATGTTAAAGATCCCGTAAGTCATGTCAATGACCGGCTTATGGAAACATGAAAACACCCAGCATGCAAACGTCAGATTTGAAAATAAGAAGTCTTACAGCTACTAACTTTTACAGCTGAAAATTAAATATCATTGTCATTATATTTTCCCTGTCCCTAAAGAGGGGTAGGTACCCATTTATAGGCGGGTGGAGTGGTCCAATGTGTTCAAGCCAGCTCACGAATCTATCGCATCCATTTAGAAAACACGTTCGATTGTGCATAACCTTGTCTTCTGGGAGCGATTCTGTTCATCATCATCATCATGGCCTGGTTTTGTGAACGATGATTCAAGAAGGTGGAGATCCAGGTCAACAACAGGCAGGTTTGGTTACTGACTTTCTTCAAAGTAAAGGAACGGTACAGCGACGAGAAAGGAGAAAATCTGAGGCTTCTACAACTCACTATACAACGTCAGAATTAATGGACGACCTTTATCTTTTGGGTTTGTTTTTACTCCAGTCTACATTTTACTGCACCATGTAACTGAAGATGACCATCTATACACAAACAAACGGCCGCGTAGGCCTAGCTGACGCTCTACCCACCACCCACCACACTGTACCATCATCCCTGTTGAAAGGAGTGCTTTCCAAAAAGACATAATACAAAGGCCAATCTTTCGCTTTTTCTGGCATTCACATGAAATTTGTGAACAAATTCTATTACTACTCAGATTAAAAAAACAAAACAAAACAAAACTGAGTCAAACTAACACAGTGTTGGGTCAAGAATCGTGCCAGTAGGGGATTTTGGATGTTTATAGATAAATACCATAATTTGATCTCTGTGCCTGACACGCATGTGTGCCGTTTGTGAGTCAACTTAAAACGAACAAACATAGCATATTATGGGACAGGACTGCTAAAGGTGAGCCGCAATGTTTGAAAATGTCAGATCTTTTACACAAGATGATACACGGGAAAAAACTTTGCCATGTCATCACAAGATAAATCGAATGATTGCTTCCCTTGTGTCAAGATTCTGTGTCTCTCAAACACACGGTCCCCTCCTTTTATCTCTCGTTTCGCTCGTCTTTTCGTCAAGAAAGGAAGGATCATATATCTCGCTCTTTTCGTCAAGAAAGGAAGGATCATATATATCGCAGAGATGAGAGATGGCCTCAACGTCTGGTAGTTCTCTCTCTCTGTCCGTCTGTCTCTCTCTCTGTCCATCTGTCTCTGTCTGTTTGTCTGTCTGTCTATCTGTCTGTCTGTCTCCTCCATCCCACCTTCTTTATCTCTCTCATTATTTCTATCTGGACTTCTTCGTCTATTACACACCATGAAATTGTTCTACGAAAACTGGCAAGAAAGCTTTTAATGAAATTTAGGCCCTTGTTTTTTTCATCAAATAAACGTAATTTGAGGCAGCAAACATTTTTTGTCATCAATATTTTATGCACATGTCTCAACAGAACATCCTCCTGAATACTACTACTCCTACTACTATTAAAAAATGAAAATAGAAACAACACCGCATGGTTACTCGTTTTACTGCGTTCTTTCTTTCTGAATCAATAATAAACAAATCCTAACATATACATAAATATGCTCATATAAAAATGTCTCCGATACCTTTTTAAATTAAAAAAAATACACACACTATATCATTTTCTGTTAATATTTACATTGTGCTATCAGGGAAACACACGCACAAAGACAGAGAAACTTCAATGACTTCCGTTAAAATGCTTATTCATTTTTTTGCCATAAATAACTTTCCTTTCCTGACATTTCACGCTACAGTAGTGTCTGAAACGTATCGACAGTGATTTTAAAACGACCACACAAAAGTATGATTGCATCTGCACACTCCTATATGTATGTATGTATGTATGAGTATGTATGTATGTATGTATGTATGTATGTATGTACGTACGTACGTACGTACGTACGTACGTATGTATATATGTATGTATGTATGTATGTATGTATGTATGTATGTATGTATGTGTGTAGATATATCTACATCTATAGTCATATCTACAGCTGTCTATCTAATCTGCCTGTCTATGTCTACGTATGTATGCATATATATCTGTCTGTCTGTATGTATGTATGTATGTATGTATCTGTCATGACCCAGCAGACAACTACGACACTATGACTTAACAAAGTTTGAACGATGTAAGAAAGGAAAGTGTACAAACTGGTCTGAACTTCTTTGTAGACAGCCTATTCACATTTCCCTACGGACCACATATTTTCTTTCGAATCCGTTGGTCGCCCCTCTCATTTCCCCTCCTTCCAAAAGCAGACTTATCAGTGAGATTGCTGAAATGTTGTATTCTGAAGGAAACCATTTGGCTTTTATTGTGTGTTTAGGCTCGACATGTGTTTCGATATTTGCGTACCTCATCAGCACGTAATGCAATGGCAGAAACCTGTTGGTCAAAAAGACCCAACCCAACATAGCTGAATCAATAAAAATAGTTTTCAGTGTCGAAGTGGAACTGATTTCTGTCTAATGTCCCACGGAACTGTCTACTTAAGGTAAAAGAAAATCAGGGAAAAATCAAATTATGAAGATATTTATCTCAGACTGCGTTATGAAAAGAAAGATTCACGATCACTGTGCCTTGCTCACAGATCCAAAGAAAAATGGATGCACACAAACAAGCAAGCAAACAAACAAAACAATAACAAACAAAGAATCAATCAAACAAACAAATGCGTGCGCGCACCCCCCCTTTTATCTGCACGGTGCGAGTATGAGTAGGTGATAAGCTACTCGTATCTTCCAACTATAGAATATAAAACAAGCCAAGCATTTCAAGTTTCTAACAAATTTTACGAAAATTCAATGAAAACAAAAGGTTTATCATCTTCACTGTCTGAAATCCCAGGTGAAAAAAAAAGTTTTATTTTCTATCTTTCCAATGAGAAGAATCTTATCAATAGCGTAAGATCCACTAAATCTTCCACCTTGGTTTCAACATGGTTATATTTTACTATCTAGCTTTCCGGAGTTGCAGGATTTTATCCACAACAATACCCAACACTGCAGCAGAAATGACGCACATCACAAGGTAAGCACACTACTGTAATGATCACTGCAAAAAACACGCAAAGTCCTGTAGTCTTCACTTCTTTCTGCTTGTTTTCTCAAGAAAGCGTCACAGCGCGCGAACATGTACAACACCCATCACATTATGGTCATGCGACTAAGATCCAAGCAACCACGGCAAAAATCTTCTTATAAGCACAAAGCACAGCAGGGGCTTGCTAACAAGCAGAGGAGAAAATCACAGACAAGACTAGCGAGCACAAAGAACAATAGGTCTGCCAATTAGAGCAACCTCCACTCTGATGCCGAGACGGACACGCCGACAGACAAATACACACAAGTCACTCACAATCAAAGTATATACTGTTCGTTCAGTTCTACATGGAAAGGAGATCAGTTTTATGCACACACTGGATATACTTTTCTCTAATCGACCTTTCTTTCTTTATTTCTGTCATCCAATGGTCTTTCACACAGAACAGCTACAAACTGTGAACACTGGAGAACGTTTTTATTAACCGAACAATTGATTTCTACAGTTTGCAATCACTGTTTCATTATGAATTTAACAGGCTACCACACAACAGAAAATATTGTTGACAATCTAGTTTCCAGTTGGTCCAGATAACATAAAGGCAGAGTGGTCCAGATAACATAAAGGCAGAGGCTTTTTTTCCAAATCAACAGAAACGCGAGTGCCTCCCCTAGTTCCATCCCGTTATGACTGGGTACCTGACTCTGGTAAGTCTGGAGAAAGTAAAGCAGCAAGGGGGAGAAATAGCAACCATATTTATAAGCTGCTCCAAGAGTTGTGAAGGTCTCAAGGTGGGTCTTTCTAAAACGACTTCATGGTGATAGGACCATCATTCCTCAAGCGGACCTCCATGGTTATAGGACGATCATTTCTCAACAATCTCATGATTGTGAGACGATTATTCCTCAATGACCTCATGGTAATGGGACAATCGATCCTCAACGTCCTCGTGGTTGTAGGACGAGCATTCCTCAATGACCTCATGGTTATGGGACGGTCATTCCTCAACGACCTTATGATTATGGGAAGATCATTCTTCAACGACTTCATGGTGATAGGACGATCATTCCTCAATGACCTCATGATTATGGGACGATTATTCCTCAACGACCTTGTGGTTATGGGATAATCATTCCTCAACGATCTCATGTTAGGGAAATCATTCCTCAACGATTCTACCTTCATGGGACAATCATTCCTACATGACAGCATGGCTGCGTGACAAAATCATTCTATACCCGCCTAATGGTTAAGGAACAATCAATTTTTATGACCATCATAAACGTGGCCTTCAAGACCTTGCCCACTGTTTCATTGTCCAGCAGCAATGAACTAAGCTTCATGCTTTTCACACAATGTCCTCTATTAGCCAGTGGTAGCTAAAGGCGTTAAACAGAACAAGAGACCTGCCTTTTATACCCTGGCTCTCACGGAGATGTTTCACTTTCCTTCTTAACAAAGCCAGCTTCACATCAAGGTGTTTGGTGATGGTGGCTTGTAGGAGCTGTGGCTTGGAAGAATGAAACAGACTGTTTTCCACTTTAGACAGACTGTTCCACTTTAGAGTGCTTGGATTAAAAGTGTTGAGGCGGGGGGGTGCATCATACTTTCCCCCTTGTTTTAAATCTCTCTCTCTCTCTCTCTTGTTATAATGAATTCTCATTAAAAAGATTATGAAACGGCTTGACTGTCTTGTCGCCTTTTTTGCTTTTGTTTTTGTCTTCCTGTCCCATTTTCTTCAAAGTTCCTGGGTCACTACCTCCACGCCGCTCATTTCAGCACTTCAATGTACGGCCAAACCCACTGCAACTTAAGCCATCATGTGAGAAGCTTCTGAAGGGTCACAGCATAGCAGCAGCAGCAGCAGCAGCAGCAGCAGTAGTAGTAGTAGTAAGAAGAAGAATAAGAATAATGACATTTATAAGGCGCTAAATCTTGATTCAAGAATCAATCAAGGCGCGCACTTTCATCAGTCACCAAAGCAGTCACCATCATAAACGAAACCTACAGGGCACAAAGCACACGCAAACCGAGAGGGAAAGACGAATGAGAGTAAAGTGTGCGATCCGTGATCCAAGCCGTCATCCTCTGAGAAAGTTGTCATATTCTCTGACACACACACACACACACACGTGCGCGCGCGCACGCACTGTTCCAACATGTTGTTTCTTTTTTTCTTTTATGGCCAGAACTTCGAAGGCAAGAAGGCTAATTGGTTTTCAAGGGGAGGGACCTGGGAAATAAACCTATCTCTCCAACATTTTTATGCCAGGGCAGCTGGGCCAATGCCCGCTCTTCACGATTTTCAATTGCCGTGGGATCTTTTCGCGCGCGCAGGCCAGAAGGCACACGGGTCCGACTATTTTTTTCGTCCCCTTCCGAAGAACTGGACGTTCAGTTCAATTTTCCGGTCGAACTGAGAAGAAAAGACGCGGTCTGGGCCAGAAACGAACGCTGGAAGCTCGAGTTTAGTAACTGACAGGCGAACGTCTGAACCATTCTGCCACCTTCCTCCCTAACTGATTTTCCACAATGTTAGGATGGTGAGTATGGAGATTATAATGATGATACTTCAGAGTTGTATTTTGGACTGAAATTGCGTGACAGGGATGTACTGTAGGCTTCCTTTCATATAGCGTCAACCAGGTCCGAGAGATACACACACCTGCAGTGTTGGTCAGGAAACTTAAGCAACACCGGGAATGATGCATCCGTCAAGTGGACGAGAACAGGCTGTGTCTTTCCAGTCCTCCAAACAAGCACACATTATTGGAACAATAAATTCCTTTTATTTAATTGTCAGGGGTTCAAACCCACAGCCTCCCAGTCCGTAGCCTGAGGTGCTAACGACTTTACCACAATGACTTGTCTGGGGATGGGGGATGCACACTTTGTCTGTTTTATAACTTCGTGATTATTGTCGTCAGCAAGGAATCGAGTTGGCGGTGTTCTAAGTACGTTAGATCACTACAAGCAGTGATCCGACAGACTGACCCGGAAGCAGTAAAGAATCTCCTCTGGTATGTAGCCTCTTGGTGACTTGATGTTGACAGAACACGTAGAGATTTTGTCACTAGGAGTGCACTGGAGTGAATATGGGTTTGGTGGTGTACTGAGGAAATGTAATGAGTGACGTGACATTAATA
>CM060314.1:26930890-26950890 GCA_030674185.1 Monoplex corrugatus
AGTTTGTACCCTTTATTCATATTCATTTCATTTCATTTTATCACAGTGGTCTCCCCCTTGAGAGCGCGCGTCGCCGAAGTGCAGTGCCACCCAATTTTTTATACCAAGACTTTAGAAAGGGAAGAAGACAAAGTGGTCTTCAAGGGAAGGGACCTAGGAAATCAACATGTCTCCAATGTTTTATACTAGGGCAGCCTGTCGAAAGCCCTGCTCTTCACAATATTCAACTACCGTGGGGTCTTAAGCGTGTGCAAGCCAAAAGGCATACGAGTGCGTCTCGTTTTTCGTCCCCTTCCGAAGGACTAGACGTTCAGTTTGATTTTCCAATCAAAATAAGGAGAAAAGTCGAGGTCTAAATGGGAAACGAACCCTGCAACCTCAAGTTTAGTTACTGGCAGGCGAAAGTCTGAACCGTTCTACTACTTTTCTCCTTGCGCAGGCCTATAACATTTACACTGCTTATTCATACGAACCAGAAAAACAGGCTACCAGAAACAGAACGCATATTTAATGCAACAAACCAAGACACTGTATTATGTTATGTTATCATAAATACGCGTTCTGGTGTGCGTGTATGTGTGCGTGTGTGTGTGGGGGGGGGGGGGAGTCATACACCATCCACAAGCTATGTCGTCTTTATGAACATACACTGCGAACAGACCACACCCTGCACCTGGCGGACACAGTGCCTGTCTGGGATGCGAGAAGCTCAGGTTCGATTCCCCGTAGAATCCTCTTTCCGACGCCATCTGCTCTCAGTAAAAACTGCAAATTTCATTCTTTCCCGCGTCATTTTCGGCTCTCGGCAAAAACTGCAAATTTCATCCTCTTTCTCGCGTCATTTTCTGCTCTCAGCAAAAACTGCAAATTTCATCCTCTTTCTGACGCCATCTTCTGCTCTCAGTAAAAACTGCAAATTTCATTCTTTCCCGCGTCATTTTCGGCTCTCAGTAAAAACTGCAAATTTCATCCTCTTTCTGACGCCATCTTCTGCTCTCAGTAAAAACTGCAAATTTCATCCTCTTTCCCGCGTCATCTTCTGGTCTCAGCAAATTCTGCAAAGTTCATCCTCTTTCCGACACCATCTTCTGCTCTCAGCAAAAACTGCAAATTTAATCCTCATTCCGACGCCATCTTCTGCTCTCAGCAAAAGCTGCAAATTTCATCCTCTTTCCCTCGTCATTTTCTGCTCTCAGCAAAAACTGCAAATTTCATCCTCTTTCTCACTCTATCTTCTGCCTCAGCAATCCGACACTCCACTAATCTCACCTCCATTCCAATGCCATCGGCTGTTGATGAACTGTCGCCATGCCTAAGCCTCTTGGCGATTTCTCGGCTCTTTTTAGACTTTTGTTTCTGTAACTGAGGTCACTCGGGATTTTGAACAACGATTTACCACACGCGGACATTTCCATACGCACTCCATTCAAAATTTTCAGCCATAAAACTAAAAGACTCACAAATTCTATTTTCATATGATAAACTAGTCGGGTGGTCAAAGCTATCTTAGTTTCAATGTGAGGGTTTGAGGAAACACACGCACGCGCGCGCGTGCACACACACACAAACGCCGCGTAGGCACACACACATTGTTTCAACTCTCTCTCTCTCTCTCTCTCACATATGATGATGATAGTGATGGCAACCTGAAATGTGAAATCACTGACTGTTGTGTCAACTTATTGCAACCAGTCTGTCATTTATGGTTCTTATGGCAAATACATGTGTTCTGAGTTCACATTGCATGAAATCTCTTAAATCAAGTAAATGGCAAATAACACACACACCACACACACACACACACACACACACACACACACACACACACACACACACACACACACACACACACACACACACACACACATTCTCTTTCACTCATAAAGTTCACACTGCACGAAATCTCTTAAATCGAGTAAATGGCACATAAAACAAACAAACACACACACACAAACCAAAACCAAACAAACGAAAGAAAACAAAAAGAAAAACTCTGTCTTACGAGACAACAGAGTACGTTTACACATCATCACGTTTACACACACACACAAACACACAACACACACACACACACCACACACACACACACACACACACACACACACACACACACACACACACACACACACACAACCAAAGCCAAACAAACGAAAGAAAACAAAAAGGAAAAAAACTGCCTTAATACAACAGAGTACGTTTATATATCATCACGTCTAATTACTCTCCACTGTGGCGTGTCAGACGTCTGGTCAAATTCGGCAGGAAAAAAATTCCTACCCATAGGATTACCATCCCTTGTCAGTACGACATAATTCTGAGTGTGGTCACCTCTACCCTCAGACATTGGTTGTATTCACCTCTTATTCATCTCTTCCCCTCCACACTGGGTGTGTATTCAGCACTTCCCTTCCCTATGTACTGGGTGTGTATTAAGCACTTCCTCTATACACTGGTATGTATTGGGCACTTCCCCTGTACACTGGGTGTATATTCATCCCTTCCCCTATACACTGGGTGTGTATACAGCACTTCCCCTATACACCCTATACGCTGGGTGTGTATTTAGCACTTCCCCTATACACTGGGTGTGTATACAGCACTTCCCCTATACACTGGGTGTATATTTATCCCTTCCCCTATACATTGGGTGTGTATTCATCTCTTCCCCTATACACTGAGTGTGTATTCAGCACTTCCCCTATACACTGGGTGTTTATTCAGCACTTCTCCTATACACTGGGTGTGTATTCAGCACTTCCCCTATACACTGGGTGTTTATTCAGCATTTCCCCTACACAATGAGTGTGTATTCATCTCTTCCCCTATACACTGGGCGTGTATTCATCTCTTCTCCTATACACTGGGTGTGTATTCAGCACTTCCTTTATACACTGGATGTGTATTCATCTCTTTCCCTACACACTGGGTGTTTATTCAGCACTTCCCCTACACACTGGATGTGTATTGATCTCTTCCCCTATACAATGAGTGTGTATTCAGCACTTCCTCTATACACTGGGTATGTATTCAGCATTTCCCCTACACAATGAGTATGTATTCATCTCTTCCCCTATACACTGGGCATGTATTCATCTCTTCTCCTATACACTGGGCGTGTATTCATCTCTTCTCCTATACACTGGGTGTGTATTCAGTACTTTCTTTATACACTGGGTGTGTATTCATCTCTTCCCCTAAACACTGGGTGTGTATTAAGCATTTCCCCTACACACTGGGTGTGTATTCATCGCTTCCCCTATCACGGGTAGTATTAAGGACTTCCCTATATACTGGGTGTGTATTCATCACTTCCCCTATACACTGGGTATGTATTAAGCACTTCCCCTATACACTGGGTGTGTATTCATCACTCATTCCCCTATACACTGGGTATGTATTAAGCACTTCCCCTATACACTGGGTGTGTATTCATCACTTCCCCTATACACTGGTTATGTATTAAGCACTTCCCCTATACACTGGGTGTGTATTCATCCTTCCCCTATACATTTAGTGTGAATTACCTCTTCCCTTCACACTGGTTGTGGTTCATCTCTTCCCTTTCACACTGGTATGCGTTCATCTCTTCCCTTTCACACTGGTTGTGCGTTCATCTCTTCCCTTTCACACTGGTGTGCGTTCATCTCTTCCCTTTCACACTAGGTGTGCGTTCATCTCTTCCCTTTCACACTGGTGTGTGCGTTCATCTCTTCCCTTCACACTGGGTGTGCTTCATCTCTTCCCTTCACACTGGGTGTGCATTCATCTCTTCCCTTACACACTGGGTGTGCATTCATCTCTTCCCTTCACACTGGGTGTGCGTTCATCTCTTCCCTTCACACTGGGTGTGCATTCATCTCTTCCCTTCACACTGGGTGTGCATTCATCTCTTCCCTTACACACTGTGTGTGCATTCATCTCTTCATTTCACACTGGGTGTGCATTCATCTCTTCCGTTCACACTGGTTGTGCGTTCATCTCTTCCCTTCACACTGGGTGTGCATTCATCTCTTCCCTTACACACTGGGTGTGCATTCATCTCTTCCCTTCACACTGGGTGTGCATTCATCTCTTCCCTTACACACTGGGTGTGCATTCATCTCTTCCCTTCACACTGGGTGTGCATTCATCTCTTCCCTTCACACTGGTTGTGCGTTCATCTCTTCCTTTACACACTGGGTGTGCATTCACCTCTTTCTTTCACACTGGGTGTGCGTTCATCTCTTCCCCTATATACTGGGTGTGTATTCACCTCTAACCCCTGACACTGAGCATATATTCACCTCTTCTCTGGACAATGCGTCGGTCGATGAATGGAGGCTAAGATATTTGTGTGGTCACTGAATGTAGCCTCAGGAGCTAACGGATCACAGAATGTAGCCTCCGATACATATACGCCCACTGAATGTAAAGTCTTCTACCTGTGTGATCATTGGATGTAGCCTCAGGTACTTCTGTGGTCACTAAATGTAGTCTCAGGTATATGTACGCTTACTGAATGTAGACTCAGGTACATATGTCGTCAATGAATGTAGCCCCTGGTATGGTTGTGGTTAATGACTGTAGCCCCTGGTATGGTTGTGGTTAATGACTGTAGCTCTGGTATGGTTGTGGTTAATGACTGTAGCTCTGGTATGGTTGTGGTCAATGAATGTAGCCCCTGGTATGGTTGTGGTTAATGAATGTAGCCCCTGGTATGGTTGCGGTCAATGAATGTAGCTCTGGTATGGTTGTGGTCAATGAATGTAGCCCCTGGTATGGTTGTGGTTAATGAATGTAGCTCTGGTATGGTTGTGGTCAATAAATGTAGCCCCTGGTATGGTTGTGGTTAATGACTGTAGCTCTGGTATGGTTGCGGTCAATGAATGTAGCTCTGATATGGTTGTGGTTAATGACTGTAGCCTCTGGTATGGTTATGAATGTAGCTCTGATATGGTTGTGGTTAATGACTGTAGCTCTGATATGGTTGTGGTTAATGACTGTAGCTCTGGTATGGTTGTGGTTAATGACTGTAGCTCTGGTATGGTTGCGTCAATGAATGTAGCTCTGATATGGTTGTGGTTAATGACTGTAGTTCTGGTATGGTTGCGGTCAATGAATGTAGCTCTGATATGGTTGTGGTTAATGACTGTAGCTCTGATATGGTTGTGGTTAATGACTGTAGCTCTGATATGGTTGTGGTTAATGAATGTAACTCTGGTATGGTTGTGGTTAATGAATGTAGCTCTGGTATGGTTGTGGTCAATGAATGTAGCCCCTGGTATGGTTGTGGTTAATGAATGTAGCTCTGGTATGGTTGTGGTCAATGAATGTAGCCCCTGGTATGGTTGTGGTTAATGAATGTAGCTCTGATATGGTTGTGGTTAATGAATGTAGCTCTGGTATGGTTGTGGTTAATGAATGTAGCTCTGGTATGGTTGTGGTCAATGAATGTAGCCCCTGGTATGGTTGTGGTCAATGAATGTAGCCCCTGGTATGGTTGTGGTTAATGACTGTAGCCTCTGGTATGGTTGTGGTTAATGACTGTAGCCTCTGGTATGGTTGTGGTTAATGAAAGTAGCCCCAGGTATATGTGTGTCATGAAATACAGCCGAAAATGTTTGTCTGCTCATTGGATGTGGCCTCAGGTACTTGGGTGCTCTTGAAACATAGCGTCAGGTACATATGTCTTCATTGAATGTAGACCCAAGTACATGTGTGAAATCACTGTTATAAGCACAGATGCCCATATTCTCCAATGAGATAAAATGTTTCCAGCTCAGGGTGGTTCGCGTCATGCTTATGTCAATGTCTGCAACAGAGGACCCTCAGGACCAAGCCATACTAAATCCCATTTGCTGCAATGCATATTTTATGGAAATGGATCAAACCCAACAAAACTAGATAGGTTCTGACTCGCTATTAGCTTATTATTTTACCAAAATTTGGTATTCTGGTTATATTTCTTCCATAACAACGGAGAAATCCTTACTGACATACACATTTTGCCAACTGGGATAGATAAATCCACCCCTCCCTCATATTCAGAATCCCATCTCGTTATTCCACACTTCTGCGTTTTTGACGTTTGTGAAAAAAGACAATCCTACCTGAGGGACTCGTATCTCTTTTCAGCAAGGCAAAGTTTAGCCTGTTTCTCCTCCCTCTCCCCCAGACAATGGGTCAGCATGGATAAACGTGTACATTCAATGCTATCAGCCCAGCCCCCTGAGGCCTCCCATGAGGTAAAGTGCTTACACTCATGTGACTCGTCTATACTGGCGCCACAGGCACTCACCTAGGGAATGCCGCAGTGTGTCGTTGGCTGTGCAGACAACACCGAGTATGGGTAAACAACAACAACAACAACAACAACAAAAAACCAAAGAAAAAAAAACATAATGTTAATATTCTCTCTGTTCAATCAGAAACAATCTCTGCACTTATTTCCTATGACCTCCAGACACTTGTACTCGCTAACAATTGAGCTCAAATTAACTCTCCCTTTCTCATTTTTTTCTAAACTGGGAGAATATCTGGTAAAGTTGGAAATAAAGCTAGGACGGCATTTGGGATAGAATCTGATAAGATTACAACTTGATGTGTGGAGCCAGTAGGTTGAATGTGTGTGCTTCGGAAAATGCAGATAGAGGATGGAGGTGTGAGGGATGTACAACACAGTCGACATTTGAGTAACAAAAGTGAAGCCTGCCTTTCTCGCACTGAAGATGTGATCGATACAAACGGCTTCAGCATGTCAGGCAGACATGTACAGCTTTGGGCAGAGACAGACGGGCCCGGGCCATTTTGTCCTAAAGCCAGACGGGATTATACCACGGGAATTCTCTTCCGTTTAATGACCTGCTGCACTCTCACACAGCATCTAGTTTACTACCCGCTGTGGTCTGTGCCATACATACAGACTTCCCATTCTATCCAACATGACACACGTGTCCCCCTACTCAAGAGTTGATCCGGTTACTTTTCACATGTGCAAGAGATCTGCTTTGATTGTCCCAGTTTCTCAGATTTGCACAAAGGTGACAAGTCTCAATGGAATATGAGCGAAAGCTGGCTTAGAGCTTCAAAATACCTAGAACAGCAATACTGTAGGTGACCTAAGACAACCACAGCAGAAGTAGCAATGGCAAAAACGACATTGGCAGGAAACGTGGCCAGATAACTGTTCAATTTTAATTGTCTCAGTATGGCGTTCCATTCAAAGTGTATCTATACCATATCTGTTTGATTGGTTTAAACAGGAAACAGAAAAGGTGTTGTGAAGAAATGTACATTGCGATAGGAGTGTGTTTTGTCGGGAGAAAAAGAAACACACACATATACATACACACAAGCACGCACATGCGCGCACACACACACATGCGCGCGCACACACACACACATACACACACGCGTGCGCGCATATTTTCAGCAGTGTCTCCAATGACGGTCCATCATCATGATGGCGTTTCATTCACCCAAGGTTTGTTTAAAAAGACAATCCTACCCACGGGACTAGTGTCTGTTCTCAGCACAGTGCCGATTACTGTGTAGACCCCTGCCATCCAGACAATGGGTCAATGAACATGGCCTCAGGTGCAACCCGCTCAGCTATCTATGTCCTCCCAGGAGATACAACGTTTCCAGTTGTGTGGCTGAGGGTAGTTTGCATCACCCTGATGCCACAGATTGCTATGGTAGATTTAAAAACTAGAGGACCAAATCAGACTAGTAGTAACTCCATTCCTGTATTTTATGCACATGTAGCAATTTTTTTTGAAACTGATTAATCCTAACAGAGCTAAATACATCATGGCTTGACTAAATTCAACAAAGATTACTGCGCAACGGCTATCGTCTAAACGGTTTATAAAATTTTGATAATCTAGTGGTAATTACACCGTAAATATAACGCTGAAAACACTTCCTAATATATTTTGCCTAAAAGGTGGATGTTTAGTTCCCTATGCACTAGATGGGGTAGAGATCCCTCCCCTTGCACACATCTGTATTTTCTGGGCGTAAACGCATTATTCCCCACTGCTGCGTGTCTGACATATTCCAGGTTTGAACAAAAATAAAACAAACAAACAAAAAAACAAACAAAAAACCCCCAACAATCTTACCCAAGGGATCCGTATCCCCACTCCCGCTTCCACCCCAGACATAAGGTCAATGAGTGTACCCTCAGGTTCATGTGTGGGTTCACCGCTAGCAGTCCAGCTGCCCATGTCCTCCCAGAAGATACAATGGTTCCAGTCATACAACTTACATACACTGACAGTGACTAGTGCTGAGGGAATTGCTGCTGGGTTTGTACACAGCAGATTATAAAGTTTTCCCATAACCTGAACACTTGGTCTTTTTTCTATCTGGAACGATTTCTGCACTTTGATTAGCAAACGCAAGACAACAGACACTTGCATTCACCAAGAGCCAAGTTCAGGCAATTTCCCTCTCCTCCCTTTTTTTCTTATACGGATAGGGAGGAAAAGCTGGTGGGCTTGGAAACAGCTGGGGACAGTGGGGGTAGAACCTGGTGGAGTGAAAACGTGATGTGTAGAGCAAGTAGGGTAAGTGTGTGTGCTCTGGGGAAGCAGACAGGACTGGGATTGGCAGGGGAGGGGAAAAGAGACACAATCGACACCATGAACGACATCTGAGTAATAAAAGTGAAGCCTGTCTTCCTCAAGCTGAAGATGTGATCGATACAAACGGCTTCAGCATGTCAGGCAGACATGTACAGCTTCGGGCAGAGACAGACGGGCCCGGACCATTTTGTCCTAAAGCCAGACGGGATTATACCACAGGAATTCTCTTCTGTTTAATGACCTGTTGCACTCTCACACCACCTCTGGTTTACTGCTGGCTATAACCTGTGCCATACATACAGACTCCCTTCTCACCCAACACAAGTGTCCCTACAAGAAGGGCCATCCCGTTCATTTATCGCCCGTGCTAGACATGCAACGGGTCATCATAGGCCAGATCAGCTCAATTTCCACCAGAACTGCTCATAAATATTTTACAAAAGACACAAGGCATGTGAGATATTATCCTGAATACAGCCACTCCAAGGGAAGAGATGAGGGGGCAACAGACAAAGCGATAAAAGACCCCCCAAACACAAACATGATAAATCTGCAAAAGACCCCCCAAACACAAACATGATAAATCTGTAAAAGACCCCCCAAACACAAACATGATAAATCTGTAAAAGACCCCCAAACACAAACATGATAAATCTGTAAAAGACCCCCCAAACACAAACACGATAAATCTGTAAAAGACCCCCCAAACACAAACATGATAAATCTGTAAAAGACCCCCCAAACACAAACATGATAAATCTGTAAAAGACCCCCCAAACACAGACATAATAAATCTGAAGTCAAGGCGATTACAAAAGTTATAAAATATTGCTTCATACACTCTGGTTTAGGTAAAAATTGCATAAGCATGCCATCTTCTCTCTTCTTTCTCACGATCAACATCTTCATTCTTTTCGTACAACTAACAGCTAACCAACCAACCATCCAATCAGTCAGCCCATCAATCAGAAATAAAGAATATATCAATCACCCAGGAACACTTGAACACAGAAAAGAAAGAAGTTAGTGTGAACACAGCTGGTGATCTTGAATTCTGGTTTCACTTGGGTTATTTCAGCTTGCAACCGAGCAGTTCTTGCACAATAAGCTGGCAAAAACAGCCCTGAGCCAGTATGGCGTGGGGGACACTTTTTGTGGACACTAGTCTAAGAGCATCACACCCCAGTGCCCTATCTCCTCCAGACCCACTTCACGTCAATTTCTTCTGCACCATAGACTTTCCACTCTTACTTCAAATCGTCAATTGAGACGAGGCACTGTCAGGCTGGGGTTGGGGTTGACATTAAGAAAGACAGTCAAGTCATGCTGCTGTTATTCCTTCTCCTGTAGTTTTTATATGCGTTTTTTATTGATTTATTTTCAATTGTGCCTTTAAGAATATGGACTGCATGCAGCGTTTACACAGTTGGAAGTTTCCTGTTACTTTACACATCTGATCCCGCTTTAGTTTTTCAAAGATTTAAACAGCAGATATAGTCTTGCAAGATTGCTGACATTCTAGTCGCAAACACAAACGGACTAAACTCTCCTCTGAAGACATGTATTCCACATTTTGGTCAACACTGGACTGTAAACAGCTGACAATATCTTGCTGGCATTTTGTGTGTTTTCTCTCTCTCTCTCTCTCACACACACATACACACACACACACACACACACACACACACACACACACACACACACACACACACACACACACCACGCATGCGTGTGATTGTTTCTTGATTTCTTGCCTTTCTCTAAAAGCGTTTCTGTTCTTTTTTGTTCTGAAAACATTTGAGTGACTGTGATCCTGATTTCATTTTTCGATTTTATCGAGTCAAGAAATCTGCCTACATTAAAAATTAATGTTCGATCAAATTACAACCCTTACAGAAGACTAGCAACATACAACAGCAATGAAAAAAATGAGCGACAGCACAACAGGCAGTAGCACTAACAAGAAGATATTTTTTGGTCCCATTTTCTACTCCACCTTAATGGCCTCAGAAGCTGGCACAGTTTTTACACTGCGATGATGATGATGACGCTGATGATGATAATCATGATGATATGGCGTTTCAGCTGGGATTGAAACTTCGTGACAGGGTTGTGCACTACATTTACTATCATAATACATCCTGGCGTCAACCAGGCCAGAGAGATACGGACACCTGCGATGTTGGTCGAAAGATATGAGCAAAACCCTCAATAACGCATCCGTGAAGTGGATGAGACTCGACTATGTGGTCCTAGTCTTCCCAATGAGTCCACGGCACACTCAACTCTAGATAGGAGCCAGTTAGAGCCGAAAAATCCCACAAGGATTTTTCAAGGGATTGGCGGTATAGGGATTTGAACCCACGACCCTCCAGTCGGTAGCCCGTTGCGCTAACCACTACACCAAGGCGACTAGTAATAACAACAACATTTAACTCCAACAGGGACAGAAGCCTGTCCATCAGTCTCATCGGATCGTCATTGAAATCTTCCGTAGTGAATCTGTATTTGTACAAGAGAGATTCCAATAATTCTGTATGCACTTTAACCAGGTCTGCCAGTGATAATAACTCTCTAAGCCTGCACAAAACTTGTGCGCTGACTGAGACTTCAATGGAAGCAAGGAGGTAGTGAGGGAGAGACCTATGAAACATTACTCTAGTACTGCCAGACCAACTGAAACATTAACATGGGCAGCAAAGAGGCCAAGTTTTACGTTGCAGGCTCGGACGGAACTCGAGATATCAGATTTCAGGAGCACAGTTCTATCACCCAGTCCCACAACCCCCAAAGGAAGGCAACTTTCTGAGAAGAAGTTCACCGACAACAACAACAACAACAGAAGAAGAAGAAAGAAGCAGAAAAAAACCCCACATCAACACACAAACAACAGCAGACTCAGAGGCAACAACCTTTCCTTCGGCTCTCTTGTACTAAGAACAGGAACAAAAGACGCCCAAGAAAGACAACCTAGAGGTGACTGGCGACCTTTCTCCGCCACGTACTAAGAGAGAGAACTATGTTGTCCGTTCAATACTGTCTGGTGACGATGACCGGTATAATTATATGAACACAGGAAAAGCGACTAATAACGTGAGCTGGGTAGGGAGGGGTGTGGAAGACAGTAAATAGGGAGGGAGAAAACAGAGGAGAGAGAAGGGGGGATATATAGACACACAGATACAAACAAACAAAGAAACCAATAAACACACACACAAACAAATAAATACGCACACATACACACACAAATATATATATATAATATATATATCTATACACACACACACACACACACACACACACACACACACATATATATATATATATACACATACACACACATATATATATATAATATATATATATATACATGTAGAGAGAGAGAGAGAGAGAGAGAGAGAGAGAGAGAGAGAGAGAGAGAGAGAGAGAGAGAGAGAGAGAGAGATTTATATATGATGGAATCTCCTGTCGATCTGACTGATGAGTAGGCATACTGGTCCTTTACCGCCTGATGTGTATCTTAATTTGGGACACACATCGATCCAGGAACGACAGGCTTTTCCACAAGTGCTGCCTGGCAAGGATCCTATGGCTTTGGTACTGTTTCTGCCAGTTCCCTTTCTGAGAACAGCATTTGTTTTGCACTTTTCAAATATGACTGCGCCCTGCGTGCATTGCTGTCGCTAGGTAGTTCTTTTGCTGGCAATGTCTTTCCAGCAGATGACGTTAATGCAACAGCTCACGAGACTGGCCTTCAGGCTTTAGAGTATCCTTGTATCGCTTTAGTAGTCTTCAGCAGTACAATATCATCATCAACAGCAAAGACAGCAAAGCTGGAGGCTGGGACAATACACTGTATTTCCTTCAATCGTTGTCTCAACAGAATGCTTACCCCAGCTTTCCATCAGTCTGCGATTCTGTACCTGACTGGTAACGGCAGCAGCGATCATAATAGCAACAGTAACAGAAGTCAGATGTAGAAACGACCTTTCTATTAGTCGTCTATTTCCACCCCTCCGTAAAAGCAATCTTTTCTCGGATGCGTGTACTTTACATTTGTTTGGTTCCACATTGTGCAGGCATTATGTTGCTGCATAGTCTGCATAATCCAGCTTGGTTGGGTGTACATACTCGGTATTTTCATGCTTCGATATGCCGCCCTGATTTAGGTCTGTTTTTGTATATGTTTGAGTGTCCTTAATCATGTTTGATTTTGTATTCAAGTATATTTTTAGATTCCCTGTGTGATACATTGAACGGAGTGGTCAACGCCAGGAGCATCTCCCTAGATTATGTGCACAAATGCATTGATATAAGTACACATATCAATGCATTCGTGCACATAATCTAAGATCAATGCATTCACGCACGTAATCTAAAGATACCCCTGGCGTTGACTACTCCGTCCAATTTATCACACAGGGGATTTAAAAAACAAACCTAAATACAAACTGAAGCATAACAAAGGACACTAAAACATATACAAAAACGGGCCTAAATTACCTAAACTTGCTTCCGCATATCTCATTCCCCTAAAGCCAAAAATGCTCTTAATACATGTACCCAAATGTCAATCGTAAAAGTACGTAAGACTATCGAACACATTCAGGTGAATGGACTATCAAGGCAGAAAACGATAGTAAGAAATGACATAAAGCAAAGGAAGAAGGCAGAAACAAAGGGAGTGACAGAAAAGAGGAAATTTCTACCACAGAATTTCCAGAAGGTGGGGATACTACTTATACTGAAAGAGCCCCCGGCATTACCACCCAAAAAAAATAAAGCGAAAAAAATTCTACCATGAAGACGAGGGGACACTAGTCTCAAAATGTCTAGTATAGTACACTGACCCAAGAGATCGCCACACAGAAGAAACGCAGCGCAGTATCAACAACACAGAATCGACAATAGTAACAACAGACAATAAACTTTTCCACCAGTCGTCCTAACACTACAACGTGGACACATTAATTAAATGTTCCTCCCCAAGAACGGCAAACCTGTAGGTGACTGGCGACCTTTCTTCCACTCTGTGCCAAGGGGGAAAAACCTTTCCAATGTCGTTCGTTACCGACGACTACATTATGGCGAAAACGATGAGGTGAGGAGAGAGAGAAAGAGAGAGAGAGAGAGAGAGAGAGAGAGAGAGAGAGGAGAGAGAGAGGGAGAGAAAGAGGGAAGGAGATAGAAAGGGAAGGAGAGAGAGGAAAGGAAAGACAGAGGGAGAGACAGAGAGAGAAGGGGGGGGGGAGGGAGAACTCCAAACTTCAAAACCACTTTATTCCGCAAGGATAGTAGCATTACGTTTCACTAGACCTGTGTTACAGCTAGTCTTTGCTGCACTACACAAACAATATAAGCAGATCAAATAGAAACAGAAACAGAAGAAAAGAAAACAGTAAAAAGTAAAGGAAGCAATGAAACAAACTACAAATAAGGCAGGTGGGGATGTTAGTTCTAACTCTACAATAAAAACAGACCCACAATGACGCATTCAATGTCAAAGAAGTTATAAAAGTCAATGACTTCTACCCGCCAATTGGTCAAGCGCATTTACAAAATAAGTATGACCGCCTGCGTTTAAAGAAATAGGAACCAGAAAAACACGAAAATAGAATCAGGACGAGTACTTGATATAACAAGACAAATTCACGTCAAGCCCCCCAAAACAACAAAACAGTAACAAAAACAACAAAAAGACCATAACAAACCTAGTATGACAATTCTACAACAACAGCAATAATAACATAACATAACAACAGAAAAACAGTAACAAAAGCAACAAAAATACTATAACAAACATAGTGTGTTAATTCCTAACAACGACAACAACAATAACAACATAACAATAGTAGTAGTAGTAGTAGCAACAATATATGTACGTTTAAATCATAATAACAATAATAATGAAAAAAAAAGCAGCAGAATGAAACAACAACAAAAACCATAAAATACAAACATGCCATCAAAGAAAAAAGAAAGTACAGGAAGCATTAAAGAGACAAAAAGCAAGGGAAGGGGCGTGGCAGGGAGGAATATCAACTCTAACGCAATGATGACAGCAGATGACCATCACATATATATATATACTGTCAGCATAAGAAAAAAAAGGACAGAAAGAAAGCGAGAGAGAGAGAGAGAGAGTGATAAAAGAAAGAGGGGAGAGAGAGAGAGAGAGAGAGAGAGAAACAGATAACGAGAGATAAACGAGACAGAGAAACTCGAGAAGAGAAACAGAGAGAGAGAGAGAGAGAGAGAGAGAGAGAGAGAGAGAGAGAGAGAGAGAGAGAGAGATAGACAGACAGAGACTGAGACAGAGCGGGAGACAGAGAGAGAGAGAGAAGAGACAGACAGGCAGAGACACAGAAAGAGACAGGGAGAGAGAGAGAGAGAGAGAAGAGAGAGAGAGAGAGAGAGAGAGAGAGAGAGAGAGAGAGAGAGAGAAAGAGACAAACAGACATACTGAGAGAGAGAGAGAGAGAGAGAGAGGAGAGCGAGCGAGCGAGAGACAGACATTAATAAAAAGAGAAAGAGCGAGAGACAGACATTGATGAGAGAGAGAGAGCGAGCGAGAGAGAGACAAATATAGATGAGAGAGAGAGAGAAGAGAGAGAGAGAGAGAGAGAGAGAAATGACAGAGATACAGACAAGGGAGGAGAGAGAGAGAGAGGAGAGAGAGAGAGAGAGAGAGAGAGAGAGAGAGAGAGACAGAGACACAAAGAGAGAGAGAGGATGTGACCGAAGAGAGGCGCTCTTACTCCTAGTTTACCAAGGCCATCGATGACATGTTAACTCCCCCTTCTCGCCCGCGCCTAATACATTTCATTTAACCTCTGACCCGCTCCTCCTTTATCATAGAAATAATTACAACAGGACAGGTACCCACCTCATTTTGCACCCCCACTCCAGAAGCAGCTGCAATGATCGAACAGCAACGGTATTAGCAGAAGTGGAGTGGCACCAGGGATGAACTCATCAACTTTTTATGGTCTCCCTTTGAAAATAGGGAGTTTTTTTTATCATATCACCCGTGAGGTGTATGTGTGTGTGTGTGTGTGTGTGTGTGTGTGTGTGTGTGTGTGTGTGTGTGTGTGTGTGTGTGTGTGTGTGTGTGTGTGACCAAACCGTGTTAACAAGAGTTTTTCAACATTTCTGGACGGATCTTTACCAAGTTTCGGGTAAAAGTGTGGACCGTTAAGGAGTCGTCAGTGCACAACTGTGCGGGTCAAGTGTCAAGGTCAAGGTCATACAGTCAAAAAAGTGCTTGATTACTTAAAGTCCGTTTTCACCGTTGTGTAAGTCTACTATTGTTTTCTAAGCACCTTGAGTTTCATTTCGTCTGAAGCTTCTTCAACGACCTTGAGAAATATAAAACCTGGATTTTCTGTGATACTTTTTATTATCTTTTTCAACACATACTGTTATTTGTTAATTATAAAACATTCACACGTTTTATTTAATCTGAGAGAAAATTCAAAGTGTGGAAAAGTAGGAATAAACAAAAACCAAAATAAACAGACGAAGGAGGAAACAAAGAGCAACTGGTCAGTTATGACATAATCAAAATGTATGTAGGCAGTCAGAATGAGGCAAACAAAACAAAGAAATCTTTGGATTTGTCTATGTCAACTTTGATTTATTGTTCTGCCCTGTTTTGTCTGTATGTCTTTAATCTTAGTTATGCAGTCAACAATATGTCGTCTGAATTACAATCCGCATCTGGTCTTGTTTTTGACTAAGCACTGTTGTTTTCCATAATTTATCAATCATTATGTAGTCTATTTGATTTCTGTATCTTTCTCCAGGGAATATCCACGCGTAACGTCTGCAATGTGGCTGCTTGAAGACAGTGTTAGCGATAACAAGATCATTTGCCTGACAGAAGGACGCTATTATATCTCCATGTTCATAGCATTCATCCAGCCCATAAAGCCCTATTCCAAACTCCCTGTTTTCATATTCTCCGACCTTTGCATTTAGATCGCCCATGATTATACACATTTCTTCGTTTGGTATTTTGTCTTTCACTGATAGCAGGTCACTGTAAAATTCTTCTATCATTTCTTCTAAGCCTGTTGATGCAGGGGCATATAGTTGGATGATGTTTAAGGTGACAGGCTTGGTGTTAATTAAGCTTTACTGTAACAATGTGATCACTAATAGCGTTGTTACTTTTGAGGGTGGCCTCATGACGTTTGACCAGAACAATAGCGACTCTATTTGAGTCTTTGTCAATTTCACACTAAACAATTGTGAGTTACCTGATGTATAGAGACCTTCGTTGTTATATCTAACTTCACACAGACCGGTTATGTTTGTCGTATACTCCGTAAGTTCTTCAAGCAGTAGTTCAATTTTGCCCATTTTTACTCGTGGTCCTGATGTTCTAAGTACCATCAGTTATGACACATCTCTTTTTTTTCTAAGTTTTGATGAGGAGACTCAACGTGACTGCTTCTAACCACTTTCGTCGGATACCTTTGGATCGTCATCACAATGGAGGGAGGCCCGCAATCACGGATTACCCATCCCCCCCCCCCCCCCCCCCAGTTGCAACTGAGTTTTATCCCTCTGGAATTAAACGGATGTAAAAAAAAACTAATAGAACACAAAAACTATCTACGACAAGATTCTGTAGAAAAATCCATTGGAATACGCCCACAAAACTACGCACACTTAGAATTAAGAGATATGGATGGCGATGCAGTTGCCAAAGTTCAAAGAGCCCAAATATCCCAGGGTAAATCAGTTGTTAGAGAAAAATGATAGTAAACACAAAGAAAAGCTGACTAAAAGCGATAGTCATGTTGATGTTGTCCTAAGATCTTCACCACAGAAATAGTAGCAGCATAGTCTAGAACCATTTCATCAGTCGCCTGCTAGTTACAGGGCGCAAACGAAAGCTTTCTAAGACTGCAGCTCTATAGATGATGATAGCAGCCGCAAAAACAACGGTAGCAGAAAAGCAACAATATATTGCTAACAACAATAACAGCAACAGAAATAGTAATAACACAATTACTAACAACAGCAGTAGAAACAGTAATAACAAAACCACTAACAAAAATAAGAGCAGTAGAAATAGTAATAACACATCCACTAACGACAATATAGCAGTAGAAATAGTAAAAACACTTCCACTAACGAAAATATAGCAGTAGATATAGTAATTATACAACCACTAGTAGCACTAAAAGCAGCAGAAATGGCAACAACACAACCACCAGCAACAATAACAGCAGCAGAAATGGCAGCAACACAACCGCTACCAGCGCTAACAGCAATTAAAGCAGTAACAACGGCAGCCGCTGGGACATCTTCGTTAAAATGTTAACAAAAGCTTTTATGTTTCTGTTTTTTGATTGCAATCCCAACTGGCTTTGACAGCATGTGTTCTGTGTGCTGGGAAACACCTCAAAGCCACTGCAGACCCTTTCAGGTGTGCTGAGTAACTTGTATATGGGACCTGGGTTTATCGTCTCAACCGAAAGACAATCACCCAAGGTCTAGTATAGGGGCGAAAAACAAAATTCCCTAACTGGGAGGCAAACCTGGGGCTGTCTCGTTCCTCAGGAACGTGATTGAACCTCTTGGCTACCAGTCCAATTTCCAAGCATGACCTTGTACCAACGCGGGTTGGTTTGTGTTTGCCACTAGTGCCAGTAGTAATAATAGCATGAACAAAAGCAGCGACAGTAACAAAAGTAACAACAGGAGCAATAACTATAGCAGCAATTTTCCCTTTCGTGGTCTCCTCGTACGGCTTTGACCAAACTCTGTCCAATACTGACAACTTTGCCAAGGGAAAGAACTACGGGCCCCATTTAATAACATCCTTTCATGATGAGTACTAGTCTCGACTGATGACTGAAATTTGAAGAAGAATACCAGAATGGGGTACCAATAGGTGTGGTAAAGGAGACAGAGAGAGAGAGAGAGAGAAAGAGAGAGAGAGAGAGAGAGAGAGAGAGAGAGAGAGAGAGAGAGAGAAGAGAGAGACAAAGAGAGAGAGAGAGAGAGAGGGGAAGAGCTTACATAACGTCACCGACACCTGATAAAGTTCCTTCGTAATAATTTTATATGACTTCTTGTTTATGATGCATGAACAGGTTTTATCCGCAACCTATGTATGTTTATTTATATTATACAACGTTGACGGTGACTATGCCTAATGCACAGAGACCCCTTGTAGAAGATGAAGATGTATTCTGAAGCTAACAAGAAACACATGAGGGTGCTGGATGGGACCAAGAGCAACAATGCCTCACCACTGATCGGACAAACACCTCCCGGCACCCATTTCGCCAAGCAAAGAGGACGACTGTGAACGCGCTGCATGATCCATCCGGACCCGGTTATCAATTACCTTGTTTACAGACAGAATAACAAGTTAGGGAGATGACAAATCCCAGAACATAGCCATACAACGCGCACCAGCCAGGTCCAGCCCCGCAACCGGACCAAGAAAGAAAAAGGGGATGTCCAGACGATCGCAGAAGCGGCCAGACATGATGCTCTAAACAGTCTATTTTGCTTTTCAGCTAAGTCTGACACGCCCCGTCTTTCCAAGCTATCTCCAGGACGTTCCCTGCAGTCATCAGGCATGTTTTCCTAAATCCAGCAGCCAAGCTGCAGGCCAAAGTTAACATGTTACACCCGAGGGTACTGGATGGGACCCAGAGCAACAATGCAACAGTGTCTTGAACTTAAAATCTTTGATGCAAATTATTCTGCTAAGCTAATATTGTTTACATTATCTTGTTACAAATGGAAAAATGAAGAAATATGAAAAAAAAGTTTCCTCGTGATGGAGTTTGGTGTGAGAAAGTTCTCTGGACGAGAAACAATTCACCAAGAATAAATTGAAACCAATTCTTGTAGGTTTTCTTTTAACATAACTTTTAAGTGTTATTCTGAGCGCCTCAACAGCATTTGCATCGACAGTTACAACAATAGCAGTAGATGCAGCAACAATAACGGGACAAAGACCTAAAACCTGTAGTGTGGACATACCGTCTAAAGACCGTGAACAAAAACTATCCAATAACGACAACATGATACGTAAGTCATGGTCTTTTTATTCGCTGCGTGCCAAGGGAAAGAACTGTGTTCCCATACAATTCCATTCGTTAGTGGTGACTAGGCTATATTGGTGGGGTGGAACTAAGACGAGTACGACAACAGGTGAAAAAGGAGATGGACAAAGATATATCATACGATGGTTACCGGCTCAACGCTGTATCACAAAAGGAACAAAGAAGGCAAATGCACCATTCTGGCAAGGAACACCTTCTCTCTCTCTCTCTCTCTCTCTCTCTCTCTCTCCACACACACACACACAACACACACACACACACACACACACACACACACACACACACTAAAAAATTTTTCTTTCCTGTCACTCTTTGTTTCTGTCGTGCTCCTTTG
>CM060314.1:26953390-26963390 GCA_030674185.1 Monoplex corrugatus
CAAATGGAGAGACTCAATGTTGATGGAAAAGATCTACGAATAATCAGGAATATGTACTGGGAACAAACAGCTGCAATGAGAATAGAAAACAATATAAGCTCTTTTCAAAACATCAAAAGAGGAGTCAGACAGGGCTGTGTTTTGTCACCAGATCTGTTTTCACTATATAGCGAAAAAATCATGAGAAACCTAGAAGAAGACCCTGGATTAAAGGTTGGAGCGAAATGATAAACAACATTCGGTACGCAGATGACACCGTGATAATTGCAGAAAATGAAAGGGACCTACAAAACCTTGTGAATATACTACAAATAGAAAGCAAAAGTAAGGGGTTGGAACTAAACAGCAGGAAGACTGAAGTCATGGTGATCAGTAAAAAACATGAAATCCCCTCATGCAAAATAACAACAAATGGCACAACTTTGACACAGGTTAATAAGTTTAAATACCTGGGAACGGTCATTTCATCAGACGGCAGATGCACATCGGAAATAGCTGGCAGAATCGGCCAAGCCAAAACAGCATTCAAGAAGATGAAAAGCATTCTTACCAACAAATGCCTATCAATTAACATCAGAAAGAGAGTCCTTGTATGTTATATAGCACCAATACTGTTGTACGGATGCGAGGCGTGGACAGTCAGCAAGCAAAGCCAGAGCAGGATCGAGGCAGCCGAGATGTGGTTTCTCAGAAGAATGTTGAGAGTTCCATGGACAGCAAAGAAAACAGAGACAGTCTTGATGGAGGCAGATACAAGTAGATCACTCATAAGGAAGATTAGGGAAAGACAAGCAACATTTTAGGCCATTTTGTGAGGAAGGGGGATTTGGAGCACCTGGTCACAACGGGAAAGCTAGAGGGAAAGAGAGCACCAGGTAGACCCAGGGAGAGAATGCTGGACGGACTTGCAGAGTGGCTGGGGATGAGGAGGGTGGGGGAGATGCTGGGGGCAACGAGAGATAGAGATGGTTGGAAGTCCATGGTCGCCAACACCATGCGGCAGGGCACCTGATGACGATGATGATGGACACCATGTTAAATCCCTTTCCGCCAAGCTGATCTTCTTTTCTCTTCATACGTTTCTCTAACCTCCAATCCATGCCTTCTTCGTCATAAAATAGTTACGACGGAAAGGCATCAAGCTTTCTTTCATGAACATTTTAGCAACAACCAAACCGATACAGCAACAATATTAGGAAAGGTAACAGCAAACATAGCAGCAGCAAAAGCACTAGCAGAAGCCACGACAACAGCAGTAACAGCAACAACAACAGTAGCACAAACAGCAATAGCGGTGATGAAGGCATCGACTTTTCTATCACCTGTCGAGAGTTCATTAACAAAAGTTGCCTAAGTGCGGAAACCTTGTAGTGTTGCTCCACGCCCATCACCACTAGCAATAGCAGCAGCAACAGAAAAACCAACAAATCTTATATCAACTATATTCTATTATTACTTCTGAACAAAAATATTTACTATAGTGCAGATCAACAGGTGTCCGGGAAGAACACAAACAGAACTACTATAGAATAGCCCAATATATACAGCCACAGGGCAATAACTTTTCAAAACAACAGCAGCAATAACAGTAACAGACACAGAAATAACCTTTCCCACCCAACAGCAATAACAGTAACAGACACAGAAGTAACAGCATTTCCCACCACCTACAGCAGTAACTAACAGCCACAGAAATAACAGCCTTTCCCACCAAAAACAGCAATAACAATAACAGCCACAGAAACAACAGCCTTTCCCACCAACAACAGCAATAACAGTAACAGACACAGAAGTAACAGCCTTTCCCACTAACAACAGCAATAGCAGTAACAGACACAGAAGTAACAGTCTTTCCCACCAACAACAGCAATAACAATAACAGACACAGAAACAACAGCCTTTCCCACCAACAACAGCAATAACAGTAACAGACACAGAAACAACAGCCTTTCCCATCAACAACAGCAATAACAGTAACAGACACAGAAGTACATGTAACAGCCTTTCCCATCAACAACAGCAATAACAGTGACAGACACAGAAGTAACAGCCTTTCCCACCAACAACAGCAATAACAGTAACAGACAGAAACAACAGCCTTTCCAGCCACCAACAGCAATAACAGTAACAGACACAGAAGTACATGTAACAGCCTTTCCCACCACCAACAGCAATAACAGTAACAGACACAGAAGTAACAGCCTTTCCCACCAACAACAGCAGTAACAGTAACAGACACAGAAGTAACAGCCTTTCCCACCAACAACAGCAATAACAGTCACAGACACAAAAGTAACAGCCTTTCCCACCAAAAGATGCAATAGCAGTAGCAATCACAGAAGCAACAATAATTTCCACAAACAACAGCAATAACCGTAACAGCCACAGAAGAAGCAACCTTTCTGTCAGTCGTCTCTACCACGGCAACAATCTCTAGCACATTCTGCAGTGTTGCTCACTGCTCTGAAATGGAAGAATCGAACAGTGGCCCAACACGGAAAGAAGAACTTTGGGACAGAAAAAAGAGCTTTTGAAGATCACATCTTCTGTCCAGACACCGTACTGACCATTTGAGATCTGGCCATATTTGAAATCATGAGAAGAATGGTAACAACAGCCTTCCAAACACAACCCTGTAGGTGTTCTGGGGGATCTGATAACAGTACTGGGCCATCTAATAACAGTACCATCTACAGCATCTATAAGCAACAACTGTAACCGCACTAACGGCAACAAAGCTTACCTTCAGCCATCTGTACTATTATAAGATGACCCAGAACAACACCTACAGGGTTGTGTTTGGAAGGCTGTTGTTACCATTCTTCTTCAGCCATTTTTGTGTGTGCTCCACCCATATCTGCCCGCATTTCTCTGGCAAAGCCCTTGATCTTGCACCAAACCCTCTTTGCTGGTAAGGTCTTGAAATGGGGAGGGAAACCAGACCTGCGAAACACTAAATTCACCAGAATAATTGAAGCATTAAGGCGGACAGCGAACAGGTCAACTTTTGTGTTGCGGGATTGAATTGAATTTGAGACGTGAAATCATGAGTCCACAGCCCTATCAAAAGAGCCAACCAGCCAAAGAAATGAAAGGGTCAAATGACCCGAATTTGGAATGTTAAGAAGTATAAAGTCTCTGGACCGTCAGCCTAGAATAGACTTCCGCTTTGCCTTCGCCTAATACCTAAACTTCCTGATTTTATATCCAATTACAAAAATCAACCTCTTTTCCCAACAATGAATTCTACAACTACTTCTTCCCCTGAGTTTGTGTGTGCGATTTTTTTAATATTAAGTATGGTGAGGTAGTCTTTGTCGATTGTATGTGCATGCCTGGTATGTGAGTGCGCTTTGATTTGAATGTCAAGAACTGGCGCCGTATAAATACTGTAATTATTATTATTATTATCTCCTTTAAAGAATGCTAAGAAAAGGCCATTTTATGAGGAAGGGGGATTTGGAGCACCCAGTCACAACGGGAAAGAGAGCACCAGGTAGACCCAGGGAGAAAATGCTAGACTGACTTGCGGAGTGGCTGAAGACCCGGAGGGTGGAGGAGATGCTCGGGGCAACAAGAGATAGAGACAGATGGAAGTCCATGATCACCAACGCCATGCGGCAGGGCACCTGATGATGATGATGATGAAGAAAAGCTGTCTAATAACAACCCTGTGTGTGATTCAACGTTCCTTTCCTCGCATGTCAAAGGCAACAACTGTGGTCTCTGTTCAATACAGCCTCTTGATTAATAATGACTAGCTGTATTGACGGACAGGAAATTTCAAGAAAAGCACCAAGGAGAGAGAGAGAGAGAGAGAGAAGAGAGAGAGAGAGAGAGAGAGAGAGAGAGAGAGAGAGAGAGAGGAGAGAGAGAGAGAGAGAGAGAGAGAGAGATGTATGTCTATTTTTGGCGAGTTGACTGATCGAAATGTCAACCTCACTGACTTCTGTCATAAATATGTCAGTTTTTGACCTCTGACCCACGCTCCTTGGGCGTAAACATCATATTAGGAAAGACGTCATTTCTTCTTTCCTGTGGCTTCCAGCAGCAATAACAGCAGCAGCCCGAACAACAGTACCAGCAGGACAAAAATAAATGCCATAACAACGATGACAGTGGTAATTATGGTAACGTTGCAATAACTTTAAAAGTAGTTCTGGCGATAGGAACGGGAATAGTAACAGCTGTAACGGATTTAGCCGTAAGGACAACAACGTTCCATCAGCCCTTTCGGTTAGATTACCACAGTATGCAGAGCACGTTCAGTAGCGTTACCCACTGCTGGAAAATAACTAAATTGAGCAGTGGTCTTTTTCACGAGGCAGCTCAGGCCAGTACAGAGGAATTTTTTTTGTTATTGTTATCGTTGTTTAAAACCCAGCCGACTACGTGGAGCCATATCAATAAGCGCTTCAAAACATACAAAACTTCAAAGTAAAAAAAAAAAAAACTTCAAAAGGAAAAAGAAAAAAAAAAAAAAAAAACAACAACAAAAAACAACAAGAAGAAAATGATGTACACATATCAATGCATTCGCGCACATAATCTAAGGAACCCCCCCCCTCCCCGGTGTTGATCACTCCGTCCAATTTATGGCACAGGGGATTTAAAAAATACACCTGAATACAAATCTAAGCATACCTAAGGACACCAAAACATATATAAAAATGGGCCTAAGTTACGTAAAATTGCTTCCGCATATCTCACTTCCCTTGAGCCAAAAATGCACTTAATAAATGTACCCAATTATCAATCCTAAGAAAAAGTACATTAAGACTTAATCGATCACATACAGGTGATTGGACCAGCAAGGCAGAAAATAATAGGAAGAAATAACAGAAAGCAAAGGAACAAGGCAGAAACAAAGAAAAGAGGAATTTTCTAGCACAGAATTTCCAGAAGGTGCGGATACTATATATACTGAAAGAAACCCTGGTATCCCCATGGGGGAAAGATCTTTTGAAGACCACATCTTTCATTCAGATTATTGACCGACCGTTTGAGGGAAAGGTATGCTCAAAAACAGAAGAGGAATGCTAACAACATCTGTCTAAATGCAGCCCTGTAAAAACTGTAGTACGCTCTCTAGCCAGCAGTATTAGTGATAACACCAAGTACATGATGATGATGAGTCTCCCGTTGATCTGGCATACTTGTCCTTTATCGCCTGGTATGGGTTTTGTGGGATTTAAGACCGATTCTGGAGGTATTTGGGTTTTTTCACCGACACTGAGTAAGGGTCTTGTGGCTTTAAATACCTTGTGTTCAGGCTTGCCTGCAAACTTGACCAGCACAAGAAATTTTTAAAGTGTGGAAGGGAATATGCAATTCTCTTTCAACTCTCTAGCACACTGATGCTCATAATTCCACATCTGCAGCGACTGCCACGTATAAAACGGCATCAACAGGTGCAGCTTTGTTATTCAGCATATCCGTTTCCTAGCCTCTGGCTCAAATACCTTTATTAGGACGCACGCGGACATCTACCCAAGGCAGGGACATTTCGTGGGTCTGTAATCAAAGTTGTCCCTGTTATAGACGGACTATCCTGACAGGCTTAACGAGCTTGATATATCCGGGTTTGATCTGAACCCTTTTTGTTGGCTTAGTGCGCAATTGCTGGCGTGTATCTCTTTCCCGAGTATTGTAATATTGCGTTCGGACTGCAATAACAATAACACAGCTATCTTCTCCTAAGAACATGAATAAAGACTGTCTACTAACCACAACTCTGCATGAGATTCATGACTTTTCCGCGCCCTGCGTGCCAAGGGAAAAACTGTGTTCCCTGTTCAATACCATCCGTTAATGATGACTAACCTATACTGGTGGAAGGGAATGTGGAAGTGGAATACTAGCAAGTAATATGTGTTGAAAAGCCCCTCTCCCCCTCCCCCCCCCCCCGAAAAAACCCCAAACAAAACAAAAACAACCCCCCCCAAACAAACAAAAGCAACAACAACAGCAACCACAACAACACCCCCCAAAACAACAATAACAACAACACAAACCTAAAAAGTAAGAGAGACAGAAAAGAACAAGTGAAATGCATGTGAGCACAAGAACAAGAATAAGAACGAACGTTATTTGTCAAAGTGTGAAATAGGCAATGTTTCTACATCCTGCCTCCACCCAAAGAAGTTCTACACTATACATGAACTGTACATCAATCAAGATAAATATTTCAACAAAGCAAACATCAAATGTCAGTTCGAAGAAAAAGATTTTCAAATTTTCATACTAAGAAGTTTACTCATAATCAAATATGTTGGTGATCGATTTGATTGTTGGGTAGAAAAGGAAGTAATTACTTCATGACATTATTATCTACCTCTTCTTAGATAAAGTGAGACTAAGACATTCTTGCACGTTTTCCGGCAGTTGTTCCAGAGGCATGCTCCTGAATGCGTCAGGCTGGACTCAAAGAAGTCTGTTCTTGAAACGAGAACATTCATTTTTCTCCTGTTGCATGTGAGGTTTATACAGAGGGTACTGGTTACGTTATCTGAAGCATGTCGCAGAGAGAGAGAGAGAGAGAGAGAGAGAGAGAGAGAGAGAGAGAGAGGAGAGAGAGAGAGAGAGAGAGGAGAGAGAGAGAGAGAGAGAGAGAGAGAGAGAGAGAGGAGAGGAGAGAGAGAGAGAGAGAGAGAGGGTGTGTGTGAGAGAGAGAGGCATCTGACGTATGTACGTCTATATTTAGCCAGTCGACTGATCGAAATGTCAACCTCGCATACTCCATCCTCCCTCTTAATATACGTCAATGGTTTCTGACCTCTGACCTATGTCTCCCGGTCCTAACTCATCGTGATGGGAAATGCATCAATCCTTCCGTTCTGTGCTTTCCGGTAGTAGTAGTACTTATTTCAGAAACAGCAATGATACCACATGCAATAACAACAGCAGCAGTAACAGCTGAAGCAAGTGCAACAGCAGCAGTAGTGACACTAACAACAACATTAACAGCGGCAAACAGTTGTAGAATTGTAGAAGAACAACAGCATAGCAACAAGAACAGTTACAGAAATAACAGCAGTGGCAGTAGAAGCAGTAACAGCAGAACCAGAAACAGCAACAACAGAATGGCATCCATAAGCAGGAGCCACGGAGCTAGAAAACTTTCCGTCAGACGTTTCACCAAAAACTTTTATAACAGTACAAAAAACATAACAACCATGACTGATCGGTAACACTGTATACGGGTATGCTTGTACTTTTATTTATCTAAGTGGATTTTTTCCATAGAATTTTGTCTGGGACAATCTTATTGTTGCCGTGGATTCTGTAACATGTGCTAAATGTATCGCTACGCAAAAGATCTTAGTTTACTCTCTCCTCCGAAAGACTGACTTGAAGACAACGACTCAAGGTCCAACAGGGCACAAACTCAAGCCCAAAGAATTGAACCCCAGGACCTATTCACTTCCCAGACTAACTGCAAGGTCACTACTCCATATTCAAAGCGAAACATTGTGGTTTCCCAAACAACAGTAATAGTAACAAAAGAAGAGAAACAACAACAACAGCAACAACAGAAGAAGCAATAACAACAGCATAATCTTTCCTTTAGCTGCCTTGTCATAAGACCTGGAACAAAAACTTTATATCAACAGCAACCGTGTATGACATTGACCTGGAACAAAAACTTTATATCAACAGCAACCGTGTATGACATTCATGAACTTTCCCCGTGCTGCGTGCCAAGGGCAAGAACTGTGTTCCCCGTCCAATATCATCCACAAATAATGATTAGTCTAAACTGACGGAGGAGAATTTGGACGTGAAGTACCAGCCCAACAAGGAAAACGAGGGAGAGAGGGAGAGAGAGAGAGAGAGAGAGAGAGAGAGAGAGAGAGAGAGAGAGAGAGAGAGAGAGGGAGGGAGAGAGAGAGAGAGATAGAGAAAGAGAGAGAGAGAGAGAGAGAGAGAGAGGAGAGAGAGACAGACAGAGATATTTCAGATATCAGACCTCAGAATACTTCAAAATACTTCAGTACTCAAGGATAGTAACATGTCTTACAGCTAGTCCTTGCTACTCATCATCATCATCATCAGGTGCCTTGCCGCATGGCGTTGGCGATCATGGACCTCCATCTATCTCTATCTCTTGCCGCTCCAAGCATCTCCTCCACCCTCCTCGTCTTCAGCCACTCCGCAAGTCCGTTTAGCATTTTCTCCCTGGGTCTACCTGGTGCTCTCTTTCCCTCCAGCTTTCTCGTTGTGACCAGGTGCTCCAAATCCCCCTTCCTCACAAAATGGCCTATAAATGTTGCTTGTCTTTTCCTAATCTTCCTTATGAATGATCTACTTGTGTCTGCCTCCATCAAGACTGTCTCGTTTGTTTTCTTTGCTGTCCATGGAAATATCAACATTCTTCTTAGAAACTACATCTTGGCTGCCTCAATCTTGTTCTGGCTTTGCTTGTTGACTGTCCACGCCTCACATCCGTACAACAGTATTGGTTCTGTATAACATTCAAGAACTCTCTTCCTGATGTTAATTGATAGGCATTTGTTGGTAAGAATGCTTTTCATCTTCTTGAATGCTGTTTTGGCTTGGCCGATTCTGCCGGCTATTTCTGATGTGCATCTGCCGTCTGATGAAATGACCGTTCCCAGGTATTTGAACTTATTAACCTGTGTCAAAGTTGTGCCATTTGTTGTTATTTTGCATGAGGGGATTTCATGTCTTTTACAGATCACCATGACTTCAGTCTTCCTGCTGTTTAGTTCCAACCCCTTACCTTTGCTTTCTATTTGTAGTATATTCACAAGGTTTTGTAGGTCCCTTTCATTTTCTGCAATTAGCACGGTGTCATCTGCGTACCGAATGTTGTTTATCATTTTCCCTCCAGCCTTTAATCCAGGGTCTTCTTCTAGGTTTCTCATGATGTTTTGGCTATATAGTGAAAACAGATCTGGTGACAAAACACAACCCTGTCTGACTCCTCTTTTGATGTTTTGGAAAGAGCTTATATTCTCAGTGCAGCTGTTTGTTCCCAGTACATATTCCTGATTATTCGTAGATCTTTTCCATCAACATTGAGTCTCTCCATTTGGTTGATCAATTCTTCATGTCGTACCCGATCGAAAGCCTTGGTATAGTCAACAAAGCATAAATACAAATCCTTATTCATCTCAATTGACCTCTCTATGATAGTTCTTGGATGTATATGGCATTAATAGTTCCCTTCCCTTCCACAAATCCACACTGTTCCTCTGCTATTTCTCTTTTGATTCTATTCCTTGTTCTCATCATGATTATTCTTAACAGGATTTTTGTTACATGACTCATCAAACTGATTGTGCGATGGAGTTCGCATTCTACAGCCCTTGTCTACTTTGGAAGTACAATGAAAATTGATTTTGACATATCTTTGGGGATTTTTCCAGTGTCGTAAATTTCATTTAGGAGGACTGTTATTTTTTCTATGTCAAATTCCTCCAGGGCTTCAATCATCTCTGTAGTAATGTTGTCTGGTCCTGGGGCTTTTCCTGGTTTCATCTTTTTCAGTGCTGCTCTAACTTCTTTTTTCATTATGGGTGGTCCTTCAAAGTTCTTTTTTATAATGTGTTCTTCATTTCTGTCATCCTCAAAAAGGACTTTAATGTACTCTCCCCACCTGTCCAGTATTTTGTCTTTTTCCATGATAAGCGTGCCATCTTTCGATTTTAAGCAACCAGTTGATGTGCATGTATTTTTCCTGTGGACAATTTCTTCAATTCATCTGTACATACCCTAAGGATCCATTTTGTGTCGGTCTTCTATCTCTTTGCATTTTGTGTTCAGCCGAGCTTCCTTAGCTTCATTGCACCTATACCTGATTTCTTTGTTTATCTTCCTGTATATCTCCTCATTTCTCTTTGCCCTCCTCCTTTCCTCCACCAAGCCCAAAATTTCATTAGTCATCCAACTCTTTTTTGCTTTTCCATCTGCCTTAGGGATTTCTTCACAAGCTTCATTTATCGAATTTCTCAACTTTGTCCATTGTTCCTCACTG